>VSWD01000001.1:55940872-56538119 GCA_033119305.1 Pinctada imbricata
GTATGAATTGCCAGTCAGGTTTTATATGAAGTGGGAGGTGTCGTATTAGTTGGCAGTCAGGTTCGGTATGAAGTGGTAGATAGGAAGTGGTAGTTTTCAGTGGACTCGCTTGTTTGCTTTGGTTCCTGTTTTATCCTGGTTTTGTATGCCCTCGGTTTCTGATTTTCTGAATTATCGATTTTGTGCTGTAAACAGGGATATGGTCATTATCCATATTTGTCATTTGATATTAAGCGGTAGTTATGAGTTGGTATCCAGGTTTGGAATGTAGTGGTAGGTAGGAAGTGGTAGTGCGCTGTCAGATTTGGTATTAAGCGGTAGGTATGAGTTGGTATCCAAGTTTGGAATATAGTGGTAGGTGAGTTCGCAATCATATTTGATTTGGCGTGGTACATGTATGTAAGATTTGGTAATTAAGTATGGTAAGAAGTGGTTTGTATGAGTTGGCTGTCAGGTCTGGTATGGAGTGGTTTGTATGAGTTGGTAGTCAGGTCTGGTATGGAGTGGTATCTATGAATTGGTAGTCAGGTGTTGCATGAAGTGGTATTAATGGGTTGGCAGTCAGGTTAAGTATTAAGTGGTACATATGTTTATGAATTTACAGTCAGGTTTGGTATGAAGTGATATCTATGAATTTGAAGTACGGTATTGCATGAAGTGGTATAAATGGGTTGGCAGTCAGGTTGAGTATGAAGAGGAACATGTATGTATGAATTTGCAGTCAGGTTTGAAGTGGTATCTATCAAAACTCCAGTGTTGCATGAAGTGGTATTAATCGGTTGGCAGTCAGGTTGGATATGATGTGGTACATATGTTTATGAATAGGCAGTCAGGTTTGATATGGAGTGGTATCTATGAATTGGTAGTCATGTGTTGCATGAAGTGGAATTAATGGGTTGACAGTCAGGTTGAGTATGAATTGTGGTGCATATATTTATGAATTGGCAGTCAGGTTTGATATGGAGTGGTATCTATGAATTGGCATTCAGGTGTTGCATGAAGTGGAATTAATGGGTTGACAGTCAGGTTGAGTATGAATTGGTGCATATATTTAGGAATTGGCAGTCAGGTTTGATATGAAGTAGTATCTATGAATTGGTAGTCAGGTGTTGCATGAAGTGGTATAAATGGGTTGGCAGTCAGGTTGATTATGAGGTTGAGATGGTATGAAGTGGTATCTATAAATTGGAATTGGAATTAATTGGTTGGCAGTCAGGTTCTGTATGAAGTGGTACATGTATGTATGAATTGTATTAATTATTTTACAGTCAGGTATGATATATAGTGGTAGGTATAATTGGTACATGTATTTATGAATTGTATTAATTATTTTGCTGACAGGTATGATATATAATGGTAGGTATAAGTGGTACATGTATGTGTGAATTGTATTATTTTACAGTTAGGTATGATATATAGTGGTAGGTATTTAAGTGGTAAATGTATGTATGAATTGTATTATTTTACAGTCAGGATTTATATATAGTGGTAGGTATAAGTGGTACACGTGTCTGGTGCATGGAAATTGGTTTGGAATTTTCTTTAAGAAGGTATAGAGTTGGAACCCTTTGACATAATGTATGTATGAATTGTACTATAGTGGTAGGTATAAGAGGTACATGTATGTATGAATTGTATTAATTATTTTGCAGTCAGGTATGGTTTCTAGTGGTAGATATAAGTGGTACATGTATAAATGAATTGTATTAATTATTTTGCAGTCAGGTATGATATATAGTGGTAGGTATAAGAGGTACATGTATGAATTGTATTAATTATTTTACAGTCAGGTATGATATATAGTGGTAGGTATAAGAGGTACATGTATGAATTGTATTAATTATTTTGCAGTCAGGTATGATATATAGTGGTAGGTATAAGAGGTACATGTATGAATTGTATTAATTATTTTGCAGTCAGGTATGATATATAGTGGTAGGTATAAGAGGTACATGTATGAATTGTATTAATTATTTTGCAGTCAGGTATGATATATAGTGGTAGGTATAAGAGGTACATGTATGAATTGTATTAATTATTTAACAGTCAGGTATGATATATAGTAAGAATAGACATTACCTCAGACAGTCCATGTTTTTAAATATTGTTTTCATTTTAGTGAATGAACATCGACGGCGGGTGCGGCTAGCCAAACAGGGGATGCTTACACCTCCAGGGCACCTGGTTCCACTTCTAGCTTGCTAGGGGTCCGTCGATGCTCCATTTAGTGCTCTATTGTGAGTGCTGTTGAGATTGTCGTCAGGATCTTCTTCATCTCATGTATGAATTGTATTAATTATTTCTAGTCAGGTATGATATACAGTGGTAGGTATACGTTGACAGTATACATTACAATGATTTACATCGATCTCTATTCTTTCTCCTAAAATCTTCCATTTTCAACAAAGGGACATCCCTTTTCCTGTTATGTAAATTTGTTAACGAATAAATTGTAATAAAGAATAAATTTTCAATAATCTTTATGCAAAATTTCAACACGATATATATACATTGGTTATTAATGCTTTTACAGCATTTTAAATGAAAGAGTTTGTGCTGCCGTTTACTACAGGATAACGTCAAAATGACGTCGTGGTTTGCTCAGGGATGAAACTCCGAAGTCCAATATTTAGTCGATTTGAAAATTTCCGAACCTAGAAATGTCCTTTCCTATGAACTTTTTATGATGATTCTCATCTATGGGATAGTACTGAACGATTCTAGCTTGGTTGCCACTCTGGCAACCTTGGGCAACTTTTTTTATCGGCGGAAATTCAAAATGGCCGCCAAATGCCATCCACTAATAGATGAAATTAAATTCTTTCTTTAAATATTAAGTGTGGCACATCAAATCAGGGGTTTTGAGGGTCAACAAACCCATTTTCGATGTCATATGTACAATTTGAGTTAATTCAGAACTAAAAATTCAAGATGGCCGCCAAATTTCAACCTCACTATGGTACAATGCGAATATTTCAATAAAATGTTCGGGTAACACATCTTATTTGTAGTTGCAATTGTCCTAGAATACATTTATTTTGCTGTTTTTGTTGTTTTCAGCTAACACATGCTTCTGGGACAATTCTGCTTATCGGGGGAAATTCAAAATGACCACCAAATAATCTACTACAACTGTGTAAAATGGAATAATTACTTGATTTATCAAGAGAAGCACATCTAATCAGGGCTTTTAAGGACCAAGAAATCCACACCTTGTGTCATTTTCCTTATTAGTTCATTAAAGGCTTAACGCAAAATGATTCTCACTTCATTATTCACATTTCGTTACGAATAATTGTGGTGCATCTTCTTTGTGATCCCAAAGGTGGTATAATCCATGTCTAATTTCCTTTTGTCGATATGAGCTTACAAATGCTCTTTTTACATAGATTGTACATTCTCAAACCATAAAAACGAAAAATCTTTTTTTTTTATTATAAAGATAAAAAATAACTTGAAATATTGTATGTTTTAAGAAAGGGGAATAAGTGCGACCTGAAGCAAGAATCTACATAATAGGGCAATAATTTGTCAAAACGTCATGTCAAATACTTAGGTGATCATCCTATTTGTAAGTCTGCAAAAGGAATTCAGAGGAGCAAAGTTCTTCCAGGATTGCTGCATGATCTGTATTCTTGACATAGATCATTTTCCCTGTCATTGTTCTTTTGTCTTATGCTCTTGTTCTGTTCTAGATTCATTTCAAGCTGGTCACACTGACTACGTCTTACTCTTCAATCGAATACTCTCTGTGTTGTAAGAAAACATTTGGAATGAAAACCTGTTTAAGATATGATATAGAGGCAACCTTCAAACTGTACAGAACACTGATAATCAAGACAATTGCTTTCAAGATTTCACCCACTTTAATTTTACATGCCAAAACATACGTATTACCATTTTATCTACCACAGTTGAAGACTCCTAAGATTCAATTTGAATCACTGTAGAGGTAAACGGAGGGAATCTCCAACCAGAAGAAACAATTATCCTTCGATGTGGTCATAGCAGATGATATTTTTAAAGGCCTGCTCATTTACAAACTTAACCGACCTTATGAAGAGAAAGGAGAATACTAACCCTGTTACTATTTAGCAGTCTTCTTTACATAGAAGAATACATTCTATGCACCAGAATTGCATGATTCGGACAATGTATGCTCATTAGTGGTACTTCAAGCCAAAATTGTTCGAAGAAGCATAAATAATTAATGTTGTTTTGCCACATTTGAAGATATTCTATTCTTACAAAGTTCCATTTTAAGTATAAATAGGTAGAATAGAGATGCAAGAAATTGTCATGATGGTCAAAAGAGCCAAATAGCCAAGTTACCTCGAATTTACTTGCTTACTCTTAAATTCCCTGCGTTAAACAATTTGGTCTTATATCAACATGATCAATAGGGAAACTTTACTTTTGTCTTTTGAGTACCATTTTAATCAAATAAATGGCATGTCTATCTTTGCGTTACATTTTTACGAATCTTAGTCTGTTAAAGTTGAAACCATCCAATCTTATATGTCACTCTTATTCATCTTTCATCATATAGGAAGTCTTATGAAATACTAGCTCGAGATATTTTTTTTTAGAGAAATACAATATTCACACATTGATTTATTACGTTTACTTATTGCTTCTTCTTGATTATTCTTAGTTCCCAACTAAGGTGGTAATCTTGAAATAAGCATACATAATCTCAAGTCGTACCAAGATCCCTGCTAAGGAATACTACGACCCTCAAATGACTAATTTTTTTTTTAATAATCATTACTTTTTCTTAGAACAAAAATTAAATCAAAATAAATGTTCTTGCATTGAAGCTGAAATTTGGCTACCATGTGGAGTTTTTAAATAAACCCATATTAACATAATGACACAAGATATGGATTTTGTGGCACTTAAAACCACTATATAGATATACCGCACTTAATGTTTTAAGTAATTATTACATTTTACTCAGTAGTAGGGGACTATTTGGTGGCCATTTTGAATTTTCCCCCGATGGAAAAAAGTTGTCCTACAAGTATGTAAGAACTGAAAACAACAAAAGCAGCAAAATAAATGCATTCAAAGATCATTACAAATAAGATGTGTAACACAAACTTTTTATTGAAATATTCACATTGTACCATAATGAGGTTGAAATTTAGCAGCCATCTTGAATTTTTAGTCTAGAATGAGCGCAAAATGTCAAGATGACATTGGAAATGAGTTTGTTGACCCTCAACATCCCTGATTTGATGTGCCATACATTTAAAGAATTGAATTTCACCTATTCATGGAAGGCATTTGGCGGCCATTTTGAATTTCGTCCGATAAGCAGAGTTGTCCAGAAGCATGTGTCAGCAGAAAACAACCGAAACAGCAAAATAAATGTATTCTAGAACAATTGCAACTACAAATAAGATGTGTTACACGAACGTTTTATTGAAATATTCACATTGTACCATAATCAATAATGGGGTTGACATTTGGCGGCCATCTTGAATTTTAAGTCCTGAATGAACTCAAATTGTAAAAATGACATCGGAAATGGGTTTGTTGACCCTCAAAACCCCTGATTTGATGTGCCACACTTAATATTTAAAGAAAGAATTTAATTTCATCTATTGGTGGAAGGCATTTGGCGGCCATTTTGAATTTCCGCCGATAAAAAGAGTTGCCCAAGGATGCCAGAGTGGCAACCAAGCTAGAATTGTTCAGTACTATCCCATAAATAAGAATCATCAAAAAAAGTTCATAGGAAAGGAAATTTCTAGGTCGGTCACATGTTATATAAGGCTGTCAAATCGACTTATTTCTAAAAATGGCATAGTTTCTTCAAATGACGTCGGAATTTGTTCAAACTTCATAAGGAGAAGAGAGTGTTGTATTATATCATCGCTTTAGTGCAAACGGTAATGTTCACGGAAAGGTAAATACAGACGTCAAAAGTTTTTGCTAGTTATACGAAAAATGTAATACATCTCATTTGGTTCAAGGCTACTCTCTTACGCACTTAGCATACTCACAGCATGGATAATTTTACCTCGTATATCTCGTGTATTCGTTAATGTATTTGCCTTTATCTTATATTACCATTATTTATCATATATTTCGTATATTTGTACATGTATTTGCCTTCATCTTATATTACCATTATTTATATGTCATATTTCTTGTATCGTACATGTATTTGTCTTTATCTTATATTATCATTATTTATGTTATATTACGTGTATTCGTACATGTATTTGCCTTTATCTTATATTACCATTATTTATATGTTATATTTCGTGTATCGTACATGTATTTGCCTTTATCTTATATTACAATTATTTATATGTTATATTACGTGTATTCGTACATGTATTTGCCTTTATCTTATATTACCATTATTTATATGTTATATTTCGTGTATTTGTACATGTATTTGCCTTTATCTTATATTACCATTATTTATATGTTATATTACGTGTATTCGTACATGTATTTGCCTTTATCTTATGTTATCATTATTTATATGTCATATTTCGTGTATTGTACATGTATTTGCCTTTATCTTATATTATCATTATTTATATGTCATATTTCGTGTATTGTACATGTATTTGCCCTTATCTTATATTATCATTATTTATGTTATATTACGTGTATTCGTACATGTATATGCCTTTATCTTATATTACCATTATTTATATGTCATATTACGTGTATTCGTACATGTATTTACCTTTATCTTATATTACCATTATTTATATGTTCTATTTCGTGTATTTGTACATGTATTTGCCTTTATCTTATATTGCCATTATTTATGTTATATTTCGTGTATTTGTACATGTATTTGCCTTTATCTTATATTACCATTATTTATGTTATATTTCGTGTATTTGTACATGTATTTGCCTTTATCTTATATTGCCATTATTTATGTTATATTTCGTGTATTTGTACATGTATTTGCCTTTATCTTATATTGCCATTATTTATGTTATATTTCGTGTATTTGTACATGTATTTGCCTTTATGTTATATTGCAATAATTTGTATGTTATATTTCGTGTATTTGTACATGTATTTGCCTTTGTATCATATTACCAATATTAAATATATTCGTGTATTCGTACTTGAATTTGCCTTTACATTAACATAATTCATATGTTATATTCTTTTTTTGTTAAGTTTCTGTTTGCATATGTTCGCTCTAAGTTTTGATCATAAAGATGACTTATAAAAAACCAATGATACTGAAATAGATAGATATATACATACCACAAAATTCGTATCCGCTAATTTGTTTTATATTTGATTCATCTGAAAATAAACAGTCAACAATAAGTATTTATTTTGACAGTTTTTAGACTTTATGATGAAATGCTAATCATTGTGCATTATAAGGTGACATATGAGTAGATTTAGAGTTATAACCTGATTATTTAAAATTCATAGAATGGAAAAATACTGTGATTTCATCAGTACAATCGATCTGTAAGTTCATCTTTATTTAGGATTCAAAACAAGAAGTGATCCTGCTTCCTTGAATAAATATCGTTATTGCTTATTTTTCCCCCTGATATCCAATATAAATCTCATAAATTACCCAGACAACTCTTCTGTTATATTTACACCCTGAATCTCATACACACTTATATGCATATCTTTTTTTTACTTCGGTACTCCATATATTTACCATATTTATTTATATCCTTTATGTTTACCTGTTATCAAAAACATTTACCAAGATATCCCTTTAATGTACCCAAAATATCCCATATCCATTATTATAACCCAAAAATCTAATATATTAACAATATATCCTTTAAAATATATTTATCCAGATATCCCTTTAATGTACCCAAAATATCTTATATCCATTATTATAACCAAAATATGTAATATGTTAACAATATATCCTTTAAAATATATTTATCCAGATATTCCTTTAATGTACCCAAAATAATCCATATCCATTATTATAATCAAAATATCGAATGTATTAACAATTTATCCTTTATATTAACCCCACTATCCCATATATATACCAAGATATTCCGTATATTTGTCAACCAAGTCCCGTCTGCCTCTCTCTTGAAATCCTTCAAAAAGAATCCTCAGTTGTTCTGAAGCTTGTCGTTCCTTATTTTTCTTCCTCCACAGTAAAAATGCTTTCCAGTTCTTTGTTACTTGATTGAATCCACGATCATAATCAATGTGTTCTAACTCGGCATTTGTTAATCCAAGCCAGTTGAAGAGTAACTGCCAATCTGCACCAATCTGTGACGCAAGGTCTCCTAAAAATCTCTCTGTGAGAAATAAAGATAACTGTGTACTTGTAGAATTATACGGATGATCATGGACTTGAATTAAAATACGCCATTATTATTCAGTGGGCGGAACAAACAGACAGAGACAATACAAACATTAGGGGTGAAAACAGTGGAATACCATCTCTAGACATGAGAAAAACAGAGAACAAACAGACGGAGAAAATATAAACATAAAGAGTGAAAACAGTGGAACACCATCTCTAGACATGAGAAAAACAGAGAACAAAACAGACGGAGACAATACAAACATAAGGAGTGAAAACAGTGGGATATCATCTCTAGACATGAGGGAAACAGAGAACAAACAGACGGAGACAATACCAACATAAGGAGTAAAACAATGGAATATCATCTCTAGACACGAGGAAAACAGAGAACAAACAAAAGGAGACAATACAAACATAAAGAGCGAAAACGGTGGAACATTATCTCTAGACATGAGAAAAACAGAAAACAAACAGACGGAGACAACTTAGCATTTGGCCATAGAAACATGATAAATGCCATCTTTATAAAATAATCTCCGCAGAGTTAAAGGAAAAAATCAAAAACTTCATACATGTAGCAACCAAAATAAATCAATGTAGTGCCGTGCAAAATCAAAATTGTATAAAAGTATAGAAGGGGAAATACAAGTAGCAAATAGAATTCGGTGAAAAAATGGCAAAATATATGCGTATTTTTAATATACATAATCCAATAGAATTTGTCGTTATAAAGTTAAGTTGCATTTTAAAATCACTCACAAAAAAGACTAACCTGTATCTAAAACGAGGAATCAGAGCTTGAGATTGAAAAACAAAGGACTTAAATGTTCAAGGATAATATAATACGGATATTTGATGTATGAACGGACTTATGGATATCTCCGCTTAAAAGGGGAAATAAAAAAAGATTATTAATTATTCTTAACGGTCAGAGACAAATCCTGAAGAACTAAGGAATAAATTAATTTTTATCTATCATTTTACCTGATAATACCATGTACTGTGATCTATTCCCTGTACTAGGTATATGGGGTTCTGTAACATTGTCGAGTCTCCTTTGCCCTACAGACCCATCCGTCTGTAATGTTAATGCCGTGTTCCCTGCTCTGGCTCCCTGAGGTCCTGAAACATTATCAAGTGTCCTTTGACCGTTAGACCCATCCGTCAGTGTACTTAGAGTATCAGACCCATTCGTCTGTGATGTTAATGCCGTGTTCCCTGCACTGGCTCCCTGAGGTCCTGTAACATTATCAAGTGTCCTTTGACCGTTAGACCCATCCGTCAGTATACTAAGGCTATCAGACCTATCCGTCTGTGATGTTAATGACGTGGTCCCTGTACTGGGTCCCTGAGGTTCTGTTATATTATCGAGTGTCCTTTGCTCGTCAGACCGATACGTTTGTAATAATGATGACGTGGTCCCTGTGCTGGGTCCCTGAGAGTCAGACCCATCCGTCTGTACTGATGATGACGCGGTCCGTGTACTGGGTCCCTGACATTCTGAAATATTGTCAAGTGTCCTATGACCGTCATACCCATCCGTCAGTGTACTATGACCGTCAGACCCATCCGTCTGTGATGTTGATGAGGTGGTCCTTGTACTTAGTCCCTGAGATTCTGTAATATTGTCAAGTGTCCGTTGGCTGTCAGACCCATCCGTCTGTGATGTTGATGACGTGATCTCTGTACTGGGTCCCTGAGATTCTGTAATATTGTCAAGAGTCCGTTCGCCGTAAGACCCATCCGTCCGTGTACTATGACCGCCAGACAAGTGCATCTGTGATGTTGATGTGCCTGCCACTCCATGATTTCCATCATGGCCTTGTGACTGTTTTGCCGTCGCCATGGCGACTCCAAGATTTTGTGACCGCAACGTCGATTGCACTGTGCCTTCTTGACTTTCTCCATAATCCTGTGACGTGGCCTCCCTCGTGACTGTACAACCTCTATCGGCACCTTTTGGCTGTGATGATCCACTTGCTCTTGAAAAACACTTTCCCATTGTGTTGTATAAACGGAGACAGTTTACAGTAATCAAGTATTTGGATCGATTGATTTTTTTTTTTTTTTTTGCTTTACTTTTTTTCTTTCTTTTTCTGAAATGAAAATATAACGTGTTCATTAGATCTTGCTTGCCAATTACCCTGTTTTCCAGTGGGAGGATTTTCATGGTTTATATTTCTGCTTCTTTAATCTCTGTGTCAAATCAAAGATGAAAGCACTTTTGTGGTTAGGGAGTTTGAAAGTTTTGGGGTAAATCCATTGATTTTTGTTAAAAGCCACTGATATTTTTTCATAACCAATTAACATTTGTCCATTTAATGAATATATATTATGATAAGCAGTTAAGCTTCTCAGTCAAGGATACATTTGTGACCGACTAATATCGTCACTGAGGAAGTGCTATAGTCGATATGGTGTAATGGTAGGACATATTTACGTCCCCTTGTCCCTAGTTATAAAAGATATTTTGACGTAGACATTTTGTGCCACAACATACCAATTTATACGTTTGTCTTCTTGTGTGGTAGTAACCGATAGTAACATTTCTACGTAAGTGTGGGATTTACTGATTGTGACCTTTCTAACGAAATGAAGTGGCGGGTGTTGTATGTAAGTAGGAGATAATCACTCTTCATTGGCACCTGATCTCACTCCTTCGCAGGGATTTTTTCTCTGCATGTGAAATATATAAATTTTTCCTATTCTGTTCCTTTGCCTTCATTCTGATTTTATCCTGGTTTTGTATGCCCTTGGTTCTATATTTTTACTGATCTCTACTTCTTGAAAGGGATTTTTTCCCCATATTTCTCATAATAAGTACCCGCTATTATTTAGGATCCACTTCATCTTTGTTATGGACCGTCTATTATATAGTGTCCATCTAAGTTTTATACAATATAATGATCATTTTTCAATTTTTGTTAAAAGATAAACAATGGAAACAATGCACTGAACATTTTTATGCATTTTAAAGAAAATATTTGGATTGGGCTTTCATGAAATTTGTAATATCTAAACCACCTGCTTACTAATGGCGAGTAGTGTAAGAACCCACTATAATATAGTGTCAATCTTAAACGACAGCAAGTAAATTAAGAGCATGGACCAGACAACCAAATCTGCATTTTCTATTATAATAAATTTCATAGTTCTGTGTGTCGACCTCATCTACGTCATCTATCATAAAAAGCATTCGCTATCATACATACAATTATGGATATTTAACTCGGTGCAGCCGAGGTTAATATTTTTATAATTAGTCTATATCACATCACATACTCACTTCTGTTTTATTCTATAATTGCTTACAGAATTTAGTAGAGGTAATCCCGGTCTATTTTTAGGCCAGGTACACGGTGATTTATTTAGGACCTAATCTGCGTTATCTATCACTAGTTCCAGATATTATATTTGTACACATAATGAGTGTCACTACTGGTGGAACAGAAGTCCCCGAGGGCACATGTAGCCAATGGTTAACGTCTTCATAAGCATCATTTTAGAGCAGATGAATTTACAGCATGGACCAGACATGCACATTCCGGGTAATGAACCCTCGTCAGTGATCCTCAATCTCAACAATGTAATATGACCGAAATCTGTGAAAAGTATTTTCTAAATATACCGAAAGATGTAGCAAAATGCCTGGAATATGATGCTTCATGACCCAGGTTTTAGAAATTTGAGAAAATTTTGTTAACAGAAATTTTCAAATGCGTCTGAAGAAACGACCACCCGAAACTGATCGAACTTGGCTACTTCGGTTGATCGTCTGTCTCTTTAACGCATTTGAAATTTTATGTCAGATAATTTCTTGAAATTTCTAAAGCGTGGGTCCTGTAGCATCATATCCCACCCAATTCTGCTACGTCTTTCGGTACAATTTTGAACATAATAATTTTCACACTTTTTGGCCATATTACATTGTTTAGATTGAGAATTACTGACGAGGGTGAAGTACTCGAAACGTGCATATCTGGTCCATGCTGCAAATTTATCTAATTTTAAAAGATGATATTGAATTTGAAGACATTTAATATATATCATGATACAATATGATTTATTTATATATTTGATATCAATAATGTGACCTTATTTTATTAATAAATGTGGAAAAACAGGCCAACACGAATAAGAAATATTTGCTCCTGAAAGTGACTAGCTTACAAAGTACCTGATAAAGAACTTTACACGTTGGTGCCGTTTTGTAGTATTGCTGTTTTGTTGCTCCCAAGGTTTTTCTCTGTCGTCTGAACTTTGGTTCTAAAGAGTGATTTTTCACAGGACTCTGTTTTCAAAAATGGCGGAGGCCTTTTCCTGTTCAATCTTCCTTGTTGAAACACTAGCCGTACAAGGTTTAATAACGCTAGTCTGTCACAGATCTATGTCATATAGATGGCGGAGGAATTCCCCGATACGTACTTCCTCGTTAGGGCACGAGGTCATAATGATGATGTTGTCAAGGATCTATTTCCTATTGTAAATGAATCAACGATGTATATTAAGTTTTATTCTATGTGCTTTAACAGGTTACTGATGCAGTGTTTCATCATAACGTATATTTTTTTCAGAGAATAAGACAACAAGCAAAAAACATAACAAAACAAACACACAGCATATATAATTTCTTAATGTGGCACCATTACTATTAATTCAAACATATCTTATGGTAGAATATTTTCATTTCCATATATTCAAATCTAACGTTAAATCTAATATAAAAACAAAATATAACTCCTGGTTTCATGATTATACCGAGAACTTAAGCCGTTTGAACTTTAACATTGGACCCTATGGGAAAAGTAAGAATAGATCCCTTTTTAATGGTGACAAAATGTAACTATAAATATCTCCTTTCTCAAAGTCATATTAGTTTGATAATCTGATCATTATTCTAGAGAGAGAAAAAATAGGGTAACAAGGCAAAAGTTTACCAGCTATTCTGACCTGAGTGATACTCTACCTAAAGAATCATTATCTGATACTACCAAAATTCTGGTGCAACGGCCTGTCTTGGATATCCATGATTTTGTTGTTACATGTTATTCTCTTATTGCCAAAATTAAGGTATTCGACCAAGAAGAGATCTGAATGCCATAGCAACGAGATCGGTCTTTTTTTTTTGCTGCCTGAAAGACTGTGGAGTAACCTACTTCTAGGTACTCTGTAGCCATGCGTACCATCGTTGAAACAACTTTATTGTCATACCTGTAGCATTTTCTTACTTCCTTTATTACAAATGAAAATAAAAAACCACAGTCGATTTTGTGATCGACTGATAGGAAGCTTACTATGCAAAGCCAACGTCTATAAAATTCAAGTCAAAAATAAGGATCACATTAAGGTTAATTTTTGGATGATTTTAACCTTATTTCAGTGTCAATTATAATTAAATGCAGTATAACTAAGAACTCTAATGGGTTATTATGTAATATAATGTTTATTAAACATATAATGAAAGGAAATTGAATGTGGGCAAATTGAGCTCTTAAAATGATTTTTTTCCTAATAATTCAACTTATGATAATGAAAATTTATATAATTAAGACTCACAAAACAAACATTTAACACGCATAGTTTTGAAAACCTTAACTGCATGACATCTAATGTTGTGTACGGAATAGTCCTCACTTTGTGGATTGATTTATGTGGGCGAAACCAAAGGCCAGCTCCGAAAAAGAATGTCAGGACACCGGTCAAAAATAAATAATAAAGGAAGTCAACTCCTTTATCGACATTTTGACCAGGCGGATCATTCTGATTTATCTATGAGAGTCAAAATCCTGGAGAAAATATATCACCCCACAAACAATCCCAATTTGAGCACACCTCTCCGTCGCAACAGAGAAGAGTTCTGGATAAAAAATCTTAACACTGCAGCGCCCTATGGGTGCAACGATAACATCAGCACTATAGGAAGCTTAACAAGTCCCGGTTGTCAATCGGTAAATGTGACTAGCTTATTCAACAGATCACAAAGAAGACCTCGAAGTCATGGCATACGAAAATATAATAAGCCTGAGATACATAGTTTCTCCTTCGATGACTTGGTTCCATTTTTGAGTGAGCCTCTAGGCCTGCATTATATTCGTACCAAATTATACTCTGTTCCTTTACGGAAGTTACACGAAATCTACGATTATACGAAGGACCTCGCATATACCGATACACGTTCTCCAGAATACAGATTACAAGGAGTCATCTTGGACATTTCTACTTTTCGTTTATTTCAAGCAGTTAGATCAGATAAATCAGAGGAGAAAACAAACCGCCCTTTCATTAAAGTAAGATTTGCAAACAAAGGTATTGATAACTTGAATCTTGGTCAAATTTTGAATCACAAAACTGTCACAGAAAAAATCCCACCATATTTCAAAAGAAAAGAAACTCCTTGTATTTCCTATAGCTACACACCAACAGTTGCATCTAAAATTTACAATTACAAACGATTCCTGCAGTGTATTGATTTAAGTAATCCCTCACTACATCCACTTCCCTGCGAATGTTCTTCATCGGATTTCAACTACTCTCCTTGTGGACACGTTATTACTGGTGACCTTAGTATAGTCAAGAACGACAAGTTGAGAGAATTGTTAAAAAAGGGTCCCAAATACAGAGAAAGTATGTCCTTTACATGGAACCAAAATGTCAAAATTGTCATGGACTCTTGTGAGGAATATGCAAGACGTTGGGCAAAGAAAGAGGATGTACAGCTCGACACCCTTTCCGAATGGATAAAATCAATCAGAGGGTTACTTTTATCTAGAATTAACCGAATAAAATCAACTGTGAACACCAGATTCGTGTCTATATTTAAAGACCCTGATGTTATCACAGAGCTTACCTACCTCCAAGAACATTATGTCATCACATCAGCGGACAAAGCCTCAAATAATTACACATTTACTTGCAAAAAGTACTATTTCGACAGTCTAGTTAAAGAGTTGGGTTTAAATTCGACACCTGGAAATCCCACTTACACCCCAACAAACCTTTCTGCCTCTGAAATAATAGATAACCACAAATCAGCTCTTGCTTCCTTTGGCTTTGACACTACCAATTTAGATTTAGATTTACCATACTTATACTGCATACCTAAAATGCATAAAAATCCGTACAAACAACGTTTCATCGCTGGTTCCTCAAAATGTTCTACCAAATCTGTATCGATCTTACTTACCAAAGTTTTATCTGAAATCAAATCTGGGCTACAAAAATATTGTTCGACAGTATATTCTCGCAGTGGTATCAACCAGATGTGGATTTTAAAGAATTCGAAGGAACTTTTAGAACATCTGAAATCCACTCATTTTTGTAGAGTCCATTTGATCAAAGCCTTTGATTTTTCGACACTTTACACTACAATTCCACATTCTAAATTGAAAGAAAGACTCGCAAAAATTATAAGTAATGCGTTTACAAGTAAGAACGGTAATCGCAAATACAAATTTATTGTTGTTAACTATGACAAAACCTACTTTGTAAAAGAAAAGTCAGATTCTGAAAATAAGTACACTGAAACAGACATTATTCAGATGTTAAACTTTCTGATCGACAACATTTTTGTGGTGTTTGGAGGGAAGGTCTTCCAGCAAATTGTCGGAATTCCAATGGGGACCAATTGTGCCCCACTCCTTGTCGACATTTTCCTTTACTCGTACGAAGCTGAATTCATTCAATCTTTGGTCTCTGAAGGGAAAAGATACTTAGCTTCTGACTTCAACTTCACTTACAGATACATAGACGATGTGTTGTCCATCAATAATCCAAAATTCGCGGATTACCTGAGCAGTATCTATCCTTCGGAGCTTGAAGTCAAAGAAACTACAGAGACAAATAATTCAGCATCCTATTTGGACATAATGTTGTCCTACGACACTGATGGTCACATGAACACCTAACTCTATGACAAACGTGACGACTTCAATTTCAGCATTACGAACTTTCCTTTTCTGAGTAGCAACATCCCTTCATCGCCTGCTTATGGCGTGTTCATATCTCAGTTGATACGCTATGCCAGAGCAAGTACCAAATATACGGATTTTGTTCTGAGAGCTAGGCGTCTTTCAGATAAGCTTCTCAGTCAGGGATATGTTTGTGACCGACTAACATCGTCACTGAGGAAGTTCTACGGTCGATATGGGGAACTCGTCATACACTATGATGTCCCACTATTCAGAATGGTGGATGATATTCTGACCATTTGAACCATCAAACCAAAGATATGCCCAATGTCAAAGTTTTTTGAAAAGTAGGTCAAAGGTCAAGGTCAAGGTCACGAGGTCAAAAATTTTGGTATCAATGGAAAGGTCTTGTCACAAAGAATATAAAATGTGAAATATGAAAGCCCTATCACTTACCATTCAAAAGTTATGCCCAATGTTAAAGTTTTTGAAAAGTAGGTCAAAGGTCAAGGTCAAGGTCACGAGGTCAAAAATTTTGGTATCAATGGAAAGGTCTTGTCACAAGGAATACACATGTGAAATATGAAAGCCCTATCACTTCCCATTCAAAAGTTATGTCCAATGTTAAAGTTTTTCGGACAAACAGACAAACAGACAAACAGACAAATTTTGGTATCAATGGAAAGGTCTTGTCACAAGGAATACACATGTGAATTATGAAAGCCCTATCACTTTTCATTCAAAAGTTATGCCCAATGTTAAAGTTTTTTGAAAAGTAGGTCAAAGGTCAAGGTCAAGGTCACGAGGTCAAAAATTTTGGTATCAATGGACGCAGTATGTCGAATATTTTTCTCCTTACCGGTATGTGCAAAAACGTCAAAAATAGTACTTTTCCTATGCCTTATCAAGACTAAACGTCATAGTCAACGTGGATGATCGATTTGCCATTTTGCTTTATACGAGTACAGTTCTGTAAATATGGGATAAAAGAATATTTTTTCCCAGCGTTTCCATGAATATCCAAGCCCACGGTAATAACACGTGATGAAGTGAGTGTGATGGAATACTACAAGTAGTACATGGACATACATGTATATACATTTATTGCAGTCATTAGGTGAAGATTTATTCAGCCTTGAAAAATTATATTCCTCGGGGACAATGCTCTTCTTATAACCCGAACTGTAATGTACATCGTTCATTCACCCAATCAAACACAACACAACCCCCCCCCCCCTCCTTCCCAAAAATCGAACTTCGATAAACAGATAACGACATACAGTAAATAGACGATCTAGTCTTTCGAATTGTGGTTTTTCATAATCCTTTATACAGCAGATAAGAAAATATTAAAATATTCTATCAGTTATTTTCAAGAACTTACTACAAATCCAGTTCGCCGTTCATCGTATGGCCTTCCGAGTGTCCTCTGATCTTAAGACGCAAGAACCATAGCGATTTATATTGACATAAACAGACTATTTTATATCTATCTTTTCATCAATGAAATATAAATCGACATGGTTATAATAACTATCATTAGGCCTAACCTCTGGTCATTCCCCCGGAAAAATACCGCATGGCCGGCATAGCGCAGTGCTACTTTGGACTACTAAAAAGGTGAATTCCTACGCGATACGAGAACTATACACCGAATCTTCATTACAAATAGCTCTATAGACCATTTTTTTACTCCAATAATCGCATTGGAATCATCATTTACAACTTGCACTCATTGTGTCGTTTAAAATGTTTTGTCCAAATAATAGTGGTACTATTTCTTACTAAAGTAAGACTACAGATTTTTGACCGTTGCACGGTTCGTGCAGGCCCTAACTGGGGCATTCGATTCCAATGAATAGTTGGCTTTGCCAACTCAAAAAACATGTGTTTGTGGAAACACGAATGCCCCCGTTGGCATCTTTGTCGGTAAAACAGCTGAAAAGTAGTTCATTTTCAGGTCAAGGTGAAAAGGTCAAATTTGGTATTCATGGAAAGGAGTCATATGTGAAATATGAAAGCTCTATAACTTACTATTCAAACGTCATGGCTAAAGTTTAGATTTTCAAAAGTAGGTCAAACTCCAAGGTCAAGGACAAAAGGTAAAAAAAAAAATTGGTATCAATAAAAGGTCTTGTCACAAAGTCTGAAGGAATACGCAGGTGAAATATGAAATCCCTGTCACTTAGCATTCAAAAGTAATGACCAAGGTTAAAGTTTTTCAAAAGTAGGTCAAATTCCAAGGTCAAGGTCACAAGGTCAAATATTTTGGTACCCATGGAAAGGTGCTGTCACAAGGAATACCATGTGATATATGAAAGCCCTTTAACTTACCATTCAAAAATTATGGCCAAGGTTAAAGTTTTTCAAAAGTATGTCAAACTCCAAGGTCAAGGTCACAAGGTAAAAAATGTAGGTATCCATGGAAAGGTGTTGTCACAAGGAATACACATGTGGAATATGAAAGCCCTATCACTTACCCATCAAAATATATGGCCATGGTTAAAGTTTTTTTCAAAAGTAGGTCAAACTCCAAGGTCAAGGTCATAATGTAAAAACTTTTAGTATCCATGGAAAGTGTTGTCACAAGGAATACACATTTGAAATATGAAAGTCCTACCACTTACCATTCAAAACTTATTGCCATGGTTAAAGTTTTTGCGGACAAACAGACAGACAGACGGACGGACAGACCAAAAACTATATGCCCCCGAATCTTCGATTATGGGGGCATAAAAAGGGGAAAGGGTGGGGGTACAATCCCCTCCGAGTCGATTTTACTTATGATGTGACCTGCTCTATCCTTTTTATCTTTTTATTTTCGTTTGTTTATTTACATCTCTTGTTTTCATATATTCATTTTTATTGATATTTCTTTCTCAGATAAAATAACCTAGCATTTATGTTGGCTATGGAAAGCCGTAGGGTACCCCGACATTATTATTATTTTTCCTTACAAAAATACATCCAAATAAAAATGTTGAACCAAAAAAATAAAGATGTT
Source organism: Pinctada imbricata (assembly GCA_033119305.1). Classification (NCBI taxonomy): domain Eukaryota; kingdom Metazoa; phylum Mollusca; class Bivalvia; order Pterioida; family Pteriidae; genus Pinctada; species Pinctada imbricata. The sequence continues at coordinate 55,960,080 of VSWD01000001.1, forward strand.
TCTTTTTTCTAGAACGACATTATTTTTATTTTGATCCAAAATAATAATCTTGCTAGTGGCTCAGTTTTTTTTTATTTTATCTAGAGTCATCATTATAGTGAAAATAAAAATGTCGTCATCAAGCATGATTCTGCAACATCTTTATTGTCTAGCCCATGTGATGTAAAAACAATAATGTCGTCTTTAAAAAGCAAGCTGGATTATAATTATTGTCTGATCAAGGTCATTTAAATTATAATTCTTTCCCTTCCAGGAAAAAAAAAAACTAGCACGCTTTTTTTTTTATTTTTGACCGATTATAATAATAATGTTGCTTGCAAGAACACGTTTTTATTTTCATAATGCGACCGTGTTTATTTTTATTACAAAGAGAGATAACGCTGACTTCGGTACACCAGAATAATAATAACGCTGCACAAATGCCTGCATTATCTCGAGTGTGACGGATGCATCATATCAATCGTGACGCTATTGCTAGAGTTATCTTTCTTTCCTCATTCGGTGGAAAGTAAAAGGCCATGGACCATTCCAAATACAGTTTTAAATGGGCGCATTGATATTTGGTTTCAGGGCCCTTATTCAAACTTTTTCTTTGATCTATGACTGTTTAGGATAAGAACAAAATATTGTTTCAATCGACCAATTGGAATCTTTAAAAAAAATAACACAGTATTGTTTAATGAATATGGGCCGATCTAGGGTTTTCAGTGGGAAGGGGGGGGGGTGTGAACAAAAACCAAAAGAGTAGAGGTGTCTGGGAGTGAGTGTATCCAGGGATGAAACCTGGTAGGGTCTCAGAGGGGCACGCAAAATTGATTCATTTACAATTTTCAAAACCTCTTTCAAAGCGAGTAGCTCTGTGTATGTGTAGGTTAGGGGTGTGTGTTTGGAGGGGGGGTTTATAGTTTGCCCCCTCCTGTAAAAGGGGTGGGGTAGGGTGGGGCTTGGATGAAAACCCTTTTCACAATCCCGACTTATGGTACCAGTTTCTATACCTCCCTTTGTGATCATGACCTTTGACCATGACAATCAATTGGGTCCCCCCCCTCCGCCGTTGACATCTAGCATGCAAAGTTTGAAGAGGATCGGAATTAAATTGTGACCTCCAAAGTATCTATGGGCTCTTTGTATGGGCCTTTGTGGTCATGACATTTGACCTCTTACCCTTAAAATCAAAGTTTCACCACTTGCATGAAAAGTTTAATGAAGATAAGAAGTAAACTTCGACATTTAGAGCGTCCACATTGTGACCTTGGCTTTTGACCTCTGACCTTGAAATCAAATAAGTGTTGTCCTCTCCCCATGGACAACTTTGAATTCATGCAAAGTTTGATGAAGATCGAATTTCAAAGTAAATTATGACCGCTAGAGTTACCACAAGCTTTTTTTCTGGCTTTGATCAACCAAAAAAAAAAATTACAATGATTCCTTAAATGATAACAAGAATTTGGACTTCAAAAACAAGTGCTTTTATGAAATTCACAACTTTTGTTAAACAGTAAAAACATGCATAAAAGGGCCTTTAATTGCCAAAAACAGTGCCTTTTGCTACCCTGTTTCGGCCCAGTTTTTCATCATGTATAGAAAAGGCATCCGAGATTAATTTAAAAAAAAAAAAAACTTTACAAATATGTATAATAAAAAGGATTGAGAGAAAATAATCAAAGTATTTCAGATTAAAAAAGTACCTGTTTTCATCGTGACGAAGCCTACAAATATACCTCGTCCTATCAATTTTGCCCGATTTTTGAAACTTCAGAAACCATTACCATGGCAACGACAACGCTTTTGAAACAAGTTAAAAGTCATGTTTGTAAAACATTAATGCCCCCCTACCCCTTCTGTGATTAAAGTCCGTCACAACTATATACTTGATTTTCATTTGATGTGTCTGTACACAAAATTTCATTTCAATATGTGAATCCACTCCAGAGGTATTGAACGGAAACTGATGTCGTGGACCGACCGACGGACCGATAGACAGAAAGTCAGACAGCGGCAAAGCAATATGTCCCCTCTTCTTCAAAGGGGGCATAAAATTTTTTGATTTAACCCAAATATGAACTTAACCTAGATTTTTATTTGATGTGTCTGAAAACAAAATTTCATTTCAATATGTAACTCCACTCAAGAGATATTGAACGGAAACCCTGAAATTTTGATATTTTTCGAAGTGCAAGGGGCATAACTCTGTCAAAATCTTGTTCATCGGACCTAAATATGAACTTGACCTAGTAGATTTTCATTTGATGTGTCTGTATACAAAATTTCATTTCAATATGTAACTCCACTCAAGAGATATTGAACAGAAACCCTGAAGTTTTGGTATTTTTCAAAGTGCAAGGGGCATAACTCTGTCCAAATTTTTTTGATCGGACCTAAATATGAACTTGACCTAGATTTTCATTTGATGTGTCTGTATACAAAATTTCATTTCTATATGTAACTCCACTCAAGAGATATTGAACGGAAACCCTGAAATTTTGGTATTTTTCGAAGTGCAAGGGGCATTACTCTGTCAAAATTTTGTTGATTGGACCCAAATAAGAACTTGACCTAGATTGTCATTTGATGTATCCGTATACAAAATTTCATTTCAATATGTAACTCCACTCAAGAGATATTGAACGGAAACCCTGAAATCTTGGTTTTTTTCAAAGTGCAAGGGGCATAACTCTGTCAAAATTTTGTTGATCGGACCCAAATATACACTTGACCTAGATTTTCATTTGATGTGTCTGTATACAAAATTTCATTTCAATATGTAACTACACTCAAGAAATATTGAACAGAAACCCTGAAATTTTGGTATTTTTCGAAGTGCAGGGGGCATAACTCTGTCAAAATTTTTTCGATCGGACCTTAATACGAACTTGACCTGGATTTTCATTTGATGTGTCTGTATACAAAATTTCATTTCAATATGTAACTCCATTCAAGAGATATTGAACGGAAACCCTGAAATTTTGGTATTTTTCGAAATGCAAGGGGCATAACTCTGTCAAAATTTTTTTGATCGGACCCATATATGAACTTGACCTAGATTTTTGTTTGATGTTTCTGTATACAAAATTTCATTTCAATATGTAACTCCATTCAAGAGATATTGAACGGAAACCCTGAAATTTTGGTATTTTTCGAAATGCAAGAGGCATACATTTAACTCTGTCAAAATTTTTTTGATCGGACCCAAATATGACATTGACCTAGATTTTCATTTGATGTGTCTGTATACAAAATTTCATTTCAATATGTGAATCCATTCCAGAGATATTGAAAGGAAACTGATGTTGCGGACCGACCGACAGACCGACCGACCGACAGACCGACAGACCGACCGACAGCGGCAAACCTATATGTCCCCTCTTCTTCGAAGGGGGGGATAAAAAAGTGGGGTTGGTTTGCATACTAGTACTTCATATTGAACTTCTATACCAAAAAATCTCTAAAATCGATGGCAAGCCGTGCCAACATGTCATTGAAATTCTTTGGTTCTTACGGAGAATTGTTGTTAAACGTAATACATGTATATTTCCGTTCGATCTCTCACTTGGAAATCGATGTGCCTCTAGATTTTTCAGTGTGCCCTATGAAAAATCCGTGATTTTGTTTGTTCCTTCTTCAAATCTCGTTTTTATATTGGGTTTGAGGAGCTAAGAGCTGCAGGGTTTTTTTTTTATTTTTGGGAAGGTGCCTGTGCCTGTCCCATTTGGGAAATTTTGCGACATTTTGCTGAAATTGGGAAAAATTTTGTACAAATTCTCATCAAAGTATAACCCTAAAGTATCATTTATTAACACTGACAATCCATTGATTTGCTTGCACTGAACATGGGATGAATAAAAAACTTTAAAAAATGCACTTAGGCCATACCAAATTATTTAAATGTTCTTTGGATTTTCTTGTGAAAAAAGGGTGCGAGCGAGCGAAAATATAATTATTTTATTTTTTTTAAGTATTGCAGCTTTTAAGGTGCGAGCGAGTGAAATAATACATTTCTGATGTTTTCCGTACTCACAAAGGGATATCCATAGGAATCTGATGACTAGGAAGCCTTGCACATAGCAGTACGGAAAAGATTTTCGAACATTCCCCTCCTTGACTTTCAGTGCCATGTATATGGGACAACAAATTTGCTCCCAAGGAAATTTTTCAAACACAAAATGTATCATTTTCTTCGAAACTTGCACAATCTGAGACTTCTAGAAGCTTTTAAATTTGCAGAAATCAGAACCGACCCTAAAAAAATCTTGAGCCAGAAATTTATTGGTGCGGGCGAGCATTTTATTTTTATAATATTATTTTTTGAATTTTGAAAAATATCGTGCGGGAAATCCAAAGAACATTTAATTAATTTGGTATGGCCTTAGAAATAGGACATTTTGTGCTGACTTCCAGGTTTTGCTCTTTTTTTCTCAGGTGATTTTTTCATAATTCCTCTTTGGGAATTTCAGGGTGATTTTTTGGGAAAAATAGAGCAAATTTTGCATTGGGAATTTTCGGGGAGCACATAGTCGCGATAGTCGTGTCTGTCCGTCCGTCCGTCCGTCCGTTTGTCTGTCTGTCTGTCTGTCTCCCTCCCTTATCCAGTCCCGTCCGTCCGTCCGAGCTTATATCTCTTACATGTACATCTTTCATCAGAATTTGATAAGAATACTTCACCAAAATATTATTCAGGTCAAGGTATTTCCGATTTTTTTTGGTACCCGAAAATGGGGGGGGGGTTAGCATATAATTTTACAGAACTGATACAAATGTACTACGTATCTTTTCACTACATCAGCATTTTCAACATATTCCATGCAATTGTTTAGAATGATGTTTCCATGGGGACAAAGGTCACTTAAGGTCACTCTCAAAGGGTCAAGGTCACTTTTAAAAAATGCTTAAAATTGATTTTTCCTAAATAAATCTTTTTTTAAATGCATAAAGAAAATACGGAAGCATAGATGGGACATGGTGAGAAAAAAAATTATTTCGTGAGAACGACCTAGTAACTCGTGCGAACGACTTAGTAACTCGTGAGAACGACTTTGTAGTTTGTGCGCACGACTTTAAAATAACTCGTGCGCACGACTTTTTTTGTCTTCATTCCATTGGTCAATTATCTCGTGCCTACGGCTTTGTAACTTGTGCGAACGAGATGATTAACCAGTAGAAAACTAGGATCAAATAAAATGGCGACAATTGATAATGTTCATGCATGTATATTGAAATAAGCTCATCTATCAAAAGCACAGTAAACTTCTTATTTTGTATTAATAAATCATCGGCGATTAATTCTTGGAAGCACACGGACACCCTCGGAACCACCCCCACTCCCTCGATTTCGTAAACAGAGAGAACTTTTACAAAGAACAAACGCTAGTAATACAGTACCCCAAGTCAAATGCCAGGCTCGACGGACCCTCTCAGTATGGATCAATTTCTCCAGTTTTTATGCATATCTTTTTAAATCAAAGGTTGGCCCCAGTCCCGATGGGTTGGACCCCTTGGATATTTTCCAGATCCAAACTCATATGAATGATCATTTCTTATGGGGTGGGGACAGTCAAGCCATGCAATCTGGTGAACTTAGTTTACCCCTCGGTCCCTCTTTTAACTCCAACTTCATGGTTCCGTCATATAGGGCACGATATAAAAAAAGTGCATATTTTTGTCCTTTTGAGCCTGTTTCATATTAAAAATAAAAAATACAGAAATAAGTACTGGTAATGCTTTGCCTTATCCTATTTTACCTATCCATGATGAAAATGTATGAAATCCGACACAAATATGCAAGTATGATAAGTTGATATATCAATTATCTGTCAAAATCGGATGTCCCTAACTATGGGTACTTCAGTTTTACATTTGTATTTCTTTTATTCCACTGAATTTAAACTTGATTTTTTTTTTCGTGGGATTTGTTTATTATATGAAAGAGATTCTGTAAATATCTTATATACCCTAAGTATATTTAGGATGAGCATTTTTTTTGTGATCTATATCACTGTCACTGATTATCTTGTCAGTTGTGTTACCTTTACATAAAGGAAAGAAATCACACAATTAAGGAGCTGTTAAGATAAGGCGTAAAATCAGCCCTGAAAAGTGGAATTTTGAAAATTGAAATTTCAAGAACCTTTTTTGGTAAAATGTATACCTATACGGCATCCCATCAGAATATGAAGTTATTTCTTATCTGTTTTGCATAATATTGTTAAATTTTGGGTCAAAACTTATCTTTTTCTCATAGAAATCAATAGAAAACGGAAAAGTTTTATTGAACATTGTTCCCCCCGGATATACAGAAAGTCACTTTTACTGGAGATGTGTATCCATGATACAAATTTTTTGGCAAAGTGGGGTTCTGTATCTCCGGGGGGAACACTACCCTAGAGAAGAAAAACTAAAAATGGAAAGGGGGTGCATTTTTTAAGAATCGATCTTTTTGACCATTAAATATAGCACATGTGACTATTTTTCCTCTTTAATGCATCAAACATTGTGTACTCAATATGATTGAGAATTAGGAACGAAATAAGCAAGAGTGATGTTCATTTCTCCGTCAATGTGTATTTCGCGCTAAAAGGCTTAGATTGTAGCCATTGAATGAAGAATAAGACCGTATTTTAAGTTCCGGATATCATTATTTACCGATTAAAGGAGGTAGAACGTTCGAAATCTATTTCTGATACACAATATAGACATATTTGATGTCTTTTAGCTTATATTTATCCATTTTAGATAAAATATTCAAAAATGTATACGTTTTTTTGTCGATATTATCGGATTTTCTATCCGAGCACCCCTACCTCTTTCGACCTTAATTTTACAACCTTAAGAGTTCCTTAACATAATGTAAAACATGTAAAAGGTCTCAAATACATTATATTTCAATAATGATTCATGTTTTTCTGTATATGATTCGCCATGCGCAAGAAATAAGTCACGAGATTCAGGGCTAAATACGGCCGTTATCTTAACAGCTCCTTCAAATATATTAATTAGGTACACATGTTACAATGTTTTATAATGATTTATCAATTTATATATAAAATAAATTTTAATATTCCGCCAGCTGCAACTAAGATGTTTAAAAGACTTTGGAAAGCACTGTAAGGTTACCTTTTGCACATGTCCATTATGTTACCGTAATTGTACGATAAATGGTGGCATTTTCTGTCTTTTCCCTTTTGCTTTTGAAATGAAAGTGATGAACCATGTTTACGAAGGCAAGAATTTTGTACAGTTTTGCATCTCAGATTCTACAATGTGTCTATTTGTACGAAAAATTCAGTTGTGTTACCATCATTTGTGATACTTTTGAAAAAGTAACACAACTGATATAATTGGTAACATAACTGACACTTAATTGGAAACACAATTGACATTTGACTATCTAAATTGAAATCCCCGTTAAAGGAATATTAAGATTCCAAAGATTTATTGATCTTTTGCTCAAATTACTTCTTAGAAATGTATTAATGTTTCAATTTTCTCTGTGAGAAGAAAATGAATGACATTGAATTAAGTGTTTCTTCACTTGATAACACAACTGACATTTTAAGGTAACACAATGTACATTTCATGTTTTATATGGTAAAATAAGTTCATCTAAGTGATTGTGCATCAACTTGACAATATTTTTGTGTGATTCGTTTCGAAGAGTGCCTATTGAAGAAGCATAGTTCTTTAATTGACTAAAAGAGAACAATTATCATTGCATTTCATGAAATGATAACACAACTGACATTAAGGGGTAACACCAATGACATCATTTTATGCCAACTTCTGATACTAGCGTGGTAGAAAAGATTAATTTTGTTAACAGTACGTTTAAGGTGACATATCACTTCAGTATAGGGTACCCTTACAAAAACATAATAGTAACCTACAAGTTAGACTGTACAAAACATATATTCATGGATGAACATTATGGACAATGACAAAGAGTTAATCGTAACATAATAGACATCTGATGAAGACACAACAGAAAACTTTTTTTTCTGAAATATAAAGAAGTGACAAGATTGAATGGTGTACAACTGATCTTCTCAAAAGTGTCTTATTCTCTTCTCAATTTGTGCTTTTCATTTTTAATTTATTGATTGATTATAACTAGTTACTGATTGGTAACATAACTGACATGATATGATGATTCACAATATTTTGAATGCAGACTTTGTTAGCCTTATGGTATAACATATGAAAAAAATGAAGACAAATTAGCTTCCAAAATTTGTAAATACACTATGTTCATTGTTTTTGTGATAAAATCAGTTACATTGACATTAGGCAATATTCATTTCAGTTGACTATCATATGCACCACTATCAACAAATGCTCACATCATGAACAGTAAAGTGAAATGGAGTCTATGTCGTGCTAACGCTCTAATAGAGTTTATGAAACTAGCATTTCGGTATCATAGAATATTCTTTTTCATTATTTTCTGATTTTCATGCATAAGTACACTTGAAGCAATTGCTTTTTGATAAAATATCCAAAGCAAGCATAAAGCTAGATGACAAAGCAGGCTAATTCAATAAATGTATCACTCAAAACATCTATAAGTAGAAAAAAAAGTCAGAAAATGATTGTTAAGCTGGGCTAAACATCAAAAGAAATCGAAAAAAAATTCAGAAAAATTGATTAGAATTACAAAATCAAGGTCATGATTGATATGGATCCATAAGATTGTTTGTTTTGAAATAATTCAAGCCTGCATTGCCTGTGTTACAGACGTTTGGTACACTTAAATGCTCATTAATTTTGTTTCCAATAGTTAGAGCAGTCTGATTAACAATTTTGTTGCCTTATTATTCTGAAATATTCTTATCTGATTTGAAAAATTATCTTAAAATAGATGTGATTCTGATTACATATTTAAAGTGATATTAAAACTATAAAAAATATATGTTGTGCTTTGATTCAGTTTAAAATTGCTAAAGATTTCTTCAACTTCTTATCGCCTTGTTGTATTATTTTCCTATTACTTTTGTCTATGTTCTGATGAGATGATAAGTACATTCTTAATTACTTCTGTTTTGTATAAACTGAACATCATTTTATGGAGAAAATCTAACAGAAAATCAAGTGAAGTTGTGAACACTATGATGCATATCATCATAAATATCATTTGTGTTACTGTCTGTCAATTGTGTTACCACGAATCATCACTACTACGCATAAATCGCTCATCAACAATTCCGAACAGATTAAATAGTCTTAGAATTAAGTTATATTAAAATAACTAGCATTTAATTTCCCTTTCATCTTAAAATGAACTTCATTTTGCTTATATAAATCTGTATATGTCATTTGTGTTACCATTTTGTCCGTCGTGTTACTGCTAAGTCATTTGTGTTACCTTCAATATTTTGGGGAAAAATTAATGGAGTAGAGCATATATCCTTTTTAAATTTGCTTTAAGTAATTTTGCTTTCTCGCAAATAATTAAGTACATGAAAAAAGTTACGGAATTTCATTTTCAAATTATCTTAAATGATGATTTCCAATTATTCAAAAACTAACTTTTCGCAAACAATGCTTTATGTTACCATTTATCTTGAGAAAACGATATCATATCATAAATTTTCTTCAAGAGGCTGATAAAATCAATATATTTTTAGAGAAACAAACATGTAATAAATTGGAAAAAAAATTATTATAATTTCTATGACAATTTTTTGTTTGGTAACACAATGGACATTTCAAATCAATGACATGTATGTATTGACCTCCATCTCAATATCAAAACAAGTTTAAGCTTACATATTCTAGAATTTGGCCCATTGGATGTTTACAAATTGATATTAGAGAGAAAATTCATTGAAATCGAAAATCAATTTCTCAGATTTATGGTTCGCAAAATGTGTACTTTTTTTATATCGTGCCATATATCAATATGTTTGTTTGCTGCGTACAAAGTTTCAGCACAATAATGTTGATTTGTTTTGAAATAATTCAGCGAAAATGAAGCGCGATTGGCATTATTTCTAACCACGCAATTTGTGGCAAAATTCATCACATTTTCATGTCCTCTATTTTCAAAATTGTCTGAGTGAGTTGTCTTCCTTCAACTTTGATCTAAGAATTTTTTTAATACAAAAACTTCATACTGTATTTTTAGAATTCAAATGATTTTTTCCGAGAGGGGTGAAACGATCGGTAAAAATTGCGTAAAATCACCAAGAAAAAGAAATTTCTGGGCTCGTATTGTAATTCTATTCCTTATTCTGTGGCATTCACTAAATTAGCAAACTAATAATATGCAAATATCGATATAACGACTCGCAATAAGGCAAAAACGCACTCACCCTCTTTATTTTCTACGGAAGCCCTAGGTGACACGTATGAATTATAATTTATCTGGCGGCCGCCACTTAATCAATCTGGCGGCCGCCACATAATTATCTGGCGGCCGCCACTTAATTATGTGGCGGTCGCAAGATAAACTAAGTGGCGGTCGCCAGATAAATTAAGTGGCGGCCGCCAGTTAAATAAAGTGGCGGCCACCAGATAAATCTTTTGTTACATTGTATCTGGGTATTTTGTATCTGTATTTTCAAAAATATTAAAAGAGAGGATGAATTTAGCACCCTAGAACAGAAAGAACATGTTATGCATTGATTTTGTTTCAATCTATTGTAAATTATGTCGCGGCCGCCACTTTAATTATGTGGCGGCCACCAGATAATTATATGGCGGCCGCCAGATAATTTATAATTCATACCTGTCACCTACGGTCTTCCGTTTTACGTTAAATGAAAATCAAATTCTTTTAATATTATTCTTTTTCATCGAAAATAATAATAAAAAAAAAATGGCCGGGGGGGGGGGGGGGCTGGATCCAGCATTTCGACATGCATGCTAAATTTCATCTTCACTTTATATTTTTCTTATTAAATACGGTTATAATAAGCACAAAACCACATATAAGGAGAAGGTACATTAAGACCCCATATCGGCCCTGTTGATTCCTGAGAAATTCAAATCGTGAAAATTGATCAACTGTGTTTATTTTATTTATCTACAAGATCAGTTACATATATACATAAAAAGCGTTTTTCATATTGATGCACCCCTACGAAATTATAGCTCATCAAACCAAGGAAGGATTAACAAATCCGGATTTTTCTCTAGAAATTCACATATATTTACGAGAATTTCATATAGAGCAAGACGATCTGCTAAAAATAAAAGTAGAAAAATGAATCAATAACCTCCATATCTGTCGATTAAAAGTGAAAAATTAGTAGTAGACGCTCTTGCTCTAGTTGAAAATTAATGATTTGTCTTGCGTAGAATGTATATGGAAAATGCATGGACCACGTCGGCACGGCGTTATGACGTCATTATAATGACGTCATTTGATTGACACCGCAGGTTCATGCACTGGCGTGACATATTTAAGGTATCCATTGTACAAATAAATAACAAGTGTATTATATAGTTGGAATCATGGCATATTTTTACCTAAATATACCTAGTACAACATAAATAATGGTTTCTATCATCAAAGGTCAGCATGCCGACCGTCGCTCAAGCCACGGAAACTATCGAGACGCTGCCGAAGATTACCGAGATGATTTTAACACTGTTTTAATGGACAGGACGTCCGCGAGATCTTCATTTCTACATTGGATACGTTAAATCAGGAATCGGTTTTCTCTTGAAATTCGGTTTGATTTATAGACGTTTGTAGTAAAAACAACAAAAAAAAGGCTGAACATTGATAGTGGGTTCACCGAGCATGTCGCATTAAATTTCCGACGGTAAAATAACTTAAATTTTAGGAGTAAAATAGTAAAAAAAAAAAAAAACGAGCAAGTAAACCAGAATTTAGATTCTTTGATTCAAGGATCACGAATCCACTATAACTGATAGGGATGTAAGAAAATATTCTATTGGCATGATCAACCCGACAACAATCTCTGTAGACGGTCAAGATCATGGGCGGATCCAAGATTTTATTTCAGGATTGGTCCGTAAGTCCGAATTCGTCTGAATAGGGAAAAAAAAGGGGGGGGGGGGTGGTACATACCAGACAATAAAGTCATTGATTAATGATTGTCTGTTCTATTTTTTATTACATGTATAAATAAAACAGATGACTGGCGGACTAAAAAGCGAGCAAAAAGCTTAAATTCTTGAATTTTCACATCATAGTACTAAAACCTTGAATTTTCACATCATTGTACTCGATTAATGATATGTAAATACAAAAAATTGTTGTTTTTTTTCAGAACAAGTCCTCTATTCGTGTCTTTTTCAATTTCATTACTCCTAGTGCCCCTGTTTATTGACCAAAGTGAAATGTATATGCCATTGGGCTTTTGATGAAAGCGCAGCATCTTTTGAAAGAAAAAAAAAACGTGTGTGCCGTACTATTTTATCTAAAACGGTTCCGAATCCCTCCCTCCCCACCCCATCACCACCAACATCACCAACGTTTTCCGCTTTTAAATTATGAAATAGCATATCAATTTTATATATAAAAATATGCCAGCGATTCGATACTAATGTAAAACAATTGCAAACTGTTCATTTAGTGAACCATGTGCATTTTTGGGTGTTTAGGTGAAAGAAAAACAAAACCAAACCAAACCAAATACACACTGTTTTGGAAAAGTACATCACCCTGATATACATTAGTTATTATGTATATAAAATTATTAATTAGTACAGTGGCGGATCCAGCGCCCCCTTTGCCGGGGGGTCAAGGGGCGAATTTTGCCGATTTTACTGAAAATGGGCCAAAATATACCTGTTTTTGGAAAAATTGGGGTCAGTGCCGGGGGGGGGGGGGGGGGCGGGCGCCCCCTCTACACCCCCCTGAATCCGCCACTGTAGTAAATGGAATTGAACAGTTTAGCCATAAGAAAAATATAGTCTGCGTCTGTCTTTTGGTAGCTTTCTCGCAATTTTGTGACTTCTCGTAAATACATCAATAAATCGAATTTACTCACAGGGGCTACAGTACACAGAGTACAAAATAAATCCCCCCACTTATAATACATACACAAAAAATGTTTATGTATTATAAGGGGGTCGTATTTATATTGTACTCCCTGTGTACCTGTTATTCATCGTGATTTTAACGAATTCTTTCAGTGGCGCCATCTATCACAGTTTCTTGCAACGGCTGTGATAACTGTATACGCAAGATTTATTCTATTTATTTGTTTCATTTTATGTTTTATTCGTATATTCCTAATTCATTAATTGCAACTAGGTATATGAATATACATTATATATTCATTATATTAAACAAACTAAGGTTCATTTGAAATTAATGCTTATTGACGTATTTAGATGGGCGTTTTGGGCGCCACCCCCCCCAAAAAAAAAACGGTAAGTAAGGTACATTCGCATTAGCTGGGCTTATACATGAGTTTTGATGTGGAACGTTCGGAAAATTATTTTCTCGCTCCCGGCCGCTCGCCACGTAACTGTTTGTTGTTTGCATATCAAATTGCTCTAAAAGAAACTCCGGCTTATTCTGATAATTATACTAAGTATGTCAACATACCCTTACAGCAAGGGGTGTGTAACCCTCCCCCCCCCCCTAAAAATCGCTGGCTTGCTTTGCTCATCAGATAATTCTCGATCATAGAATATAGCTTTTCTTAACAATCCAATAACCATGATACAGATTTCAAGTGGCTATTTCATTACTGCCTTCATCAAGCAAAACGGTCAATCGCCGCAAGATAATTTTCCGTCCCCCTTCAGGAACGCCCTGGACCCCTTGGACAGGGACACTAGTCGCTCTCCCAGACTCATTGACTTTCTGATATTCACTACATCCCCCATCTCAAAGTTAAGAGGTAATATCTCTGTCTTTTCGTTCGTTTGAATGACTGTATTATATGCACGGATATGATTTTTAAAAACATCGTAATTCCCTTAAATTCTAGAATCAGTTATAGCATTAAAATGAGATAGTCTCCAAGAATAACCCAGAAGCTAAAAGACTACGTACAATACTTTATCAATCGCAGATTTTCGAGGGTTCATGAAATCGTTTCATGGCAAAAACTTGAATAAAACAATCATTATGAATAAGATGAGAATACAGCAATTTGTTATCTGACAACGTTATATCACGACGTGATCAAAACGTCACATGACGTCAAAGTCAGTGAAACAGAAAGCTTACCTACGTGTTTTCAAATTGCTATAAAATCGCAACGGAATATCCGATTCTCAAAATTTAAACTGATTTACATTCTGTAAATCTTGTATTTTCATTGTTTAAAGTTTGCTTCATTTCTCAGATAGGGCCGATTTTGGCCCATAACGTACCTTCTCCTTTAAAATTTTTGAGAAGAAAATGAAAATGAGGGAGCGAGGTGGGTTCAGTGCCCTCAAGAGGGGTCGAAGGGGGGGGGGTCGGGCACCGTAAATTGAATGGGAGTGTATCTGTACCTCGGATAAATGTTAAACTCATCAATTTCCATTCTGTTCCACTATCTGCTTTCTTTCATAAAATAATAACAACACTTGAACGCTTCTGTATATAACTTTTTGGTACGAAGTATGTATATTCATGAACACTGGCTCATGAATGCTGAATTCGACGTCAGGTTAACGTTGAAATATCAAAAATGCACATATCAATCGTATGTGATATGTTTTATTTGAAGTATATATCGCAGAATGTACACTTAAAATTCAACAAAAAAATAAAGATTCCTTAGGCACAGCCCATTTGATATTCGGGGGGGGGGGGGGGGGGGGCTTGGGTTTTTTGTCGGAGCAAGATTATTTTTTTTCGCCCCAGACCGGGGCAAAATTATTTTTTCTTGCAAAGTTGTAGCAAGGATTTTTTTTAACAAAGTGATGCGCATATTAAGAATGTTTGTGTTGTTAATAGAAATTATATTATATATATTTTTTTACTCAAAACGCTAAATATTATGGAATCCTGTTTGGATCCCTTCGCATCATCGTGCCATCGCCGCCGATGATACGATGACGATGCTACGATGTAACGATGGCGATGGCACGATGCTGCGATGTTACGAAGCCACGATGGCGAAGATACGATGTTACAATGGCGAAGATACGATGTCGATGATGCGATGTTCACATCGTATCATCGCCATCGTATATGTAACATCGTGTCATAGACATCGTAATATCATGTCATCACCATCGTAGCATCGTATTATTTTACGCATGCGCGGTGGATTATTACGGATGCCCGTTAGCGCAAACCATTCTTTAAGATCCAGAGAATGTGAAATTACGGCCAAGATATTTATATAATGAGGCATTATGTACCACCTCATATTTTAGATGTAAATTTATCATTAATAAGATTTCTTTCTAGGGTGTTTTCTCATTTACAAAATGGACCAGGAAATAAAAGTGGTCAAAATGAACCCAAATTTTCGATCATTATCAGACAAAAATTATAGAATAGACGCAGTCCTCTCAATACCTCATGTTTAGAATGGTTCAGGTTCCATCTGTCTGGACATAATATGTTTGTAGCCCCGACCCTTTCTTCTGATATTAACGTAAAGGTATTTCTATTTGTGTATGCGTTCGTCCGTAAAATTATCATGTCATTGACTCATTTACGTGGTGATTGCAGTTAACTCCCTCCCCCCTTCTTCCCTAGTATCAACAAAGCTGTCCATACATGGACACGATAAATACAGGATATGTTGCTGAAGTTTAGTCTTGGCTGTTCTATGATATATGCAAAAAATGTACTGTAAATTATTCATTACTCATGGTAAATATGGGAATGTACGACTAGAAAAAAAATGGCTAACGTCTGAATTACATGCATTGTATGCAAAGCTTTTCGAAAAAATTAAATTGATCATTTTTTGGAATGGCCCTTTCGTGAAGAAGGCCCATT
The DNA here is from genome assembly GCA_033119305.1 of Pinctada imbricata. Taxonomy (NCBI): domain Eukaryota; kingdom Metazoa; phylum Mollusca; class Bivalvia; order Pterioida; family Pteriidae; genus Pinctada; species Pinctada imbricata. The sequence goes on from VSWD01000001.1 coordinate 55,975,945, forward strand.
GTTTTTGAGAATGGTCTATTGATGAAGGGGCCACAGTCCCATTGAGCAAGTTTGCCTTGAAGTCCCAGTCACGGAACAAATTGCATGTCATTCAATTTTCCTACTTTCTTAAATCGTCCGTCTATATACACTGTGGCGTATCACGTGATACACAAATGATATGCTCCACGGGAATCCACTTTGATTAAACCAAGAGAATACTGTTTAAATCTGCTTTATATGAATTTATTTTAGGCCTATCATATGGTCATTATTGTTAATTATATGATGGTAAATTCTGGTCAAGAATAGACGTATATTTGGAGAACACTTAAACAGAAATTTTGTATCTGTCTGTGCACCATATCATAACGTTACATGCATCACTGATGAGAATGTAATATTCGAAACACGTGTCTGGTGCATGTAAATTGGTTTGGAATTTTCTTCAAGAAGGTAGAGAGTTGGAACCCCTCGACATTATGTGGTGAGCATTGAAACATTTCTGTTCAAGTGTTATCCGAATACACGTCTATTCTTGACCAGATTAGATAACCATCATATCATTGATGATAATGACCATATGATAGGCCTAAAGTAAAATCATATAAAGAAGATTTAAACAGTATTCTCTTGGTTTAATCAAAGTGGATTCCCGTGGAATATATCATTTGCGTATCACGTGATACGCCACAGTGATTATATAAACTTTAAAAAAAACCGTCTGCTCTTCCTCGGTTATGTCCAGGTTATACAGTATACATGTACAAGATGATCACTTTAATCCTTTTGAGCTCTCAACACTTGGTTGATTGGTAAATGGAAATTAAGAGTGAATGTGGACAAGACAAAGACAATGGTTTTCGGTAAAAAAGTGCAAAATGAAACTTTCACATTTGATAGCACGGCCTTAGAAATCGTTGATAGCTATAAATATCTAGGGGTATATTTTACAAAAACGAGGTCATTTAAATACAATATTAAAGAACAATATGATAAAGCCACTAGGGCAATGTATGGAGTAATAGCAAAATGTAAACAGCATAATTTACCCATTGATAGTCAACTAGATCTATTCGACAGACTTGTACAGCCTATTTTGCTATACGGTTGTGAAATTTGGGGTTTCACCAAATCAAGTCTAATTGAAAATTTACATATGAAATTTTGTAAAAATATTCTCGTTTAAACCCCAAAACACCTAACTTTATGATATATGGGGAACTAGGTAGACATCCTTTATCTATAAACATAAAAATCAGAATGATTCATATTTGGGCAAAAATGCATTTTTCAACAACTTTTGATAAATTCACTACAAAAATGTATGCTTTTTTACTCAATAGGGATTTTACATGGAATAGATATATTAAAAACATACTCGATGAATGTGGATTGTCCTATTTATGGACCACTGATGAAATTATCAATATTAATTGGATCAAAAGTAATGTAAAACGAATTTTAATAGACCAATGAGTTAAAGAAAATCCTGACGATAATCTCAACAGCACTCACAATAGAGCACCAAATTGAGCATCGACGGACCCCTAGCAAGCTAGAGGTGGGATCAGGTGCCCGGGAGGAGTAAGCATCCCCTGTTGGCCAGCCGCACCCGCCGTCGATGTTCATGCACGAAAATAAAAACAATATATAAAATACATGCATTGCACTGTCTGAGGTTATATCTATATAGAAAATACGCAAAATTGGAAAGCCATGATTAATACTTCTTCAAAAGGACTAAACTACAGAATTTTCAAAGAAAATATAGAATTAGAAGAGTATTTGAAAATATTACCAAAAAGTCAGCGTTAATATTAGTTAAATTTAGAGCAAATAATTTAAATTACCAATAGAAACTGGAAGATGGCAGAATATACCGCGTGAACAGAGAAAATGTCAAATATGTCAAACTAGCCTAATAGGCGACGAATTCCACTATATTTTTGTTGTCGAAGCAAGAAAAAAGTTTATTTTGACTGAATATACGAATAGACCGAATACCATAAAATTTAAACAGCTTTTCTCATCAAAAAATCCGAAAACACTAAAAAAAATCTGTGTTAATCTTTTGGTTGTCAAGAAAAAGATCGACTGATTGAATTTTTTTGTATAGGATAATGTGCATATATGTATCATTCAAATGTATTAATATTGATAACTCAAAATCATGTATATTATCATTTATCCACCCTCCTCTCTTCAATGTATTTTGTATGTACATTTATGAGATTAAAGAATTGTCATTGTCATGGTCTCATGTGAAACGGATTAAATCTACCTGGTGGTCAAGTGTGAACTACATGTACTCACTGCAGTGATTTATGACAAGAGGCGCTATGTACGTAATATGATCACGGCTTGTCTGAAAGAATATTTAAAGGTAACGAGACGCTTCCAAAGACGAGTCTGGGTAGCACGACTTGCATAAGTTTGAAGGATTTTCGATTCTTTTAGGCAGTATAGGGAAAATGGTGAAAAAATCAGAGTCGGCACGATTTTTGACGGTCGGTCGGCCGTCGGGTTACAGGAAACAAACATCGTTTTTCTTTTGCCTTTAAAGACGCGTAACATAATTATGCATTTATTTTGGAGCTATGAATAAACTTGAATGTTTAAGAAATAACAACTAGCTAGCCGTGGTTTATTGTCCAGTAATTCCACGAGTCGCATGAACCAATCAAATTATCACCGAGCCGCGAAGCGGTCACTCATGTGACGAGTGGAATTACTGGACAATGAATCACGGCTACCTCAGTTGTTATTTCAAATCTAATATAGCACGTAAATGAGCGGAGCTTAGCGCACTGGATGTTTGTTGGAGATTTTACACCAGGCGTGTTCTATGGTACATATAGGGAGAAAATTTCATGTCATATTAGAATTTGAAATAATAGGATATGGTGAGATAACCACCCTTTATTAACTAAAGACTAACTCCTAAATTCTGCGATTCAAGAGTCACGTGAATTGGTCACAAAAAGGGTGAAATGCAGTCCACAGATCCCTCACCAATTTTACTAAGGCCAAAAGAAAACATAGGTAATCACAGATTACAAAGCTCACCTCGTGACAGCAAAATTCAATTCAAACATATTTCTTAGTACATGTATATTGGCTTTTAAAGGCAAAACCACTCAAGCAGAAAAAGTAGGTCAAGGTCATTTTATGAAAGTTTGATCAAAGATACATCCAATATGCAAGTTTGGTACATGTAGCAGTTATACTTTGCTCAATATTGGCTTTATAGAGCAAAATCACTCAAGCGGAAAAAGTAGGTCAAGATCATTTTAAGAAAGATTGATCAAAGATACATCCAATATGCAAGTTTGGTACATGTATCACTTATACTTTGCTCAATATTGGCTTTTAAAGGCAAAATCACTCAAGCGGAAAAAGTAGGTCGAGGTCATTTTATGAAAGATTGATCAAAGATACATCCAATATGCAAGTTTGGTACATGTATCACTTATACTTTGCTCAATATTGGCTTTTAAAGGCAAAATCACTCAAGCGGAAAAAAGTAGGTCGAGGTCATTTTATGAAAGTTTGATCAAAGATACATCTAATATGCAAGTTTGGAACATCTAGCACTTATACTTTGCTCAATATTGGCTTTTAAAGACAAAATCACTCAAGCGGAAAAAGTAGGTCAAGGTCATTTTATGAAAGTTTGATCAAAGATACATCCAATATGCAAGTTTGGTACATGTAGCACTTATACTTTGCTCAATATTGGCTTTTAAAAGCGAAATCACTCAAGTGGAAAAAGTAGGTCAGATGCTGCATCCGATGCATGGGTCCATCTCGGCATCCAAAGATGAATCACTTGTGCAAGTTTGGTTACTGTAGCATTACTACTTTGTTAGATACTGAGCTACCCCAAACTTCTTATCCAAATCACTCAAGCGGAAAATGTAGGTCAGATGCTGCATCCGGTGCATGGGTTCACCTCAGCATCCAAAGATGAATCACTTATGCAAGTTTGGTTACTGTAGCATCAGTACTTTGTCAGATACTGAGCTACCCCAAACTTCTTAACCAAGTCACTCAAGCGGAAAATGTAGGTCAGATGCTGCATCCCATGCATGGGTTCACCTCAGCATCCAAAGATGAATCACTTGTGCAAGTTTGGTTACTGTAGCATCAGTACTTTATCAGATACTGAGCTACCCCAAACTTCTTAACCAAGTCACTCAAGCGGAAAATGTAGGTCAGATGCTGCATCCCATGCATGGGTTCACCTCAGCATCCAAAGATGAATCACTTGTGCCAGTTTGGTTACTGTAGCATTAGTACTTTGTCAGATACTGAGCTACCCCAAACTTCTTAACCAAGTCACTCAAGCGGAAAATGTAGGTCAGATGCTGCATCCCATGCATGGGTTCACCTCAGCATCCAAAGATGAATCACTTGTGCGAGTTTGGTTACTGTAGCATCAGTACTTTGTCAGATACTGAGCTACCCCAAACTTCTTAACCAAGTCACTCAAGCGGAAAATGTAGGTCAGATGCTGCATCCGATGCATGGGTTCACCTCAGCATCCAAAGATGAATCACTTGTGCAAGTTTGGTTACTGTAGCATTGGTACTTTGTCAGATACTGAGCTACCCCAAACTTCTTAACCAAGTCACTCAAGCGGAAAATGTAGGTCAGATGCTGCATACGATGCATGGGTTCACCTCAGCATCCAAAGATGAATCACTTGTGCCAGTTTGGTAACGGTAGCATTAGTACTTTGTCAGATACTGAGCTACCCCAAACTTCTTAACCAAGTCACTCAAGCGGAAAATGTAGGTCAGATGCTGCATCCAATGCATGGGTTCACCTCAGCATCCAAAGATGAATCACTTGTGCCAGTTTGGTTACTGTAGCATTAGTACTTTGTCAGATACTGAGCTACCCCAAACTTCTTAACCGGACGCGGACGCGGACACGGACGCGGACACGGACGCGGACACGGACGCGGACACGGTCGCGGACACGGACGCGGACACGGACGCGGACGCGGACGCGGACGCTCGGGGTTATAGCATAAGCTCACTCAACTTCGTCGAGGTGAGCTAAAAATACCTTTGTTTCCCATCACCCGACCGACCCTATTAAAACCCGCCGACCCTAAAGTTTTTTTCCCGATTTTTAGTTGCATTTAGGTTTATCTTCACCTATATTTACGACCGTCGTGCTTTACGAGATGTGTGCCAGAAATTTTAAATCTACCGACTCTGTTTTTTAACGTTATCTATCATCTCGTTTTATTAGTCTATAATTACGCTCTTTGATTGTAGAAATAATCGATTTCTCTCTCGAAACGTTACTTATTGTACAGCCCTTTCGAACAGGCTTTGTTGTTATTTTTCCATAAAAGGCTTGCCGATTGTTATAAAAACGTGTTGGGGTTTTGATGATTTTGGTAGTATTTACTAATTTACCTTGTATACCTAAGTAAGCACGTGCCGGTCATTTCATTTCACGCAAACGTCTCTTGTACAATATGTTTTCTACAGTTTCTAAAATTACGTATGAACTGAAAAATCGAAGATTCAAATAAAAGATCATCAACGAGCATGGTGAGAACATATTCTCAAATAATATTCTGTGCGCGCTTGTCGAAAACTCCAAGGACCGGACCATCTTGTTCACATTTATATTGTAAGACAACGAATGTAAATTGTACTTGAATAACGCTCAGACGAGAAAAAAAAAACCACACAGGATAAGTTTGAGCAAAATCAGTCCTAAGATATCGGACGGTTTGATATTTCATTCATAAAATATTTTACGTACGGCATCAAAGACATTTTTCGAGCAGATTTAACCGTATTAGGTTTCTATGCCTTGAGGACGGATAAAACGTCTCACTCTGACAAACCAAATCTCTGATTTTGAAACGACTTCCTTCAATAAGTTAAACACCCCCCCCCCCGCAACGTATTAGTGAGCGTCATTCTCGTCCTTCTGTCACACTTTTCACTTTTACAGATGGTAACTCGTTTTAAACTCGAGATCCATACCGATTACTTGCTTCTGACGTTATGTTTGGGGTCAGTAAATGTTAAGGTTTTTTGGCAATAGTGCCGCAACACGTAAAACGTATGTTTGCACCGTGAAACCAGCTCTTACAGCTGCAAACATAACGTCAGAAGCAAGATACTCCCATTCTGATGCTATCTCTATTTTCACAAATTTAAGACAAAATGGTTACGTTTACTTTTAACAACGAGTATGTTCTCGTTTTATGGCTGTACACACTAGAATGTGGCGTTATTGTGACCTTGCATTAATGCATTAGAATATATGGTAACTTTTCATTGTAGGGATCAAAATGGAAGTTGGCCTAGGGTAAGATCAAAGGTCAATCCTTGATGTAGGAAATATTCATTACAAATATTGGTATCCAGATGATAACTGAAGAACATTCCCACCTAGCCAAACCAAATTGACCCTTCCGAACGCGAGAAAAAAATGAGAAATTCCATGACGTCACAATGCATTTCGGACTAGAAACATGTTTTTCATCAGGAAGAGAAGCCTTTTGATTTGATGTAATTAGGTCAAAGGTCATGGTCCTTGTTAGGAAAAAAACAAAAACAATGAGCTCTGAATAAATAATAAAAATCCAGATTCAAGGTCACCATACTGGGGAGGCCAATTATAAGATGCTTAATATCTACTATTTCATTTTCACAGACTGCAGGCACAAAATGACCTCCTTTCCCCCTTTTCTAAATCATTAAACATTTCTGAGTGTCTTGAATTAAACAGACAATACATGAAAGACAATACCCCCCCCCCCTTTTCTAAATCATTAAATATTTCTAAGTGTCTTGAATTAAACAGACAATACATGGAAGACAACACATATTTGAAGAAGGTAATGATTTCATTTTAATCGCTTAAAGGTACACAAGGTCTCGTCAAGATCAAACCATGAATCAACTATTTTTGTCAACATTTTAACGCAAACGAGTCTATCATGCTTAGAAATTAGAAACTGGCTGGTTACAATAGTCACATATGTATCATAGGGTCATTTCGACTAGTAACTAATTCAAGTTAAAAGCATTTATTTATTTCGTATTTTTATAAAAGTAAATTTTATTTTCTTTCACTCATTTTTATCAGAAATTATTAACTTCTTTTTGGATAACAGTATTTTTGTATTATATTTATAAATCGTCTTAACTATAAAATCCGGCTTTCAAATCATGAAAATAGATGTCAAGTAATCCGCGATCACCATGTTTTCCAAACATCCAAGCCGGTACTACTCAATTTTCTATTGTTTATGTTTGGCAACTATTTTTGAAATAAGAGCTTGGTGTTTGAGTGAAATTGTTGAAACTTGTGGTGTCACCGCTAAAGTGAAAAGTCGGCTTTGAGTAATTACCGCTAATTGTCCTAACCTGGTTTTAAATAGTTCCGTCCGGCGTTTTGACTTCACTAAACGTTCGGACACCAGAAAATAAAGATAGAAAATACAGAATTATCTCATCATTTTCAGGTAGGACATTTTGTCTATTTTATAAAAGGTTAATATGGTTTTATTTTAAGTTAAATTTCAAAGTAACGTATATCACTATTTTCTATAAAATTCTCTTATATTCCGTTAAGGTTTTACTATAATTTTTAGAAGTCATTTTTATATTTTATGCCACTTTTATGTGATTTACATTGATGAAATGAAAGAATTAGGATTCCAACAACTTTATTATAAATTGAAGAAGGTTAATTTCCGTTACATGTATCTTTCATTAATTTTGTTAACATGCATTTTATATATGTGATTATGTTTGTTTACTTTCATTTTTGGTTATTGTTGGAAATTCTTTTGTACGAAATTATTATTCAAATGTTACACTATTTTTGGACATCATTTTGGTAAAACCTCTGTTAAGCGAGTAGTCTCTACATTTATGCAAATTCCCCATGAAAATCTATTTTATATTTGACAATTTGTTTTTCTATATTATTTGTATTTTGACTAAACGTTCGGACACCAGAAAATAAAGATAGAAAATACAGAATTATCTCATCATTTTCAGAAACAACAGAAATACGTTATCACCGAAAAAAGACACAAAAAAACCCCAGTGATATATGCCCTCACTACCGAGCTATGATCAATTATTGCTTATAAAATGGGTACCCTAATATAACCTATTTTTCTCCATAGAAGACCGATTGCGAACACGTGTAAGCACTTATTTACATAAGGCTAGTACTGTATCAAAACAAAACAACATGGCTGACGGATAACACGTGGGACGAAAATGAATAGACAATCGGTGTTATCAAAATCTGTTCAAAAAGAGAATGTAATGAACAAATAGTATTGACTTGGTATTTGATAGTTATAAAGACCTAGCTAGAGGTCGACCGTGAAATTAAAACTCTGACAAGTCTGAGGGAAAATTAGCTAAAGGGATCTACAATGTACATGTACATGTATAGTTCTCGTTTATTTTTATCTATGAGACGTTTATATATAAGTTAGACGTGTATATATATCCACAGTAATTTTGATATGTGTATATATAATATATATATTAACAGTCTAAATGAAATATTAAAAACGAACGAAAATCATAACTAAATAAAGGTTAATTTTCATTCAGGATTTGGTAAACAAACGCACATGTGTATAGCAGACTACACCTGCCTCCCATTCAAGCTGTCATACACTATTACACGTTGTTAATCATTTGAAAGTGTTCGATTATCCACGTTCAAAATGGTGATTTGAATGGAACATAATATCTATACATGATATCAACCTTGTATTTGCAATGAATGAAATATTAGTGAGTTATTTTGTTTGGGTTTTTTTTTTTTGAGAGAGAGAGATTTTCAAAAAGACTGTATACGTGGTTTACTACATGTTTCGTAGTAATCCCACAGTGTGAAGTTCATTCAAGCGATTGGCTGATCATGGTAGCGTGTTCACTTTGACCTTGGTAAACGTCATATTTTTCTACATACTGTGTATATGCAAATAACAGTTTCCGAAGTTTACCGAAATTGTATGTACCAGAGAGTAAAAACGTCTATAAAAACAAAAAATGTGAGAGATATTTTATGTGAGTAATATATAGATGTTCAAATGGTAGTACTTAAAAGCTATTTACGGTAAAACTTCATTATTGACAGTTTAATCCCTGTTAGACTATATGTACCTTTAAGATCACTTTTGAAATATAATTCTAAACATGGCGAGAAGAAGAAATATTCATAATAATAAAAAAAAATCCAAAAAAAAAATCCTACCCTATTTTTTTTTCAGCATGTTATAGGAAACACACATATTTTTTTTTCTTGGCCTAAAGGCAACCCCCACCCCTCCAACCCGTAGGCTTTATCAGCCACTGTAAATCATTCAACTCATTTGATTATTTTGCCATTTGCTCAAGTGAACTTTTAAAAATGAGTTGAATCTCTGAATTTCTTTCTATTCAATCTCCGTAAACTGTAATTAATACAGTATGCTTGAAAGACGGATTGAGAGCCGAGGGGTGGACAGGATGAAAGGCAGAGAGAGGAAGGGGGCGGGATGGGGAGGAAGGTGAGGGCAGAGGTAAGGTGACGGGAGGGGAGGAAGGGAGAGATACCCCCTCCTCCCCCAAGCCGAGGGACAATGAATGGTAACATTTTTGTGGTGGGATAATCATAATGATAAAAGTGAGATGCGCTGCCTGTGGGAAGCACAGGCACATGTAGATAGAGGGTCAATATCCTTTATGATGCCCGTTTACAGGTCATACATGTAACACATATGTATTTACCGACATACAGGCCATACATGTAACACAGATGTATTTACCCACATACAGGTTTTTCTTATACCCAGTTGCAACATGTGCCTGTGTTAGGAAGCACATGAGTCATGACGTAAAATGTCAATGAAATCGGGAAACAGACTTTCATTCCTTTGACTACTAAATCTTCATGTTCGCCGAGTTACTGAATATGGACATAAAGAGATATGTACATGAACTAAGCCTGGTTTACTTACATGATCCATTCTTTACTGTCTTATAGCTGTCTAACGTTCACAATATGACGTTTCACGAGAACTAATAATTGCCACCAAACGACAAGCATGCATAACAGATAACGTCACACAGCTTGTCTCTATATATAGATCCTACCAAGAACGAAACTAACAACCGCTTTCAGAAAACCAGTCTTAAAATAATCCATACATGTACATGTAGAAAATACGTTTTTCACCAGGGGCGGAGACAGGGTCTAGCTTTTAAGGGGGCCTGATGAATATAGAAAAAAATCATACAGAAAATGGGTAGTTTTGGTTCCATATTGGCTAAGAGCGATATCTGGAGGTGGAGGGGGTCGGAGGGGGGGGGGTTGGGGGAGGGGCAAAGTTTTATAATGATGTGTTGTGAATGTATGTTTTCAATAAAGTCAAAGAAACCACGCATTGAAAGTGATGAAAATATTCATTTTAGGCCATACCAAATTAATTAAATGTTCTTCGGATTTTCTTGTGAAAAAAAGGTGCGAGCGAGCGAAAATATAATTATTTCATTTATTATTAAGTATTGCAGCTTTAGAGGTGCGAGCGAGTGAAATATTTATATAAATATATAGGTTACCCCATCATTTCTGATGTTTTCCGTACTCAAAAAAGAATCTGGTGACTAGGAAGCCTGGCACGTAGCTGTACGGAAAAGATTTTCGAACATTTTCCTTCCTTGACTTTCAGTGCCATGTATTTGCTCCCGACGAATTTTTTAAACACAAAAAGTATAATTTTCTTCGAAATTTGCACAATCTGAGACTTCTAGAAGCTTTAAAATTTGCAGAAATCAAGACTGACCCTCAAAAATTCTTCAGCCAGAAATTTATTGGTGTTGGCGAGCATTTTATTTTTATAATATTATTTTTTGAATTTTGATAAATATGGTGCAGAAATTCCAAAGAACAATAAATTAATTTGGTATGGCCTAAACGTCTTCAAATTAAATAGAATGTTTAATAACAGATATGTATGACGAGCAAAGGGAGCCAGCGATTTTCTAGTATAATTTTATAAGGGGCGGGGTGGGGCGCAGAACATATCCTATTCGTGTATTATAAGGATAAGTTGACTTTCCTGTTATATCAGAAATAAACCGGTCATATATTTTATATAAGGCATGGTCCATTTGATATTCTTGGGGGGGGGGGGGGGGCTTGGGATTTTTGTCCGAGCAAGATTATTTGTTCGCCCTTGACCGGAGCAATTTTTTTTTTTGGCAAAGCAGGAGCAAGAAATTTTTTTTCTAAAATTTATAGTTATTTGCAATATTATATTAAGGTGGGTCCCTACTCGTGAATTTAACAGATGAATTTTGTATTTTAAGGTTATTTTCTATACATAATAGTCAAATAGACATAATGAACACAGACATAGATAGGTAATTTTGTTTTCATTAAAGATACAGTACATTAAAGAAAGGTACCCTAACACTTAAAAATTGAGAAATATCAAATATCCATCCTATGTTTTTGAACCTACCAAATTCAGTGATGATACGAATATGTTTATTTGTTTTGTTTTATTTTATGATAACAAGTCATATAGAAGAAATACAACACATAAAATGATATTGTAACATAAATCTAAGTATGATATATCTCCAAACATTAGGGTACCCCCTTATAATTTCATATCATTTTTTACCAAGAATATGAACTAAATCCAACTTTTTGCATAAAAAAACAGATGAATTTTTTTCATTTTGTAATTTTTCATAAAGTGATGTATGTAAATGAAGAAAAAATCACATACAGGTACACAGTTTTTGAAATGATCAAGGTATGGCTCCAAACATAGGGGTACCCCCTAATAATGTTATCATATTTTCGACAAATAATATATAATATATCATATTTTTGTGCAAAAAACAACAGATGGAATTTCTTCAAATTGGATCATTGTATACGATAAGGTATATAGATGGTGAAAAAATCGCATACAGGTATACAATTTTATAAATGATCAAGATATGGCTACAAACATACGGGTACCCCCTTATAATTTCATCACATTTTCAACTAAGAAATTATACTACATGATTGGTGTGGACAATGATAGATTGCACCATCTTTTGCTTCTTTTGGCATTAAGATCTTCTGTCTGTGTTTTTCAATGCGCTGGCTCTTCCCCCACCAGCCATTGTAAAAAGTTAGACGCAGACTGCTGCATATAAGGAAAACCTATAACGGTTCGAGTAGGGAGCCACCTTAAGAATGTTTGTCTTTTATCAAAAGAAATTCCTAATTTTTACTAAAAACTCTAGAATATTACTTTGCTTTTGTGCAAAAATTTAATTCACTTCTTAATAAAAAAAATTACAATAGTATCCTAAGTACTCAAACAAAATTTATATATAAAGTACAAGTAAGACGGCCTGGGGGAGGGTCTTCTAGAAAAATTTTCAAATTTAGAATTGTAAATTGGTGAAAATCTTAAGTTCTCCTTCAAAGCTTGCATATAAAATTAGACTCTATGATGATACAAGCGCAGATCCAGAGGGGGGAGGGGGGTCTGGACCCCCCTGGAATTTTCAAAAAATACCTTCTTTTTTTATCAATATACTGATTTCATAAGATTAAGACCCAATTCCTTTTTTGTTGTCATCATATTTGAAAAAAATATTATGAATTTGTTTTAGAAATCTTTCATTTTGATAATATTTTGCCGTCAGATGTTAAAAAATTTCTTTGGCTCGCTGCCGCTGGCCAGAGTTTATTACATACACGTGCCTTGTTTTTCAAATGATGCTGAGCTTTCCTATAAACAAGTTCACTAAGAAGACGAAAAGAAACTGAAAAAGACACAAATAGTGGATTTTATTCCAATTCTCGCAAAAAAAAAATCGCGTTGGCTCGCTATCGCTCGCCATTTGTTGTAATCACATCATAGAACTGACAATCAATAATTAATAGCCATTCTCTGTAAGTACCAAAATCGTTCGGCACGGCATGTCATGGATTTTGATGATTTTGGGTATAATGGGTATATATTAAGTACTGACCATGAAAATAACACTTTTCATCTAATGTGACCTCTGGTTGCCATGGTAACGAGGTCATTCTATTTATAGCACTTTTGGGACCATGAAATAAGCCAGGTCCGAAGACTTCGTTGCCATGGATACCACTGTAACAGCTTGTTCATCTTTATATAATCTATTCTTCCTTACTTCCATTCTTACTTAGTACACTTAGTTATGTGATATTTATTACAGGAAGCTTATTGTATTAAGACAAAATAAGTCAAAAAGAAGCGAAAAATAGAGGTGAAAATAAGGGCTAATTTAGTGTGTTTTTTACCATTTTCAATCTGGAATATCACAAAAGGCACCAATAGGAGACTAGTGATTTTCATCAATGGAAATGTATGTTTATTGACAAATAGAATGAACGAAAAATTGGAGTGGGTATTTAAGAGTTTTACCTAAATTCTGTCGTCAAAGACCGTTGCCATGGCAACATTAGACCGTTTTGCTTGTTTCATATTATCTTTGAAATTGATTTTATTTCTCTTTAGAGTTACATAAAATTGTCAAAATGTATGCATGTATAGATATGGCTTGTATCTGTTACATAAGAACAATTAAAATGTTCAAGGTCATTGGCTTGATGTTCAAGGTCATTTATACTTTGAGACTCAAATTTTGCATAAAAAATTGATTTTTTAATTTTTTTTGTTACCGATTTCAGTGCTTTTTTAGCTCACCTCGACGAAGTTGAGTGAGCTTATGCTATAACCCCACGCGTCCGCGTCCGCGTCCGTGTCCGCGTCCGCGTCCGGTTAAGAAGTTTGGGGTAGCTCAGTATCTGACAAAGTACTAATGCTACAGTAACCAAACTTGCACAAGTGATTCATCTTTGGATGCTGAGGTGAACCCATGCATCGGATGAAGCATCTGACCTACATTTCCGCTTGAGTGACTTGGTTAAGAAGTTTGGGGTAGCTCAGTATCTGACAAAGTACTAATGCTACAGTAACCAAACTGGCACAAGTGATTCATCTTTGGATGCTGAGGTGAACCCATGCATCGGATGAAGCATCTGACCTACATTTTCCGCTTGAGTGAATTGGTGTACATGTACCAAACTTGCATATTGGATGTATCTTTGATCAAACTTTCATAAAATGACCTTGACCTACTTTTTCCGCTTGAGTGATTTTGCCTTTAAAAGCCAATATTGAACAAAGTATAAGTGCTAGATGTTCCATACTTGCATATTAGATGTATCTTTGATCAAACTTTCATAAAATGACCTCGACCTACTTTTTCCGCTTGAGTGATTTTGCCTTTAAAAGCCAATATTGAGCAAAGTATAAGTGATACATGTACCAAACTTGCATATTGGATGTATCTTTGATCAAACTTTCATAAAATGACCTTGACCTACTTTTTCCACTTGAGTGATTTTGCCTTTAAAAGCCAATATTGAGCAAAGTATAAATGCTAGATGTTCCAAACTTGCATATTGGATGTATCCTTGATCAAACTTTCATAAAATGACCTCGACCTACTTTTTCCGCTTGAGTGATTTTGCCTTTAAAAGCCAATATTGAGCAAAGTATAAGTGATACATGTACCAAACTTGCATATTGGATGTATCTTTGATCAAACTTTCATAAAATGACCTTGACCTACTTTTTCCACTTGAGTGATTTTGCCTTTAAAAGCCAATATTGAGCAAAGTATAAATGCTAGATGTTCCAAACTTGCATATTGGATGTATCTTTGATCAAACTTTCATAAAATGACCTCGACCTACTTTTTCCGCTTGAGTGATTTTGCCTTTAAAAGCCAATATTGAGCAAAGTATAAGTGATACATGTACCAAACTTGCATATTGGATGTATCTTTGATCAAACTTTCATAAAATGACCTTGACCTACTTTTTCCGCTTGAGTGATTTTGCTCTATAAAGCCAATATTGAGCAAAGTATAACTGCTACATGTACCAAACTTGCATATTGGATGTATCTTTGATCAAACTTTCATAAAATGACCTTGACCTACTTTTTCTGCTTGAGTGGTTTTGCCTTTAAAAGCCAATATACATGTACTAAGAAATATGTTTGAATTGAATTTTGCTGTCACGAGGTGAGCTTCGTAATCTGTGATTACCTATGTTTTATTTAAATATTTTAATAGGTCATATATATTATGAAAGCACATGAAAATAAGAAAGACAAATCTTAGAATTTATTGAATTGTAGCTATTCAATAGGAAAATATTTTTCCGTTAAAAAACAAGAAAAATACAGATTTCGTCCCTTTTTTATCAACATACTCACTAAGAATTTAGATATTCGAAGATGTAAAGAAACGTAATCAATTGTTCTAAGAAATAAGTGATACATTTATCATTTTATGGCAAATAACTGTTAAGTTCAATATTTCAAGGTTTCTAAAATATTGACACCTTCATTTTATGAAAAATCAGGATTTTTCGTCAAATCTGGTCACTTAAAGTTTAATGACCTTGAAAATTCAGTGGGTGACCTTGAAATATTTTCAAGGTCATTTTTATATAAAAACGCCTTTGATAGATGTATACATGAACTTCTGTTCCAATATCATGCGTAGATAGTTTGATAGAGGTTGTGTTTAAATTCATCGTATTGAAACCTTTCAGCCGATTGTTGCCATAGCAACTAAATTTGATGCTGCTTTGCATATAAAAGGACAAATTAGCCCAATTAATTTTTTATATTCATGTAGACTTCAAAGATGATACTAATTGGATAACTACAATTTGGACTTCAAAAATTGGTGCTTTCATGAAATTTTCAACCTTGTAAAACAGTAAAAACATGCAAAAAAGGGTCTTTGAGTACCCAAAACAAAGCCTTTTGATACCCTGTCTCGGCCCAATTTTTCATCTTGTATACATAAGGCATCCGAAATGAATGTAAAAAACTTTACAAATATGCGTAATAATAAGGATAAAAGGAAATAATCAAAGCAATTTAAGATTTAAAATGTACCTGTTTCCATGGTAACGAAGCCTACAAATATGCCTTGTCCTATAGGTTTTCCCGATTTTTGAAACTTCAGACACGGTTACCATGGCAACGACAACCTTTTTGAAAAAACTGGGGTTGATTTACATACTAGTACTTCATATTGAATTTCCAAACAAAAAATCTCAAAAATCCATGACATGCCGTGCCAAAATGTTTTGAAATTCTTTGGTTCTTACAGAGAATTGCTGTTAAGAACTATGATGTGAAAATTCAAGATTTTAAGCTTTCCAGTCACCTGTTTTAATAATAAGATACAGAACTGACAATCATCAATCAAAAACTATTTTCTGGCGTTTGCGTTCTTTTTTTTTTTTTTTTTTTTTTTTGCTCTTCAAAAAATTCGGACTTTAGGACCCCCCCCCCCTGAAAAAAATTCCTGGATCCGCCCATGTGATACATGCATCTATCAATTGTAATACATTATATTGATAATATATTTAAGCCTTTAAGGAAGCCCTTTCTTCATTAACGTGCATTCTTTTGATATTTCCAAAAATGAACTTCGCCATCACAGAAATATGTCTTTGATAGAAACTATGGCGTATACTTAATTGGAAACTGGAAAATTTTCAAGAATTTAGAGCAAAATGTTATGGTAATTCTTCAAATTCAGATAACTTGTTAGAGCAAGATTATTTATTTTCTAATACACCAAATTATTTTTTTTTCGAAAAAAAAAACCCTAAGGCTCCCCCCCCCGAATATTAAATGGACCGTGCCTAAGAATTAATTATAATCATTCGAACACTTTTCATTAATTAGGGGTTACCATGCGTGTGTTTTACAAAAACTGACAGGGTATCGGCGAATCCCCTGTCAGAAATTGAGTTTTACCGCGAGGCGTCAGCCGAGCGGTAAAACGGATATTTCTGACAGGGGATTCGCCGATACCCTGTCAGTTTTTGTAAAACACACGCATGGTAACCCTATTCTAATGCTTTAGTCAGTAAGAAGCTAGAAAACGTCTGCTTTTAACGACGTCGCCATAGCAACGCATGACGTCATAGCAAAAACTGCAGTGAAACGTGAATCCCCTTTCAGTTTTTTAATCGCTCAGCCAATCAGAATGCGCGTTACAAACGGAGTGCATTAGAATTCACATTACATGTACATATTGATTGGTTACCCTAGGTTTACACTATGTTCCCGGCGACCACAGCAGCAACAGCGGTCCAAAATATGACAAGACGTAAGATTATTTGTCAATTTTTATCTTGATATTCAAGATCTATAAGGTCTCGTTACGTTTTAGCAAAGTCTGTGTATGCGTGTCGAACCACGGCTCCTGTATGCCGAAGATATGACGGTGCACTACGTTTCAACCAACGGCTTCTTACGTACGTTTGTACGTTTCCTCAAGACCAGCCACATTCTGATGGGACTGTCAAGTTTCCTTGCGTTCGGTTCGATTTGCTATGGCCTCTTAATAAGGTCATCTGCACCGTGTTGACAGTTGAAACATTTGTTCCTTCAGTCCCAGCAATCATTGCTAGTTACGTTTGTCGATATCGTTTCCCTACGTGTTGTCTCACGGTCACCATGATTTGTCCACGTTGGCTCGAAATGTGGCCTCCGTGGCAACATGGTGTACACGCGGGCGGGGGGTGGGGGGTTATAGAGAATACGATACACCTGATTGTTTTAACGCATGATTAGACGATTATAAACGGAAGCCTGTAAGCAGAGTGTCCTCATTTCGATGGTTCATGCTCGGTAGTCATGGGCATCAGTTGCACATTCAAAATCGATCATCGGTTTTATCGGTAGACAAGCTGATGCGATTTAATCGATAAACATCTTACGAATCGTTTACGTAGACTCTTATCATTATACCAAGAATGTACAAGACACTGAACGCCTGTCATTTTACACTATTTCAGACAGCTCAACTTGATTTAGTTGTTCTTTTAATCACATTGCTAAATAGTCCATTATTGATAACCATAATCGAATTTAAGTACTTTTTGGTACACCAACATCCATCCACCCTGTACCTATACTTTTGCATTCTATAATTGATAAATATGTCTTATGTGTTACCCCCCCCCCAAAAAAAAAAAAACAAAACATTTTCCATCAATCGACAGACCCTAAGACGCGGTACATTTGATATTCGGGGGAAGGGACGTGAGTCGTGGATGATCTCTATTTATTTTGGTGTCAAAATGTCAAGGTCATTAGACTCTGATAATTGAAAAGTATTTCCATGCCATATTAGAGCCTATTATCGTGAAACTTAAATTCTTTCCAATGAATCAAGAAGTTCCCTCTTGAATTCGAGGTCAAAATGTCAAACTCATACAACTCTGATAGTTGAAAATGGTTCCAGGATAATATAAGAATATGTAATGCACCTATCAACCTGAAACGTACCAGAAATGTTTCCCATCTGTCAAGACCTTATACAGTTTTGTATATTATAAGTCTGCTTGTTCATATTTACATTACATTTTTGTATATTATAAGTCTGCTTATTCATATTTACATTACAGTTTTGCAGCTCGTCACTTTCAATTTTTGATGCATTGTAACTTATCTTTTATTCTGTTTTTTTTTTTTTTGGCAAAACGATGTGAAAGCATCTGCGTTCCTGCAAACGCATCACTACGTGCCTGGTAATTAACCTTATTTACATAGTGACATTATTCCGTCGAATAAAGTCATGTTAAATGTTTTTATACGGTTGATAATCATGATAATACGTTGATATCTTTTTACTGTAAGTTATCATGATAATTCGTTTATCCCTTATGAAGTCTAATGATACGGCCTTGCCTACTCGACATTGCGACTGAATAACTTCTTTATTGCCTTTGAACATAGAAATTACTAGTTTTAATGTGTCGGAAGGTATGAGAAAGACAAGTTGTTGGTCAGGTATGGTATAGAATTTAAAATAAAGTTGGTATTTAGGTTTGATACAAAGTCGTGGGTATTTGCTACAAAGTCGTCTGTATGTATCGGTTGTCCCGTAAGATATTAAGTGGTAGGTATGAGGTGGCAGTCAAGTTTTGTATAAAGTAATGGGTATGAATTGCCAGTAAGGTCTGGTATGAAGTGGTAGGTATGAATTGCCAGTCATGTTTTGTATGAAGTGGGATGTGCCGTATTAGTTGGTAGTCAGGTTCGGTATGAAGTGGTAGATAGGAAGTGGTAGTTTTCAGTGGACTCTCTTGTTTGCTTTGGTTCCTGTTTTATCCTGGTTTTGTATGCCCTCGGTTTCTGATTTTCTGAATTATCGATTTTGTGCTGTAAACAGAATTATGGCAGTTATGAGTTGGTATCCAGGTTTGGAATGTAGTGGTAAGTAGGAAGTGGTAGTGCGCTGTCAGATTTGATATTAAGCGGTAGGTATGGGTTGGTATCCAAATTCGGAATATAGTGGTAGGTGCATTCGCAATCATCTTTGATTTGGCGTGGTACATGTATGTAAGATTTGGTAGTTAAGTATGGTAAGAAGTGGTTTCTATGAGTTGGCTGTCAGGTTATGGAGTGGTATGTATGATTTGGAGGTCAGGTCTGGTATTGACTTGTATATATGAGTTGGTAGTCAGGTCTGGTATGGACTTGTATATATGAGTTGGTAGTCAGGTCTATTATGGAGTGGTTTGTATGAGTTGGTAGTCAGGTCTGGTATGAAGTGGTATGTATGAGTTGGTAGTCAGGTCTGGTATGGAGTGGTATGTATGATTTGGAGGTCAGGTCTGGTATAGACTTGTATATATGAGTTGGTAGTCAGGTCTGGTATAGACTTGTATATATGAGTTGGTAGTCAGGTCTGGTATAGACTTGTTTATATGAGTTGGTAGTCAGGTCTGTTATGGAGTGGTTTGTATGAGTTGGTAGTCAGGTCTGGTATGAAGTGGTATGTATGAATTGGAGGTCAGGTCTGGTATGGAGTGGTATGTATGAGTTGGAGGTCAGGTCTGGTATAGACTTGTATATATGAGTTGGTAGTCAGGTCTGGTATATACTTATATATATGAGTTGGAGGTCAGGTCTTGTATCGAATTATGAGTTGGTAGTCAGGTCTGGTATAGACTGGTATGTATGAGTTGGTAGTCAAGTCTGGTTTGAAGTAGTTTGTACGAGTTGGTAGTCAGGTCTGGTATGGAGTGGTATGTACGAGTTGGTAGTCAGGTCTGGTAAGGATTGGTATGCATGAATTGGCAGATAGATTTGGTATGAAGTTGTATGTATGAATGGGTAGTCAGGTTTGGTATGAAAGAAAGGAAGGTATCTAAAAAAACTTGGCTAGAGCACCAACAGGAACACACCAAACACCCAAAGTGGTATCTATGAATTGGTAGTCAAGTGTAACATGAAGAGATATTAATGGGTTGAATGTCAGGTTGAGTATGAATTGGTACATGTATGTATGAATTGGCAGTCAGGTTTAATATGAAGTGGTATCTATCAATTGGTAGTCAAGTGTAACATGAAGTGGTATTAATGGGTTGGCAGTCAAGTTGAGTATGAAGTGGTACATGTATGTATGAATTGGCAGTCAGGTTTAATATGAAGTGGTATCTATCAATTGGTAGTCAAGTGTAACATGAAGTGGTATTAATGGGTTGGCAGTCAAGTTGAGTATGAAGTGGTACATGTATGTATGAAATGGCAGTCAGGTTTATTATGAAGTGGTATCTATCAATTGGCATTCAGGTGTTGCATGAAGTGGAATTAATGGGTTGACAGTCAGTTTGAGTATGGATTGGTGCATATATTTATGAATTGGCAGTCAGGTTTGATAAGTAGTAGTATCTATGAATTGGTAGTCAGGTGTTGCATGAAGTGGTATAAATGGGTTGGCAGTCAGGTTGAGTATGAGGTTGAGTTGGTATGAAGTGGTATCTATGAATTGGAATTGGAATTAATTGGTTGGCAGTCAGGTTGTGTATGAAGTGGTACATGTATGTATGAATTGTATTAATCATTTTACAGTCAGGTATGATATATAGTGGTAGGTATAAGTGGTCATGTATGTATGAATTGTATTAATTATTTTGCTGTCAGTTATGATATATAATGGTAGGTATAAGTGGTACATGTATGTGTGACTTGTATTATTTTACAGTCAGGTATGATATATAGTGGTAGGTATTTAAGTGGTAAATGTATGTATGAATTGTATTATTTTACAGTCAGGAATGATATATTCCTGTTTTATCCTGATTTTGTATGCCTTCGGTTTCTGATTTTCTGGGTTATCGATTTTGTGCTGTAAACAGGGATATGGTCATTATCCATATTTGTCATATAGTGGTAGGTATAAGTGGTACACGTGTCTGGTGCATGGAAATTGGTTTGGAATTTTCTTTACGAAGGTATAGAGTTAGAACCCTTCGACATAATGTAGGTATGAATTGTATTATAGTGGTAGGTATAAGATGTACATGTATGTATGAATTGTATTAATTATTTTGCAGTCAGGTATGATATATAGTGGTAGGTATAAGAGGTACATGTATGAATTGTATTAATTATTTTACAGTCAGGTATGATATATAGTGGTAGGTATAAGAGGTACATGTATGAATTGTATTAATTATTTAACAGTCAGGTATGGTATATAGTGGTAAGAATAGACATTACATCAGACAGTCCATGTTTTTAAATATTGTTTTCATTTTCGTGCATGAACATCGACGGCGGGTGCGGCTAGCCAAACAGGGGATGCTTACACCTTCAGGGCACCTGGTTCCACTTCTAGCTTGCTAGGGGTCCGTCGATGCTCCATTTAGTGCTCTATTGTGAGTGCTGTTGAGATTGATGTCAGGATCTTCTTCATCACATGCATGAATTGTATTAATTATTTCTAGTCAGGTATGATATACAGTGGTAGGTATACGTTAAAAGTATATATTACAATGGTTTTCATCTCTATTCTTTCTGATAAAATCTTCCATTTTCAACAAAGGGACATCCCTTTTCCTGTTACGTAAATTTGTTAACGAACAAATTGTGATAAAGAATAAATTTTC
Organism: Pinctada imbricata; assembly: GCA_033119305.1. Classification (NCBI taxonomy): domain Eukaryota; kingdom Metazoa; phylum Mollusca; class Bivalvia; order Pterioida; family Pteriidae; genus Pinctada; species Pinctada imbricata. The sequence continues at coordinate 55,997,968 of VSWD01000001.1, forward strand.
AATAATTTTTATGCAAAATTTCAACACGATACATTGGTTAATAATGCTTTTACAGCATTTTAAATGAAAGAGTATGTGCTGCCATTTACTACAGGATAACGTCAAAATGACGTCGTGGTTTGCTCAGGGATGAAATTCCAAAGTTCAATACTTCTAAAAATGGTATAGTTTCTTCAAATGACGTCGGAATTTGTTCAAACTTCATAAGGAGAAGAGAGTGATATATTATATCATCGCTTTAGTGCAAACGGTAATGTTTACGGAAAGGTAAATACAGACGTCAAAAGTATTTGCTAGTTATACGAAAAATGTAATACATCTCATTTGGTTCAAGGCTTCTCTCTTACGCACTTAGCATATTCACAGCATGGATAATTTTACCTCGTATATTTCGTGTATTCGTTAATGTATTTGCCTTTGTCTTATATTACCATTAATCATATGTTATATTTCGTGTATCGTAGATGTATATACCTTTTATCTTATATTATCATTATCTATATTTTGTATTTATATTTAGTGTATCGTACATGTATTTGTCTTTATCTTATATTATCATTATTAATGTTATATTTCGTGTATTTGTACGTGTATATGCCTTTATCTTATATGACCATTATTTATATGTTATATTTCGTGTATCGTACATTTGCCTTTATCTTATATTACCATAATTTTTATTCTATAAACCATAAATAGCGACGCTCTGATTGGCTGATAACGTCGCCGACCATCCTTGATAAATCACCATATACCACGGTCTAAGAAAAGACTTAAGGTATCCGTTGTACAAATAAATATTAAGTATATTATATAGTAAGAATCATGGCATATTTTTACCTAAATATACCTAGTAATACAACATAAATAATGGTTTCTATCATCAAAGGTCAACATGCCGTCCGTCACCCAAGCCACGGAAACTACCGAGACACTGCCGAAGATTACCGAGATACTTTTAACACTGATTGAATGGACGAGACGTCCGCGAGATCTTCATTTGTACATTGGATACGTTAATGGAGGAAAGGTCTTCCAGCAAATTGTCGGAATTCCAATGGGGACCAATTGTGCCCCACTCCTTGCCGACATTTTCCTTTGTATCGATCTTACTCACCAAAGTTTTATCTGAAATCAAATCTGGGCTACAAAAATATTGTTCGACAGTATATTCTCGCAGTGGTATCAACCAGATGTGGATTTTAAAGAATTCGAAGGAACTTTTAGAACATCTGAAATCCACTCATTTTAGTAGAGTCCATTCGATCAAAGCCTTTGATTTTTCGACACTTTACACTACAATTCCACATTCTAAATTGAAAGAAAGACTCGCAAAAATTATAAGTAATGCGTTTACAAGTAAGAACGGTAATCGCAAATACAAATTTATTGTTGTTAACTATGACAAAACCTACTTTGTAAAAGAAAAGTCAGATTCTGAAAATAAGTACACTGAAACAGACATTATTCAGGTGTTAAACTTTCTGATCGACAACATTTTTGTGGTGTTTGGAGGAAAGGTCTTCCAGCAAATTGTCGGAATTCCAATGGGGACCAATTGTGCCCCACTCCTTGCCGACATTTTCCTTTACTCGTACGAAGCCGAATTCATTCAATCTTTGGTCTCTGAAGGGAAAAGATACTTAGCTTCTGACTTCAACTTCACTTACAGATACATAGACGATGTGTTGTCCATCAATAATCCAAAATTCGCGGATTACCTGAGCAGTATCTATCCTTCGGAGCTTGAAGTCAAAGAAACTACAGAGACAAATAATTCAGCATCCTATTTGGACATAATGTTGTCCTACGACACTGATGGTCACATGAACACCTCACTCTATGACAAACGTGACGACTTAAATTTCAGCATTACGAACTTTCCTTTTCTGAGTAGCAACATCCCTTCATCGCCTTCTTATGGCGTGTTCATATCTCAGTTGATACGCTATGCCAGAGCAAGTACCAAATATACGGATTTTGTTCTGAAAGCTAGGCGTCTTTCAGATAAGCTTCTCAGTCAGGGATATGTTTGTGACCGACTAACATCGTCACTGAGGAAGTTCTACGGTCGATATGGGGAACTCGTCATACACTATGATGTCCCACTATCCAGAATGGTGGATGATATTCTGTCATAGACCATTTGAACCATCCAACCAAAGATTGTACTCTATATCTTCCAAAATGGAAGTAACCGGATGTGACAGTTCTACCGAATTGAAGCGACGGGTGTTGCATGCAAGCAGGAGATGCTTACTCTTCCTGGGCACCTGGTCTCACTCTCATATCGGGAGTTCGCTTCTTTTCATATGGTGGAGGTTTTGTTTTTGTTTGCTTTGGTTCCTGTTTTATCCTGATTTTGTATGCCTTCGGTTTCTGATTTTCTGAATTATCGATTTTGTACTGTAGACAGGGATATGGTCATTATCCATATTTGTCACTAAACTAACTTCTGCAACTGGCGACGTTATTTATTGTGAATCAAATATGAAATAGAATAAAACAGTTATGGCCTTTTAACTCAGTATATATGATGTGATATTGACTTACTATTAAAATATTGACCTCTGCTTCGCGTCGGTCAATATTTTCACAGTAAGTCAATATCACATCATATACACTGAGTTGAAAGTCCATATTTGTATAATTTGTTCTATTTCGTGTATTTCTACATGTATTTACCTTTATATTATATTACCATTAATTTTATGTTTATATTTCGTGTATCGTGCATTTGCCATCATCTTATATTATCATATATAATATGTTCTATTTCGTGTATTCGTACATGCTTTTATCTTATATTAGCATAAATTATATGTTAATTATTTCCTTAATTTTCTATTTGGATATGTTCGCTGTAAGATTTGATCATGAAGATGACTTATGGAAAACCAATGATATTGAAATAGATAGGTATATACATACCACAGGATTCGTATCCTGATATATCCTTTAGTTTTCTTTCATCTGTAAATAAACAGTCAACAATAAGTATTTATTGTGACATTTTTTAGACTCTTTGATTAAATGCTAATTATCTTTCGTCATAAGGTTACTGTGTGACAGGTGCTTTATACGGTATGTAAGGTGACATATGAATAGATTGAGAGTTACTGCCTCATCATTTGAAATTCATAGAATCGAAACAAAAACCGTGATATCAATTTAATTGCTTTGCAAGTTTATCTTTATTTAGGATTCAAAACAAAAAGTGATCCTGCTTCCTTGAATAAATATCGTTATTGCTTATTTTTCCCCTGATATCCAACATAGATCTCATAAATTAACCCAAAACAACCCTTTTATTACCACTGACATCCCTTATATCTGTTATATTCCACCCTGAATTTCATACACACTTATTTGTATATCCTGATTTAACTTCGGTATTCCATATATCTGTCATATTCATTTACATTCTTTATGTTTGCCTATTGTTAAATATATTTACCTAGATATCCCTTTAATGTACCCAAAAAATCCCATATCCATTATAATTATAACCAAAATATCCAATATATAGACAATATATCTTTTAAATTAACCCCACTATCCCATATATTTACCAAGATATTCCGTATATTTGTCCACCAAGTCCCGTCTGTGAATCTCTTGAAATCCTTCCAAAAGAATCCTGAGTTGTTCTGAAGCTTGTCGTTCCTTGTTTTTCTGCCTCCATAATACAAATGCTTTCCAGTTCTTGGTAACTTGATTGAATCCACGATCAAAATCAATCTGCTCCAATTCAGCGTTCACCAATCCCAGCTCGACGAATAGAAGCTGCCATTCTGCCCCTATTTCTGAGGCAAGATTTTTGAGAAACTTCTCTGAAATATAACAATGACTTTCTGTTACTTCAAATTAGATGACAAATATGGATAATGACCATATCTCAATAGAGATAAGACCTTTTGACGATAACACCTTAGATATTATGTGTTAAAGCAAAGTAATAAAAATAGTAGTGAAAGCAATGCAAATACTAGTAAAAGTAATGGAAATAGTAGTCAAAGTAATAAAGATAGTAGTCAAAGTAATGGAAATAGTTGTCAAAGTAATGGAAATAGTAGTCAATGAAATAAGAATAGGACAAAGGAATGAAAATGTAATGGTAATAGAAGTCAAAGTAATGGAGATAGTAGTCAAAGTTATGGAAATAGTAGTCAAAGTAATGGAGATAGTAGTCAAAGAAATGAAGATAGTAGTCAAAATAATGGAGATAGTAGTCAAAGTAATAAAGATAGTAGTCATGGTAATGGAGGTAGTAGTCCAAGTAATTGAGATAGTAGTCAAAGTAATAAAGAATTTAGTCATAGTAATGGAAATTGTAATCAAAGTAATGGAGATAGTAGTCAAAAGAAATGGAGATAGTAGTCAAAGTAATGGAAATAGTAGTCAAAGTAATGGAAATAGTAGTCAAAATAATGGAAATAGTAGACAAAATAATGGAAAAAGTAGTCAAAGTCATGGAGATAGTAGTCAAAGTCATGGAGATAGTAGTCAAAGTAATGGAGATTGTAGTCATAGTAATGGAAATAGTAGTCAAAGTCATGGAGATAGTAGTCAAAGTAATGGAGATAGTAGTCATAGTTATGGAAATAGTAGTCAAAGTCATGGAGATAGTAGTCAAAGTAATGGAGATAGTAGTCATAGTAATGGAAATAGTAGTCAAAGTAATGGAGATAGTAGTCAAAGTAATGGAGATAGTACTCAAAGTAATGGAGATAGTAGTCAAAGTCATGGAGGTAGTAGTCAAAGTCATGGAGATAGTAGTCAAAGTAATGGAAATAGTAGTCAAAGTAATGAAGATAGTAGTCAAAGAAATAGAGATAGTAGTCAAAGTAATAAGAATAGGAAAAAGGAATGAAAATGGTAGTCGATGTAATGAATATAGTAGTCAAAGTAATGGAAATAGTAGTCAAAGAAATGGAGATAGTAGTCAAAGTAATGAAAATAGTAGTCAAAGTAATGGAAGTAGTAGTCAAAATAATGGAAAAAGTAGTCAAAGTCATGGAGATAGTAGTCAAAGTAATGGAAGTAGTAGTCAAAGTCATGGAGATAGTAGTCAAAGTAATGGAAGTAGTAGTCAAAGTCATGGAGATAGTAGTCAAAGTAATGGAAAAAGTAGTCAAAGTAATGGAGATAGTAGTCAAAGTAATAAAGATAGTAGTCAAAGAAATGGAGATAGTAGTCATAGTAATGGGAATAGTAGTCAAAGTAATGAAGATAGTAGTCAAAGTAATGGAGATAGTAGTCAAAGTAATGGAAATAGTAGTCAAAGTCATGGAGATAGTAGTCAAAGTAATGGAAGTAGTAGTCAAAGTCATGGAAATAGTAGTCATAGTAATGGAAATAGTAGTCAAAGTAATGAAAATAGTAGTCATAGTAATGGAAATAGTAGTCAAAGTCATGGAGATAGTAGTCAAAGTAATGGAAGTAGTAGTCAAAGTCATGGAAATAGTAGTCATAGTAATGGAAATAGTAGTCAAAGTAATGGAAATAGTAGTCAAAGTCATGGAGATAGTAGTCAAAGTAATGGAGATAGTAGTCAAAGTAAAGGAGATAGTAGTCGTAGTAATGGAAATAGTAGTCATAGTAGTGGAGATAGTAGTCAAAGTAATGGAGATAGTAGTCAAAGTAATGGAAATAGTAGTCAAAGTAATGGAAATGGTAGTCAAAGTAATGTAGATAGTAGTCAAAGTAATGTAAATAGTAGTCAAAGTAATGGAAATAGTAGTCAAAGTAATGGAGATAGTAGTCAAAGTAATGGAGATAGAAGTCAAAGTAATGGAAATTGTAGTCAAAGTAATGGAGATAGTAGTCAAAGTAATGGAAAAAGTAGTCAAGGTAATGGAGATAGTAGTCAAAATAATGTAAATAGTAGTCATAGTAATTGAAATAGTAGACAAAGTAATGGAGATTGTAGTCAAAGTAATGAAAATAGTAGTCAAAGTAATAAGAATAGGAAAAAGAAATGAAAATGGTAGTCAATGTAATGAAAAATAGGAAAAAGGGATGAAAATAGATAATATATTTGTAAACACGGGTATGAATAATGATCCGAAAATATGTTTAATACTATGTGTAGAATGACGTAAAAGGATACCAAAACAATCCAATAGAATTATTAGCCATATTAATATGGAATCATGTTTAATATAAATTTCGAAGCAGAGTACTTATAGAAAATATTGCATGGCAAATGATGAGAAGCTCAGAAACGAAAGGTAAATCAATCTATATGGTTAAAATCATTTCTTACCTGAAAGTACCATGTGCCTGTTAAATGCACTTCGTATCTCATTGTGACTCTGTGGCTGAGACGTTGATGGCAAGGGGACACCTCGACCGTGATCAAAATCCCGTGACGTTGTTGGTGTTACATCTCGACCGTGATCATGACTCTGAGGCACAGATGTCCGGTCGCCTCTTGAGAAACATTTTCCCATCTTGATTTGTAGAGTAAACAACTAACGACTTTGACTACTGTGAACAAGGTATATTTGTTTTATTAGAAAAATTCTGTTTTCCTTTTCTGTAATAAAATGTCTTGATGTTTAAATAAAAATTGTTGCGATTTCAATTTCCTCCCTACATTTGATTCCCTTATTTAATTCTGCATATAATAGTTTGCTTTTAGTTGATTCCCTGATTTAACTCTGCATATGATAGGCTGCTTTTCGTTGAGTCCTTTTTTTTACTCTGCATATGATAGATTACTTTTCGTTGAGTCCCTCATTTAAGTCTACAGATGTTAGATTACTTTAGGTTGATTCCCTTATTTAAGTCTACATATAATAGATTACTTTACGTTGATTCCCTTATTTAAGTCTACATATGATAGATTACTTTACGTTGATTCCCTTATTTAAGTCTACATATGATAAACTGCTTTACATTGATTCCCTTATTATTTAAGTCTACATATGTAGATTGCTTTACGTTGATTACCTTACTTCACTCTGCATATGATTGATTGCTTTAAGCAAAATACTTTAAAGTGTGATAACGTTTGGAGTTACATTATGATACATTATGATACATTATGATAACATTATGATACATTATGATACATTATGAAAACATTATGATACATTTCTATGATACATTATGATACATTATGATACATTATGATACATTATGATAACATTATGATACATTATGATACATTATGATAATATTATGATAACATTATGATACATTATGATACATTTCTAAATAAAATGGAAGAATCAATGTTATTTACCTTTTAAGATGATCGGTCAAGACGTTTCTCACGTAAATTTTTAAAGTTGTGTTTTGCTTTGTTCAAATAAAGATTTATCTTTGTCGTCTGTACTAAGGTCCTGTGGATGGATTCTACAAGCGACACTGTTCCAAAGATGGCGGTGATATTTTTCTGACCGTTCTTCCTTGTTGAAGCACGAGTTGTACAAAGTTAAATAAGACTAGCCTATGATATATCTAGGTTATATAGACGGCGGAGGGATTCCCCTTACTTTCTTCCTCGTTAGGGCACGAGGTCACAATGCTGATGTTATACTGTTGACAAGAACCGTTTTCGTATCAACGTTTCATTCTATATACTTTTACGGATTACTGATGTATTGATTCGCAATCATTTATGTTACAACTAACGTTTATAACGTCTGACGTTTATTGCATATGACGTATATTATATTTTGAGTTTATTACATCTAACGTATATTTCTTTTTTACAAAGAATAAGACGAGTAAGAGAAAACTAACGCAATACATAACTTGAAAACTAACGCAAAACATAACAAGACAACTAACGCAAAACATAACAAGACAACTAACACAAAACATAACAAGACAACTTACTAGTACGCAAAACATAACAAGACAACTAACACAAAACATAATGAAACAGATCTAAAGCATGAAACATACAGCGTTAAAATATCTTAATTTGACCACTTTCCTATATATTAATTCCCATCTTTACAAGTCGCATCAAACGTTTATTACATATAACGTATATTATATCTAATGTTTATTACATCTAACGTATATTGTATTTTTCAGAGAATGAGACAAGTAAAAGAACACATAACAAGACAACTAACACAAAATAAGACACAAATCTAAAGCATGAAACACACAGCGTATTAATTTCTTAATGTGACTACTTTACTATAAATTAATTAACATCTTGACAAGTCATTGTCTGTCTGCTTAATGTTATGACATAAATAGATAATGACCATACCCCTATATGTGTTAATGACTACTTCACTATAAATCAATTCACATCTTTACAAGCCATTGTCTGTCTTTTTAATCTTATATATTTTGCCCTCCAGACATCATCGCATTGGAAAGAATCATTTGAATTATGATTCCCGGAAATTGACTAATGTGATTCTTTCTTGATCGGTTTTATTAAAACATGCCGCGGAATTGAATCTATATAAATCCAGAGTCGTACATACTTTACAAAACAGATACTCTTACGAGAAATTAAAAAAAAATAACTACAGAGCGCGATTAACATAAATATGGTTGTGCCTGGGAGAAAAAAAAATGTACCAATGATGAGAATTGACTATCCGAGAAACGTGTCTAGTTCATAAAAATTGGTGTATTAATTTGTGTCTGGTTCATTAGAATTGGTTAAGTTGCTCAAGAAGGTTACGAGATAGAACTCTTCACTATTTCTAAGAATGAATCAATTGAAAGTTTGAGGTAAGGTACATATTTCTGACTATAAACCAATGTTAAACGTCTTCAAGTTGAATAGCATCATTTAAGAACGGAAAATTTTATATAATTTACCAGACATGCACGTGTCTGATACATAACCCTCGTCAGTGATCCTCGATCTAAACTAAAAGAGTGTGAAAGTTATTATGTCCAAAATCGTATCGAAAGACGTAGCAGGATGGGTGGGATAAGATGCTACAGGATCCATGTTCTAGAAATGTTAAAAAAAATATGATAACACAAATTTTCCAATGCGTTGAAGAACTTGGTTATGTGCCAATCTTATATTGTTTGCGTGAATTCGATGGTTAATCATTTTCAAAAAATGAAATCAAATAGATAAACGGAAAAAATATTGCGCACCAAATGCGAAGGAGTGTATGATTATAACGACAGTTTTATTGTTTGTCAATATTTAGAATAATTTTCTTGCTTGAATGTTCGTATTTTGTTCCGAGAACACTAGGTATAGAACTCAACTGCCAAGATACACTATTTCCTTAGAACAAGAACAAGTATTAATGACAAAAGAGATAATTTTGGATTCAACACAGTAAATTTCCCCTGGCTTGACGGTGACGTTACCAGACTATCGTCATACTGTATTTACATATCATAGTTCATCCGGTAGGCTAGAGCGTGCACTAATGTTTTGGATTTTCATAGTTGAAATTTACATATAACCAAGAGACTTTTAGGTCAAGGTTTACGCTTTCATAAACTAGTTAAGACTTTTTAGAAATTTTACAAGAAATTAAAGTCAGCTTCTTTTCGGACCTATACAAGCAACATAGTATATTACTTTGGGTATTTCACAGCCAACATTTTATGGTGACATACTAAACAGAATAAGAAGGATCAAAGGCAGACGGCATTATCAACGAAAATGCGTGAGAATCACCAAACGCCTTGTATACCGTCACCAAACGGACACTCAGCATGGTAATGGACCAATCTACAGTCTTGTACCGGTGCATCTTTTAGACTTGCACTCTGACCAACTGTGACGATGGGACTCCGTGATGGGCCATGTCCAAACATCTTTAGAGAAGACAGGGATCCGACCACCTGTCCTCTATGAATGTCGGTCGGACTCCTTGGGTGATAACATGCATGAGCTCGCTACAGCCGGCAGAGCACGGACTGCTTTTCGTACGCCCCTACCCTACTTCTATATATAATTACAGTTTCATCTGTGTTGTACTGTCTTGTTTGTATGGTCATTTGACAGTGAGGAGGTTATTTTACACAGCAATTGTGTGTTATTCGATACCCTTTGGTAACCGGAAAAGTGGGAGGGTTTTGCGCACCTAATCCAGGATAACTACATCATCTGTTACTAATGTGGCTGATGCCCGTCCTAAGTCGGCACCGATTGCCCATGGGTCTCGTTGGCTTATGTGTTGTCTTTTATGTTCGATGTTTGATGTCTCGTTTGCTGTCCCTTGTCTCTTGCTGTTTGTTTCTTCTCAGTGTTTTCACTTGGGATGTTTTGCTGTTGGTGCTGCAACCGGAACTTGTTTGTGATTCCCTCCTTTCTTCCCCTTCTCTTCATATGGTAGATTTTGTTTTATTTCTCTTCCTTTGCATTAGTTCTGGGTTTATCCTGGTCTTTTATGCCTTTGTTTGATGATTTTACGATTAACGATTTTGTTCCTCTTGAAAGGTATATGGTCTTTCATATTTGTCATCATATATTTATATAGAGGGAGGTCAAGATCATAGATCTACGGAACGCCATCAGTGCAGGCACATGTTTGCATATATGACATCAGGATTTTAAGTTCATATGTTGAAGCTCTTTAAAAATAGAAATTCTTTACTTAGAAACAGGGATTGGTCGCAGGCCCCTGCCTACATTTATATGAGTACATGGATACTCATGCCATGTGAGGCCCCTGCCTACATTTATGTGAGTACATGGATACTCATGCCATGTGAGGCCCCTGCCTACATTTATGTGAGTACATGGATACTCATGCCGTGTGAGGCCCCTACCTACATTTATGTGAGTACATGGATACTCATGCCATGTGAGGCCCCTGCCTACATTTATGTGAGTACATGGATACTCATGCCATGTGAGGCCCCTGCCTACATTTATGTGAGTACATGGATACTCATTCCGTGTGGGGCCCCTGCCTACATTTATGTGAGTACATGGATACTCATGCCGTGTGAGGCCTCTGCCTACATTTATGTGAGTACATGGATACTCATGCCGTGTGAGGCCCCTACCTACATTTATGTGAGTACATGAATATTCATGCCGTGTGAGGCCCCTACCTACATTTATGTGAGTACATGGATACTCATGCCGTGTGAGGCCCCTACCTACATCTATGTGAGTACATGGATACTCATGCCGTGTGAGGCCCCTGCCTACATTTATGTGCGTACATGGATACTCATACCGTGTGAGGCCCCTGCCAACATTTATGTGAGTACATGGATACTCATGCCGTGTGGGGCCCCTGCCTACATTTATGTGAGTACATGGATACTCATGCCGTGTGAGGCCCCTGCCTACATTTATGTGAGTACATGGATACTCATTCCGTGTGAGGAGATGCTTTGTCTCCCTTAGTTTCTTTATTTATTATGTCACGTGAAAGGTATTGTTCAACGTATTCAAATTTAATAACATAATGTATAAATAGAAAAAAATGCACCGTGGACCAGACATGTGTTAAGCGCCCGCGATAATATACTCTGTTGCATGTAAAGGTCTGGATTTCAAAAGAAGATGTGAGTATATTTTATGTAAACTTTCAAGAAGTATGTACTAGTTAACCTTGACCTTATGATATCTAAGTAATTTCTACATCTGATCTGTAAAAATCGAAATGAATGAAATGTTTTAGACAATCTGATGTTTTATTGCTCGTTGAGGAGGCATTTTTACACAATAAAAGAAAAAGGGGTGAGTAGTTTATGCAAATTTTGTACTTAAAGCGCTTGGATATAAAAGACAAAAAAATCTCATTCAATATATATTATGGGCGTATTCCGATCAATTTTACAACCGTACAAATGAATACAATATCACAATATTTCTTATTTCTAATTTACGTCTTATTGATTTCAAACTGTAAAGTACAAATATTTCCTTGTAGGTCTCTCTTTAATCCATATTTTTTTGCACGACTGTTTAGTTCCGTCAAAATCTTTGCACAAACCATCACGAGGTGGATGAATGTTTGAAAGCATTCTTTCCATTTTACGAAAGCAAGTCATTGTATTTGAATAGGTTATTGAACAAATCGTGTGAAAAGTTGAATTGAAGCAACGTTCTTTACTTATTATGTACAAAAGGCCTGCTTCATTGTTCACTTTTGTTTATTATAGGACGAAAATCCGTTTCCTTGCCCGTGGTAAAAACAAACGTATAATGAAGACGGCTGCTTTTAGTAATACCGGACCAGAATACTGCTCTCTATGTATTAAGTCAACCATGATCTAGTTATAGTATACTGTTATAGTAATACATGACCAGAATACTGATCTCTATGTATCGTATCGGCCATGATCTAGTTATGGTATAGTATTTTTAGTAATTCATGAACAGAATACTGCTCTCTGTCTAAGTATCGTATCGGCCATGATCTAGTTATAATATACTGTTTATAGTAGTTCATGTACAGAATACTACTCTCTGTATAAGTATCGTATCGGTCATGAACTAGTTATAGTATACTGTTTATAGTAATTCATGTACAGAATACTACTCTCTGTATAAGTATCGTATCGGTCATGATCTAGTTATAGTATACTGTTTATAGTAATTCATGTACAGAATACTACTCTCTGTCTAAGTATCGTATCGGCCATGATCTAGTTATAGTATACTGTTTATAGTAGTTCATGTACAGAATACTACTCTCTGTCTAAGTATCGTATCGGCCATGATCTAGTTATAATATACTGTTTATAGTAGTTCATGTACAGAATACTACTCTCTGTCTAAGTATCGTATCGGCCATGATCTAGTTATAATATACTGTTTATAGTAGTTCATGTACAGAATACTACTCTCTGTCTAAGTATCGTATCGGCCATGATCTAGTTATAATATACTGTTTATAGTAGTTCATGTACAGAATACTACTCTCTGTCTAAGTATCGTATCGGTCATGATCTAGTTATAGTATACTGTTTATAGTAGTTCATGAACAGAATACTACTCTCCGTCTAAGTATCATATCGGCCATGATCTAGTTATAGTATACTGTTATAGTAGTTCATGAACAGAATACTACTCTCCGTCTAAGTATCGTATCGGCCATGATCTAGTTATAGTATACTGTTTATAGTAATTCATGACCAGAATACAACTCTCCGTCTAAGTATCGTATCGGCCATGATCTAGTTATAGTGTACTTATTTTAGTAGTTCATGAACAGAATACTACTCTCGTATCGGCCATGATCTAGTTATAGTATACTGTTTATAGTAGTTCATGAACAGAATACTACTCTCCGTGTAAGTATCGTATCGGCCATGATCTAGTTATAGTATACTGTTTATAGTAGTTCATGAACAGAATACTACTCCCCGTCTAAGTATCATATCGGCCATGATCTAGTTATAGTATACTGTTTATAGTAGTTCATGAACAGAATACTACTCTCCGTGTAAGTATCGTATCGGCCATGATCTAGTTATAATATACTGTTTATAGTAGTTCATGAACAGAATACTACTCCCCGTCTAAGTATCATATTGGCCATGATCTAGTTATAGTATACTGTTTATAGTAGTTCATGAACAGAATACTGCTCTCCGTCTAAGTATCGTATCGACCATGATCTAGTTATAGTATACTGTTTATAGTAGTTCATGAACAGAATACTACTCTCTGTCTAAGTATCGTATCGGCCATGATCTAGTTATAGTATACTGTTTATAGTAGTTCATGACCAGAATACTGCTCTCTGTCTAAGTATCGTATCGGCCATGATCTAGTTATGGTATACTGTTTATAGTAGTTCATGTACAGAATACTACTCTCTGTCTAAGTATCGTATCGGCCATGATCTAGTTATAGTATACTGTTTATAGTAGTTCATGAACAGAATACTACTCTCTGTCTAAGTATCGTATCGGTCATGATCTAGTTATGGTATACTGTTTATAGTAGTTCATGAACAGAATACTGCTCTCTGTCTAAGTATCGTATCGGCCATGATCTAGTTAAAGTATACTGTTTATAGTAGTTCATGAACAGAATACTACTCTCTGTCTAAGTATCGTATCGGCCATGATCTAGTTATAGTATACTGTTTATAGTAGTTCATGAACAGAATACTACTCTCTGTCTAAGTATCGTATCGGCCATGATCTAGTTATAGTATACTGTTTATAGTAGTTCATGACCAGAATACTGCTCGCCGTCTAAGTATCGTATCGGCCATGATCTAGTTATAGTATACTGTTTATAGTATTTCATGTACAGAATACTGCTCTCCGTGTAAGTATCGTATCGGCCATGATCTAGTTATGGTATACTGTTTATAGTATTTCATGTACAGAATACTGCTCTCCGTCTAAGTATCGTATCGGCCATGATCTAGTTATGGTATAGTATGTTTAGTAATTCATGAACAGAATACTGCTCTCCGTCTAAGTATCGAATCGGCCGTGATCTAGTGGTAGTATACTGCTTTTTTTGTAATACCTGACGAGAATACTGCTCTCTGTGTATGTAACATATCGGCCATGATCTAGTTGTGGTATACTACATTCCGTTATACACGACTACAATAAATCTTCTCTATGTACGGTATCGGCCATGATCTATGATGATATACTGGTTTTAGTTTTAACTTACCACAATACTGATCTCTGTCCTTGTACCGTATTGGCCATGATTTATTTATGATAAACTGATTTGAGTTTTAATTGAACAGAATAAAACAAAGGAGGGAATCTCCAACAACACCCTGTATTTATCTCTGTATTTGTACCGTAATTGGCCATGATCTAGTTATGATAAACTGATTTTAGTGTTACCCGACCAGAATACTGATCTCTGTCTTTGTACCGTATTGGCCATGATCTAGTTATGATATACTGATTTTAGTTTTACCTGACCAGAATACTGATGTCTTTATTTGTACCGTATTGGCGATGATCTATTTATGATATACTGATTTTAGTTTTACCTAACCAGAATACTGATCTCTGTCTGTGTACCGTATTGGCGATGATCTAGTTATGATAAACTGATTTTAGTTTTACCTTACCAGAATACTGATCTCTGTATTTGTACCGTATTGGCCATGATCTAGTTATGATAAAATGATTTTAGTTTTACCTGACCAGAATACTGATCTCTGTATTTGTACCGTATCGACTATGATCTTGTTGTGGTATACTGTTTTTAGTAATACCTGACCAGAATAATTCAGTCTACGTACGGTATCGGACATGAAGTGACAGACAAAGTAAACGGCAAATAATGTGATCGACTGCTTTCTGAATATTTGTACTGATTGATTTTTTACACTAGCTGCTTGTAAACATTAAGGTTTAAGTAAAACAAAAACAAAAACAAAAACAAAACAAAATAACTCAAAAATAATCCGCTTTTCAGAAATCAAAAATATTTATATTTTCTTCTTAGTATCTACATGTCAAGGTCACAAACTCGTTTCTCAGAAAGCTATGAACAAAAACTGGCTTATCTACTTGCATCTTACCAGGAAGATTTTACTTGAGAGTCGGTTTCCGTATGAAATTTTAAACTCCTTTACAATGCGACACAGTATTATAACAAACCTTAGAAGTCATGAAGTAAATATTATATTCTCTATGTAAAGGTCACCTTAATAATCTACCCACAATATATGTATTTTTTTCCAAATACACCGCCGTAATTACGATCAAATGACTTATTTATAGAAGGGTTAAAGATTAAATAATGATAATGAACTTTGTCTGTATTTGTTAGCCTTGTTTTCGTTTGAGACAGTTCTTTTTTTAAAGAATTTATTAGCCTTTCAATTTCGACTTTGATTGCAGGTATGATGGTTTACTTAGATTTATCGACTCTAGCATCACTGATAGGACATTTCTTGCTAAAATGCGCATATGTTGAACTATAACATATAGATATTTCAATGTCGATTATAAACACTACATTGGTACCTAACTACTTGCTCACAGAGGAAAATATAACATATAGATATTACATTGCCGGTTATAAACACTACATCGGTACCTAACTACGTGCTCACAGAGGATAGCCTCGTCCAGCTTCAATATGTTTGCTGTCCTTACCTGATTCTTGTTGTTATTAACTCGGCCTTGATTTCCATTTGGATTGGATATTTGCAAATATCATACAATTTATTATCACAGCAGTTCATATATGTCAATATTCAATAACTTTAGGTTATATGAAATGTTTATTAGTTTTTGAATAATGAACGAACGTTGCCGACTTTGGACTGCCATGGTAACGTTGCGGGGATCAATATATTGGAATGATCTATTCTGGGCATATTCCGATCAAGTATACAACAAGTACGAAGAGAATGAACGATGTCAAATAAGTTCTTATTTCTAATTTACGTTTTCTTGATTTGAAACTGTAAATTACAATTATTTCCCTTTAGGTTTCTAAGTATATAAATTTCATGCCTGTTTAAGTCGGTCAAAATCTACGTGCAAACTATCACGAGACTGATGGCTGTATACAAGTATTCTTTCCGTTTTAAGAAAGTACGTCACTGTATTTGAATAGGGTTTTGAACCAATTTTGTCATAATTTCAGTTCAAGCAATGTGACTAGCTTACTATAGAAAAGAAGCACGTTTAATTGTAGACGTTAATAAACAGAAACAAATCCCGTTTCATGAGCTACGTTAAAACAATAGTACAAACGATACGTTATTACATGCACTATAAATTTGGAATTATCCTTTATATAGATTTAATATATTTTATCATTTCTTATTAATTCCTGTGCTTAGGGCAATATTTATTTTCGAAATATTTCCTTGACTCATTGTCTGGGACAAAATGGTCTAGTTATTGTCAACAACATTTAGCATGTTTAGTGATATATAATTAACAAATTAAGAAGGATCAGAGGTAAACAGAATAACTATCGAAAATGTGTTAGAATCAGGAAATGCTTTTTATATCAATGACAAATATGGATAATGACCATATCCCTGTCTACAGTACAAAATCGATAATTCAGAAAATCAGAAACCGAAGGCATACAAAATCAGGATAAAACAGCAACCAAAGCAAACAAAAACAAAAACCTCCACCCTATGAAAAGAAGCGAACTCCCGATATGAGAGTGAGACCAGGTGCCCAGGAAGAGTAAGCATCTCCTGCTTGCATGCAACACCCGTCGCTTCAATTCGGTAGAACTGTCACATCCGGTTACTTCCATTTGGGAAGATATAGAGTACAATCTTTGGTTGGATGGTTCAAATGGTCTATGACAGAATATCATCCACCATTCTGGATAGTGGGACATCATAGTGTATGACGAGTTCCCCATATCGACCGTAGAACTTCCTCAGTGACGATGTTAGTCGGTCACAAACATATCCCTGACTGAGAAGCTTATCTGAAAGACGCCTAGCTCTCAGAACAAAATCCGTATATTTGGTACTTGCTCTGGCATAGCGTATCAACTGAGATATGAACATGCCATAAGCAGGCGATGAAGGGATGTTGCTACTCGGAAAAGGAAAGTTCGTAATGCTGAAATTGAAGTCGTCACGTATGTCATAGAGTGAGGTGTTCATGTGACCAACAGTGTCGTGGGACAACATTATGTCTAAATAGGATGCTGAATTATTTGTCTCTGAAGTTTCTTTGACTTCAAGCTCCGAAGGATAGATACTGCTCAGGTAATCCGCGAATTTTGGATTATTGATGGACAACACATCGTCTATGTATCTGTAAGTGAAGTTGAAGTCAGAAGCTAAGTATCTTTTCCCTTCAGAGACCAACGATTGAATGAATTCAGCTTCGTACGAGTAAGGGAAAATTTCGGCAAGGAGTGGGGCACAATTGGTCCCCATTGGAATTCCGACAATTTGCTGGAAGACCTTTCCTCCAAACACCACAAAAATGTTGTCGATCAGAAAGTTTAACATCTGAATAATGTCTGTTTCAGTGTACTTATTTTCAGAATCTGACTTTTCTTTTACAGATTAGGTTTTGTCATAGTTAACAACAATAAATTTGTATTTGCGATTACCGTTCTTACTTGTAAACGCATTACTTATTGCGAGTCTTTCTTTCAATTTAGAATGTGGAATTGTAGTGTAAAGTGTCGAAAAATCAAAGGCTTTGATCGAATGGACTCTACTAAAATGAGTGGATATCAGATGTTCTAAAAGTTCCTTCGAATTCTTTAAAATCCACATCTGGTTGATACCACTGCGAGAATATACTGTCGAACAATATTTTTGTAGCCCAGATTTGATTTCAGATAATACTTTGGTGAGTAAGATCGATACAGATTTGGTAGAACATTTTGAGGAACCGGCGATGAAACGTTGTTTGTACGGATTCTTATGGATTTTAGGTATGCAGTATAAGTATGGTAAATCTAAATCTAAATTGGTAGTGTCGAAGCCAAAGGAAGCAAGAGCTGATTTGTGCTTATCTATTATTTCAGAGGCAGAAAGGTTTGTTGGGGTGTAAGTGGAATTTCCAGGTGTAGAATTTAAACCCAACTCTTTAACTAGACTGTCGAAATAGTACTTTTTGCAAGTAAATGTGTAATTATTTGAGGCTTTGTCCTTCTTCATTAGACGGACACTTGGCTTTGTACTGGACCAAAAAGCAGCCTGTGAAGACAGGAATTCATGTCGATCTCTGTCCAAATCTCTTTAGAGAAGAGTTAAAGAAGATCCTGACGATAATCTCAACAAGTCTCACAATAGAGCACAAAATTAAACATCGACGGACCCCTAGCAAGCTAGAGGTGGGACCAGGTGCCCGGGAGGAGTAAGCATCACCTGTTGGCTAGCCGCACCCGCCGTCGATGTTGATGAAGCATGGAAATGAAAATATATAAAATGTATGCACTGTCTGACCTTATGTCTATTTAGAAAGTGCTATGGCGACAATGTCAGGAAAGTATATTCAAAACACTTACTGTCAAACCCCTCGCGGGGAACTTTTTTACGAGCTCCACACGGCAAAGGGCATAAGTGTGACACAAATGAGTTAAAGAAGATCCTGACGATAATCTCAACAGCACTCACAATAGAGCATATCTTATTAATATTAAACATCGAAGGACCCCTAGCAAGCTAGAGGTGGGACCAGGTGCCCGGGAGGAGTAAGCATCCCCTGTTGGCTAGCCGCACCCGCCGTCGATGTTTATGAAGCATGGAAATGAAAATATATAAAATTTATGCACTGTCTGACCTTATGTCTATATAGAAATTGCTATGGCGACAATGTCAGGGAAGTATATTCAAAACACTTACTGTCAAATCCCTCGCGGGGAACTTTTTTACGAGCTCCACACGGCAAAGGGCAAAAGTGTGACACAAATGAGTTAAAGAAGATCCTGACGATAATCTCAACAACACTCACAATAGAGCACAAAATTAAACATCGACGGACCCCTAGCAAGCTAGAGGTGGGACCAGGTGCCCGGGAGGAGTAAGCATCCCCTGTTGGCTAGCCGCACCCGCCGTCGATGTTTATGAAGCATGGAAATGAAAATATATAAAATGTATGCACTGTCTGACCTTATGTCTATATAGAAAGATGTTCTAAAAGTTCCTTCGAATTCTTTAAAATCCACATCTGGTTGATACCACTGCGAGAATATACTGTCGAACAATATTTTTGTAGCCCAGATTTGATTTCAGATAATACTTTGGTGAGTAAGATCGATACAGATTTGGCAGAACATTTTGAGGAACCGGCGATGAAACGTTGTTTGTACGGATTCTTATTGATTTTAGGTATGCAGTATAAGTATGGTAAATCTAAATTGGTAGTGTCGAAGCCAAAGGAAGCAAGAGCTGATTTGTGGTTATCTATTATTTCAGAGGCAGAAAGGTTTGTTGGGGTGTAAGTGGAATTTCCAGGTGTAGAATTTAAACCCAACTCTTTAACTAGACTGTCGAAATAGTACTTTTTGCAAGTAAATGGATAATTATTTGAGGCTTTGTCCTTCTTTCATTAGACGGACACTTGGCTTTGTACTGGACCAAAAAGCAGCCTTGTATTAGCGCATTCTTAAGAATTGCACTCTGGCTGACTGTGAAGACAGGAATTCATGTCGATCTCTGTCCAAATCTCTTTAGAGAAGAGTTAAAGAAGATCCTGACGATAATCTAAACAACACTCACAATAGAGAACAAAATTAAACATCGACGGACCCCTAGCAAGCTAGAGGTGGGACCAGGTGCCCGGGAGGAGTAAGCATCACCTGTTGGCTAGCCGCACCCGCCGTCGATGTTTATGAAGCATGGAAATGAAAATATATAAAATTTATGCACTGTCTGACCTTATGTCTATATAGAAAGTGCTATGGCAACAATGTCAGGGAAGTATATTCAAAACACTTACTGTCAAACCCCTCGCGGGGAACTTTTTTACGAGCTCCACACGGCAAAGGGCATAAGTGAGACACAAATGAGTTAAAGAAGATCCTGACGATAATCTCAACAACACTCACAATAGAGCACAAAATTAAACATCGACGGACCCCTAGCAAGCTAGAGGTGGGACCAGGTGCCCGGGAGGAGTAAGCATCCCCTGTTGGCTAGCCGCACCCGCCGTCGATGTTGATGAAGCATGGAAATGAAAATATATAAAATGTATGCACTGTCTGACCTTATGTCTATATAGAAAGTGCTATGGCGACAATGTCAGGGAAGTATATTCAAAACACTTACTGTCAAACCCCTCGCGGGGAACTTTTTTACGAGCTCCACACGTCAAAGGGTTGTTTTAGAGAAGACAGGGGTCCGAACATCTGTCCTTAATCTCAGTCGGACTCCTCGGTTGTTTATATGCACGTGCAACAGCCTGAAGAGCACGAAATGCACGCCCTCTTTTTATATGCCCATTTATATATCCATCTGTGTGTTTCTTGCGTCATACTCTCTCTATTGTCATCTTACAATGAGGAGGTTCTTTCTTCATAATTGTTCTTTCTTCGAGAGATCTGAGTAATCGAAAAAGTGGAAGGTTTCATCGCACATCATCTGGATAACCACACCGTCTTCTACTGGGGAAGCAGGTAACCGACCGTAGTCGGAACCGATTGCTCAATGGTATCGATTGTTGTGTTATCATATGTGTTTGATGTCTCTAAATGATTCGGTGTTCCTTCCATACATGGACATAGACGGCGAGTGAAGGCAAACAGGGGATGTTTTCTCCTCCCGGTCTCCTGGTCTCACCTCTAGCCTAATAAGGAGATTGTCTTTAGGATCTTCTTTATCTCATTTGTACCTTTTGCGTCTCTTCCTGTGCGCGTATGCTCTGTGTTTTTGCAAAAGCTGTTTTTGGGTTTTGCTGTGAGTGCTGCAAACGAATGTCGTTGGAGATAACCTACTTTCTCTGAACAGAATGCTGCTCACTGTTAGGGAAGTCAGATACCTGTTTTATGAGACACTATCAAAATACCTAATCAATGCCTCTTCCCGAACGAACCAAGGTATTATAAACAGTATTATGTATCTTAAAATTTAAGTGAAATAACATCAAAGATTACCCATCAATCATTCAGTCTCAAAGTCGAAAATTAAGTCAACATCATAAGAACTCTGATTGAAAAAGCTGTTTATAATAAACAACATTCCAAAGTGAGACCAGGTACCCGGGGAGAGTCAGTGTCTCCTGTATGCATGTAAATCCCGTCACAACACCTCCGTGAAATCTTTCCAAATTCTGTGATAGTCTTGATGCACACACTATTAATATCAGGTAAAGATGTCATGTCTTATAATGTTGAAAACTGCTTGCCCTTTTTGCAGCTTTTAGAAATGAAAACAAATCAAATAACATTTGCACATAGGCTTTTTTTTAACATATATACTAATCTGTTTCGGAATAAATCGGTAAGAACTTAAACACTTTCACGATATGGTTGAATGTATATAATGTTTTTTCCCGCTTTCATTAGATACTTAAATATGTTCGGAGAAGGCTCTACCCTAAAGTATGTACATTCAAATGGATGATTTGTAGTAAAGTTTATTAATACAAAACGGAAGTTATTTCTTGATACAACAATTTACATTGACCATAACAAGGCAATCCAGTGAAGCATGCTCTTAGGGCGTGTTATTCTTATACAATAGTGCACATATCTGACAAGTACTAAAATGTATCTGAATACATTGTACTTGACTAATTTAGATATGTATCATCTGTCAGCATTTGCACTTGAAAGGTCGGAAGAAGGGGGTGGAAGGGGGGCCATTTGAATCCGGAATTTTCTCCAAAGTCTTCCTGCCCCCTCCCCCTAAAAATCAAATGGATGCTTCCTTATAAATGTATTGAAGTAAAGATTTCATTACATGAAAGACTGTTTTGTAAACATAATCAGGAAATAGCTCGTTGCTTTGGGAACAATTATGTATCAGTTCACATTAGCCAACTTTGAGTCCTTGGATACGAGCATCGAAGCTGAAGCCATCTGAAAAAAAATAATCTAAAATAAATTTTGGACTCTGCTTTATCATGTACATGTATGTAAAACACATTGTGTATTAAAGCTTATATCATTTTGTTAGTGCTACAAAAATTTAGAAATACTCATTCTTATATTATATGGCAAAATTACTATCGCAACCACCATCAGTTATTTTGTATTCTAATAAAGGCTTATACATCGATTTTGAACTTTATGGGACTCAAAATTACCTTTTTATGATAATAATAATACCAACCAAAAAAGAAAAAAGAGAATTTACCACGGCAAAATATGTTCAAATGACCTTTTCATGGCTTTTGAAAGAGCTCTTTTTGTTAGTTATATCCCAACGATTATCATCTGTTCATAATCTTCAACATTACTCTGAAATTGCAAAATAAGTAATATTATAGACCAAAGTTACCGTAACAAAGAAGAGAGGGGGTTTCCAACCTGACCCTGTTGCGGCACCAACACCAAAACACCCGCTTCGAAAACAAAGGAGGGGATCTCCAACAACACCAGGCTGCAGCACCCACATCAAAACCTTAAAACACCCAATGCAAAAGAAGCACAGGAAGATAAGCAAAAGGAACAACGAACGTCAACGCTCAACACTGTAAAATGAAACACAAAGGACTACACATAAACCAACGAGACCAGTGCCGACTTAGGTGGCTGTCTGCCACTAAAATAGCAGAAGGTATGATTATCCCTGATTACGTGCGCACAACCCTCCCACTTTTCCGATTATTTAGAGGTCTCGAAGATCGAAAATACGAAGACGAGCATAGTAAGATACATACGACATTTAAAAATCAAACACACAAGAGAACACATAAACCAACGAGACCAATGGGTAACCGGTGCCGTATTCGGACTGTCATTTTCTGCAACAAACCGGTTGATCTTCAGTGTTCTCATTAAAAAAAAATCATTTCCCTATCATATAACATCATAGGAGAAGGAAAACGGAAAATACGAACAGCGTTATGAAATCAATTCGTTTTGACAATATCATACACAACCAGTGAACTTATTCACAAATTTAGGCCCTAAGATATATATAAAATATCACAAATTAGGTTAATATTATAGAGCTTTAAAAGGCTGAATGTTTTATTTAATAGGCCGTTTCCATGGTAATCAGATGACATAGTGATATTTCATTTGTCCCTTTAGATAAGTGTAAAATATCATATAAATCGGAGACCAGAAGTACCGAAATTGTCTAACCCTCTAATACCCAAATCTATTTAACCACATAAAAATATCAAACATAAATGACTATACATAAACCAACGAGACAAATGGGCAATCGATGCCGACTAAGGACGGCCATCTGCAAAGTACAGACCAGCTAACTTGCTTACTCCTCCCGGGCTCCTGGTCCTACCTCTAGCTTGCTAGGGGTCCGTCGATGCTCAATTTGGTACTCTATTGTAAATGCTGTTGAGATTATCGTCAGGATCTTCTTTAACTCATTTGTGTCACACTTATGCCCTTTTCCGGGAGGAGCTCTTAAAAAAAAGTTCCCCGCGAGGGGTTTGACAGTAAGTGTTTTTGAATATTTTCCCTGACATGGTCGCCATAGCACTTTCTATATAGACGAAACCACAGACAGTGTATGTATTCTTTATAAATTGTTTTCATTACAATGCATGATCATCGACGGCGGGTGCGGCTAGCCAACAGGGGATGCTATCTCCTCCCGGGCACCTTGTCCCACCTCTAGCTTGCTAGGGGTCCGTCGATGCTCAATTTGGTGCTCTATTGTGTGGAGCTCGTAAAAAAGTTCCCCGCGAGGGGTTTGAAAGTAAGTGTTTTGAATATATTTCCCTGACATTGTCGCCATAGCACTTTTTATGTAGAGACGACGTAAGACAGTTCATGAATGTTATATATTGTTTTCAGTTTTGTGCTTAAACATCGACGGCGGGTGCGGCTAGCCAACAGGGGATGCTTACTCCTCCCGGGCACCTGATCCCACCTCTGGCTTGCTAGGGGTCCGTCGATGCTTAATTTTGTGCTCTATTGTGAGTGCTGTTGAGATGATCGTCAGGATCTTCTTTAACTCAATTGTGCACACTTATGCCCTTTGCCGTGTGGAGCTCGTAAAAAAGTTCCCCGCGAGGGGTTTGACAGTAAGTGTTTTGAATATTTTCCCTGACATGGTCGCCATAGCACTTTCTATATAGACGAAACCACAGACAGTGTATGTATTCTTTATAAATTGTTTTCATTTCAATGCATGAACATCGACGGCTGGTGCGGCTAGCCAACAGGGGATGCTATCTCCTCCCGGGCACCTTGTCCCACCTCTAGCTTGCTAGGGGTCCGTCGATGCTCCATTTGGTGCTCTATTGTGAGTGCTGTTGAGATTATTGTCAGGATCTTCTTAAATCATGTATCCAAGTATCCAATTTCGGTTGGTTGTTTCTTCAAACGCATTTGAAAATTTTGGTTACAGAATGAAACCTGGGCCCTGTAGCATCATATCCAAGTCTTCTTGCTACGTCTTTCGGTATATTTAGGACATAATTTTCACAGATTTTGGCCATTTATCATTGTTTAGAATCACTGACGAGGGTTACATACCAGAAACATACATGTTTTGTCCATGTTGTAAATTTATCTGCTCTGAAATTATGCTTATGAATTTCAAGATGTTAAAGATACTACTTTGGCTATTTCGGATTATGCACTTTATGGTGACATGATAAATAAAATAGCAGGGATCAAAGGTAGATAGATTGTGTTAGAATGACCAAACACCTTTATACCGTGGATATAATCCCCCTGTATTCAGGCGGACACTAGGCTTGGTACTGGACAAATTAACATCCGTGTACCTGCGCATTCGTAACAATGTACTATGTCTGACTGTGACGACATGACTCCTTGACAGGCCCTGTCCAAACTTTTTAACGAAGACTTGGCCTCGAGAACCTGCCCTTAGGAATGTGAATCGGACTCCTCGGGTGATCACATGCATGAAAGAAAGGATGGGATCTCCAATAAGACTCGGTTGCAGCACCAACAGCAACACACTAAACACCCCAAGTGAAAACACGGAGAAAACACACACAGCAAGAGATAATGAACAAACATCAAACACAAAATACCACGCATAAACCAAAGACAAAGATAGCGATGGACGTACTGTAGCAGATGGTGTGGGTATCCTGGATAATATGCGCACAAACCTCCAACTTTTCCGGTTACGTTAAGGTCTCGAAGAACGTGTAAAATAGCCTCCTCACTGTCAGATGACCATACAAACAAGACAGCACAACGCAGGGGCATCAGCAACACAGATGAAAATGTAAATGGATATAAAGGGGGGGCGTGCGAAATGCAGTCCGTGCTTTGCAGGCTGTAGCGAGCTCATGCATGTTATCACCCGAGGAGTCCGACCAACATTCAGAGAGGATAGGTGGTCTCTTACGAGGTTTGGACAGGGTCCGTCATGGAGTCCCGTCGTCACATATGGTCACAGTGCACGCTACAACCAGCAGAGCCAGACTATATTTCGTACGCCTTCTGATTTTTATATTCATTTACATATCCATCTGTGTGCTTGTACAGTAAACTCCACTTACTACGAACACGCTTAACATGAATTCATATTTATTGCGAACCGATTTCAATTTCCCGACCAAAGCTCCATATACATGCATGGAAAAAATATGCTTTTAGCGAATTTTGTTAGTGCGAACTTTTGTTTATTGCGAACCAAATATGATGTCCCCAGAGTACGATTTCCTATGTAATACACTCCCTTATTGCGAACCGATTTATGCTTATTAGTGCAAGCTATTTTTCACCTGGACTCTGTTAGAAGGTGATATATAATTACATTGTAATCAAAATATGAAATAAATCGGTTTACTTACAAATCCCATGCATTTAACAATGGAATCTAGAAGAATTATGAGATGAGGGTATCAATAATAAGTGAAGTTTAGGAGAGGTCTACTGCATATATATTGATTTCGGTATTCCAATAAAACATTTTAAAAATTGCGAGTCCATATAAATTATATTACAAACCAAATTTTGAAACTGCGCCGATATATGAATTTACTCAGAGATAGCGTCATCATTACATATCCTGTACGCACACAGATGTTGCGCGTGTTTTATTTTATATAAACGATTTAGTGTTCGCTCGATTTATGGAAAAAATCTTACGTTGTTCTGTCTAGTCCGAGGAGGTTGAACGAACAAGAAATGTATTACATGTATTGTTGAGTGGCGGTCGGTCCCCTGTATTTTTGGACTCGTTTCGGACGGTCAAAAACGACAAACGTTGCCCCTCAATCACCGGCAAAGGTATACTGGATTTTGAAGACGTTTAACATCTCTACTTAAACATAATAGCATATATTTAGAACGTTTAAGACAAAAACTTGACGTGGAATTGTTTGTCGAGTAATCAGAGTTGAATCCAGCGATGTAAATACTGTAAGAAGACCCCCCTTCCCTCCAATAAAAATATCGCCCTGTGATATTTACTATGCGGCTGAAGCTGGACTATTCTAAACATTGATATTTAAAAAGTGAAAAAAAATCCTTCGACAAAATAGGGGGTAATAAGACAAAAAATGAGGCTATATGCGGGTCTAATATTATACGTCTTTTTATTTCTATTGTAAAAAAATTATGCTTATAGCGAACTTTCTTCATTAACTGATCGAAGGTCGTTGTATGCATTAGACGAACTGTGGATTGTTTAAACTATTTTCATTAACCCCTGGCGATTCTTTATAAGCGTGTTTTACTATATGTTCATTTTGCAGTGAGGAGGTTATTTTACACTAGAATTGAGCGTTCTTCGAGACCTCTGGTTAATGGGAATAGTGAGAGGGTTGTGAGCACGTAATTCAGGATAACCACACTGTCTGCTACGGGCATGGCAGGTGGTCGTACTAAGTCGGTACCGGTTGCCGATTGGTCTTGTTGGTTTATGTGTAGTCATTAATGTTTGATTTTTCTGTGATTTGACGTTCTTTGTATCATAAGCGTTTTGTTCTGTACATGTCTGCTTTGTATATTTTTGCAGTGAATGTTTTGGGGGTTTCCTGTTGGTGCTGCAAGAAGGTGTTGTTGGTGATCCCCTCTTTTTTTGTCCATTCTGCAAATGATTTCTGTGAAATGATGCTATGAATTTGAAGATGTAACATAGATATATATCAATTAGGAAATATTAAATGTACATGTATACGCGTATTGCGGGCTATCCATATTAACACATAATTATCTGCTACCTCATACAATTTGGTACCTTCTCTTGTATAGATTTAACTACAAATATTATCTGTGTGATCAGAGCGGGGATCGACATATCTATCTCACACCATTTGGTACCTTCTCTTGTATAGATTTAACTACAAATATCATCTGTGTGATCAGAGCGGGGATCAACATATCTACCTCAAAGCATTTGGTACCTTCTCTTATATAGATTTAACTTCAAATATTATCTGTATGATCAGAGCGGGGATCAACATATCTACCTCATACCATTTGGTACCTTCTCTTGTATAGATTTAACTAAAAATACCATCTGTGTGATCAGAGCGGGGATCAACATATCTATCTCACACCATTTGGTACCTTCTCTTGTATAGATTTAACTGGTAATCAGAGCGGGGACCAACATATCTATCTCACATTATTTGTTACCTTCTCTTGTATAGATTTAACTTTAAATATTATCTATGTGATCAGAGCAGGGATCAACATTTCTATCTCACACAGCTGATCTGGTCGCTCAAAACTTAAAGCAGACATAATTAGTTCCTTTATTGCACTAAAAATTACAACATGACATATATACCAATGTTTCAACTCTACATTAGAACAGAAATCTCATTCTTAATACTTTATTTTTTATTGAAACAATACACACTGATATCAATGTCAAGAGGAACCTTGACAGGAAAAAACTGATTAAAAGAGCTTCAGTTCTTCATTTCTAACTGAAGAGCAAAGTTTTAAAGGGACAGAAACATTGTTGAATTTTCAATAATACAATACAGAGAAAAATTAGGAAAAATTAAAATAATCTCTGTGTGTTCTTATGTACGTTTTAGACAGAATAATTGATTACAAAACGTTTACTGAGTTGTTTATCTGTCAAACTTACAGTGCATCCCTACGTTTGTCTAAAGAATACTCTTATCATATTACATGTTTGTCATAAAGTGAAGAAACGGTGTAATATTTCTTTTCTTTTTACATTCAAAGAGAGATAACTCTAAAACTTAATATTCGCGAATCAGTGTTATCAATGAGATTTTTCTCTAACTTTAGACACACAAAATGAAGGAAGCGTCTGTTTTTCTATGATAATTATACACTGCTGTGTTCGACGTAAAACAGAAAAAGACTAAATCATCGTCTGAATATATTTGTTATTTGAAATTAATATGTATGTCCTGGAATATGTGTCTATAAATTTTTAAACCGAATTTCTGTCGCGTTTTTGACAATAGATATATAAAAGTTACTTTAATTTATGATGATCAATACTTACGCAAATATATATTCTTACATATCTCACGTATTTTTTTCTCAAGAAATAAAAGCCACATCTATGTGAATTTTTTTCATACAATGTAGTTTTACATTCTCTTTTGATACATAATGTACCAAATTCTGGTGTATTTTGATTATTTCCCTGTATTTGGCGACATAATTGTTATAAAGCGAATTTAAGCTAAAAACGCAACAAGTACAAGTATTACTCAAATCGTATTTGCGACGTTATATCTCGTTTATATTATACCCGGTCAAAACAGTCTTTTCACTGTCAAGGATTATAAGATATTCTCTACACATTCCGCTATATTTTTTTTGTATTTTAATGGTTTTATGGATATTTCGGAAAACAAGACTTAAGATATTGTTTTCATTTTTTGTGCATGAACATGGACAGCAGGTGCGGCTAGCTAAAAGTGGATGCTTACTCCTCCCGGGCACCTTGTCCCACCTCTAGCTTGCTAGAGGTCCGTCGATGCTCAATTTCGTGCTCTATTGTGAGTGCTCTTGAGATTATCGTCAGGATCTTCTTTAACTCAATTGTGCACACTTATGCCCTATGAGACTTGATTCCTTTTGCGAGATAATAGGTCTGAGTCTACTGTCCGCGCGGCTCACTTCGGAAACTGGATAAACGATATTTTGATAACTTTGTCATGCAACAATTATAATAAAATCTATATCATTGAATAGATCTCGCTTAGTCGTAAAAGTTGGTATATGTGACATGGTCAAGGGTTTATGCAATCATATAATACAGACAAAATAAATTTTAGATAGGGGGTTTTCAATGTTAAATATTAGCGTGGCGTCGTCGAGTTTAACATTAAGCCTATGGAGAGCATCACGACGTCACGGGAAAAATTAGCATTGGAAATGGCCCATCTAAAACTTGTTTTGTCTATATAGTTTGATTTGGTGTACTCACTATCATATAACATATACCAAAATTTACGACTAAGTGAGATCTATTGAATTGTATCAAGTTCATTTTAAATTTTTGCATCAAAAAGTAGTCAAAATCGCGTTTATTCAGTTTCCGAAGTGAGCCGCGCGGACAGTAGCTGCATGTGCACCTGATATTTAGTTTGAGCCCCTGACCCCCAGGGTCTTAGAAAATGGGTGTGGTCATTTTTCATATATAGTTCTATGTAATCTTGGCTCGAAACTCCTATTAATTCTTTTTGCAATATGATGGGTCTGTGGTCTAATTGTGCAGCGGATATATTGTTTTGGCCTATGTCCCCTGGGTCATAGAAAATCGGTGTGGTCATTTTGTCCTATATAATTCTATGTAATCTTGTGCTCACAACTCCTCTCAAACTTTAAATAATGGAGACTCAATTCCTTTTGCGAAATGATGGGTCTGTGGTCTTATTGTGCAGCGGATATTTTGTTTGGGCCTATGACCCCCAGGGTCTTTGAGTACGGGTGTGGTCATTTTGTCCTATATAATTCTATGTAATCTTGTGCTCGCAACTCCTCTGACAATTTAAATGATGGAGACTTAATTCTTTTTGCAATATGATGTGTTTGTGGTCTAATTGTGCACCTGATATTTTGTTTGAGCCCCTGACCGGCAGGGTCTTTGAGTACTGGTGTGGTCATTTTGTCCTATATAATTCTATGTAATCTTGTGCTCGCAACTCCTCTGACACTATAAATGGTTGAGACTTAATTCCTTTTGTAATATGATGGGTTTGTGGTTTAGTTGTGTACCTGATATAGGCATTCCAACTACCACTAGGTGTCCCAAGAACGATAACTCTATTCCCCGCTAAAACTGCGATATTCGTAGAAAGAGCTTCGTGCGACCGCCAATGTCAGATTGTTAACAGGGTAGCGAGGAAGAAAAAAAATCATCTATATTATTAGTTTGATTTTTTCAAGAACTTTAAGTATTTATTAGGTAGTGTATGGTCTGATGCTTATTTTGATTCATTATTGCTGCATGCCATATTTTATTTAATGTCAAATTAAAGCAAAACATGCCATCGACTAATCGTGACGGCGTGATGTCCATTTCATGTTTTAATGTTTTCGTCGCCCTTTTGTACTGTAGCATTGCATTTCATATATGAAAATCTTCTTAATTTCTTTAACAAAAAATTGTTTTACCTTACGCCACAGTGACAGCAAATTTTGTCAATAATTTTCTAAAATTTTGAAGTGAGCTGTCATTACATAGTTACCTCTCTTTGATCTAAAGTCTTTATCATAATTCTATTAGGGTTAACCATAGACGTATGTTATATATGATTATTAGTTGTGAATATTTGACAACAATTGAAAATAATAAAAGTTAATATGTAATTATAATTACTCTAGAGACCTAAGATAACAATTATTTTATTGTTATGTTTCTAAATTCTATTAGTTGTTGCTAATATTTAATTATCCAATGAGAATATTATACAATTATGGACTTTTTACGAGGTGAATATGGTGTGATATTTTCATAATATTTTACCGAGGCGAGAGCCTTGGTCAATATTTTCAATCATAATTTGAAAATATTGACCAAGGCTCTCGCCTCGGTCAATATTTTCAAATTATGAAAATATTACACCATATCCACCGAGTGAAAAGTCCACAATTGTTATATTATATAGTGGACTTAATCAGTAATTATAAAGGTACCTTTTCGAAATGGCTGACATCGACTTTTCTTTGAGAATGTTTTAAGACGTGTTAATATCAACAATTTCTGTCGCTGAATTATCCTGAACGTAATGGAATTCATTAAATGAGTCAAATGAAGAATGTTTCGGAGTCAGAATCCGTAGATACGCTCATAATTCAAGAATTTGAGCTCAAATTCAGTGTCCTTGCTTCTGTTTACGAAATGACGTTAATGACGTCACAGATATAAATTTCGCGCGTTTTCGAAATATCATGGTAAACCGGAAGCAAGAGTTTTCGCGGTCAATATGATGAGACAATGACTCGTCACGTGACAGTTCTCAGCCAATGAGAGTGGGAATATAAACAGACTATATAATAAAATTATATACGTACTTTTATATATTTATTAATTAGAATCATTTAACTTAAACAATAAGAAGTTCATCTGAGCTTAAGTTTGATCATGTGAATGTCAGAGAGTTCTTTTAAAAAACACGTATCATTACAAGTATAATTTAAAACAAATCAATAGATTAGGTCAAAACTTGCATAAAAAAGGCGTGTGAATTCATGCTATTATTCATTCAGTTTAGTGGGTCATTCAATTTAATTTCAGCAAATCATGAACAGGAGTATAATTTTCAATTCTGTAGATGGTGATAGGATCACGGTTCAAGTGCCTCCATTTTATAACTCTTTTTCAAATTATATTACTGCCATGGAAGATGCTCGAGAGGCTATTTTGCATCGATATGTGCATAATGAATGTATCGTCATAATACCTGAAAATAACACAGTTCTAAACCACATGCTTTGCAGTCCAAACCCCTACAGAAATACCTTGTGAGTGTGAAGTGTGTATCATGCATGCCAGTCACGTTTACATGCAAACAGTATACCATACACTGAATCATCCTCACAATCTGCCAGTATTTATAATTCAGATGAAGATCAACATTATCATTTTCAGACAGTACAACAGACGATGAATATTATGACACCCCAACACTCAGTACTGATGCCACGCTAACAGACAACTCCTCCGATACAGACATATATACATACAGATACAAATGAATAGTCGTCTTCTGAGAAAGGGAGATTTGTTTCCTATGAGGATGGGGTGTATAAAGGCTGTATAGATACAATAATTAAAAAGTATACATAACATAACTAATAAGTCCTTAAATACTGCCGTCTAATTGTACACTGTAACATGTTGATGGGTTTAAAAAATGAGAAAACACGTGCTTCCTTGCCGTGCGTATGCCTTGCTTGCATCCCCATGCATTGGGGTTATAATACGTTGCTTTTTATTTTATCATGTTTATCAATAGAAATTCGTTTTACTTAAACTCTGAAATTTTACTAAATATGCAAAAATTCACCTCACTTCTAAGTAACAGAGATATAAAATTTTGACAATATAATCCTCAGTAAACAAAATTTATATATATAAGGCGCAAGCTAGAGGGTCGGAGGGGAGGGTCTTCTAGACAAATGTTCAAATTAAGAAATACAGCTGACACTCGTTATCTGAAACTCGGTTATCTCGAAATTCCGTTTATCTCGAAGTCGAGCAGCGGCCCCAACTTTTTTCCTTCATATTCTAACCAATTTGACTTCGGATAACTCGAAATCGGTTATCTCGAAATTTCGCTTATCTCGAAGTAATTTTTAAGTCCCAAGTCACTTCCCTCATGTATTTTATACTCGTTAAGTCAAAGTCCTAATGTTTAAATAAACAAACCAATTAACGTTCCAAATAATAGTCACTTTCCTCATGTATTTTATACTCGTTAAGTCGAAGTCCTAATGTTTGTATAAACAAACCAATTAACATTCCAAATAAAAGTGAAATCGCATGGTAAACAAACAATTTTAGGTACCGGTAACGCAGGTTGAGTGATTCGCCGTTGTTTGATCGACCGTGACATCAATAAATTAAGGAGGATAAGAGTTAATTAGATAATAATATCATTGCGGAAACAATGATATGTACAGGTTTCATTCATTAAAATTGCCTTGTTTGTCATGTTGAAATTCTTATTAGATGCGACGGCTTAAAAACAAAAACAAAATTGGCAAGATTCATCGTAACTGAAATAAAGCAATCTGAGCAACAATGATACTGATAATCTACAAAATAATCCATACATAAAATTTCATACACTAAGACTTGATTGCATACGAGTTAATTTAAGTGAAGAATTAAGACGTGTGTGACATTGAAATCTAGCAGACGAAAAATTAAATAGCGTACGAACAAATGTCTTCATTGTAATTTGATGATACAATGATCTAAAATTCTTGAAGGTCAACGGCACATAACAGATTGATAAGACAACCAAACTGGTATCATATCAGGGCCGAGGCCATCGGCGCGGAAGATGGGGGGGGGGCGCACACAAAGAATAAAAATATCTGACGTTCTAAATGCGCCTCTTCGTAAAATTTCAGTGTTAAGAATACGTTCATGAACACTTCTAGAATCATTTCACACTGTGAAATAAAATGCTTGTTTGCATTGTCAACATGAGTAGCCTTTTAAACTCCGATATCTATTGTATAAAATACAATAGCAAAACGATTCTTTAAGCCTTATAGGTGATATAATGCAATCCAAAATAAAAGTAAATTCGACTGACGTTTATCTCGAACTCCGCTTATGTCGAAGTATTTTCAGTGGGCCCATCGACTTCGAGATAACGAGTGTCAGCTGTATTGTATATATAAATTGGTGTAAAATTTAAGTTCTCCTTCAGAGTTTGTATATAAAATTAGACTCTATGGTGATATGCATCTATCATGTATACATGTATTAAAAATTCAATAGTAATACATTATACATGTATTGATTATATGCTTTCTTTTGATTCCTGAAAAAAGTTCGCTACTTTTCATGTGGTGGAGGTTTTTGTTCGTTTGCTTTGGTTCCTGTTTTGTCCTGATTTTGTATGCCTTCTGTTTCTGATTTTCTGAATTATCGATTTTGTGCTGTGGGCAGGGATATGGTCATTATCCATATTTGTCATTAAAGAAACTATGTTTGATAGAAAAGTATGTCGAGCGAAGCGAGCCTAAAAATTTGTTTTATATAAATTGAAAACTGGCGAGCGTAGGGAGCTGGAAAATTTTCAGAAGTTTTAGGCAAAATTTTATGGTAAATCTTCAAATATAGATTACTTGTAAGAGCAAGATTATTTTTTTCTGACACACCATAAGCAAATTTATTTATTTCATCAAAATTCAGAGCAAAATTATTTTTTTTTTTGAGAAAAACCCAAGCCCCCCCCCCCCCAGAATATCAAATGGACCATGCCTTATGATGCAAAATACATGCAAAAAATATGTGTACATAGTATCAGGGAAGTACATGGTTTTTTTGTTGTTGTTGTTGTTGTTTTTTACAAAATTAATGAATTAAAAATAGTTTTGATCAATGAAGTTCCATATATTTTTTTTATTTGTTTCTCGTCTCTTCTTAAGGCCCCCGTTATTAAATAAAATTACTATTCCGTGGGAGGAGTTGCACCAAGTAATGATAATAATAATATAAACCTTGAGTCAATCCTAGTCTGGCGATCTCATCATCTAACAAACGAAGATTAATGCAAAAGAAGGGGGGAGATCTCCAACAAGACCCTGTTGCAGCATCAGCAGCAAAACATCCGATGCAAAAACACAAAAGACGAGTACAGCACGAGACGGAAAAGAGACACACGACATTTAAACATCAAACACAAAAGACTACACAAAAACCGACGAGACTAATGGGCAACAAGTGCCAACTTTGGACGGCCATTTGTCACGCAAGTAGCAAATGGTGTGGTTATCCTGGATTACGTGCGCACAACCCTCTCACTTTTCCAATTACCCAGAGGTTTCGAAGAATGTACAATTGTTGTGTAAAACAACCTCCTCACTGTAAGATAACATCACACAAACAAGACCGCGAAACGTAGAGGCCCCAGAGACACAGATGAAAGCATGGTTACGAACATACACAGATTACTAGCCTATTGATTTTTAGCGCGGCATTAATATGCTTCGTCGCGTCATTTGATTGTGACGTCATAGTATGACAATACGTTAGGTGCCATGTAGAGATAAAAGATTGAACAAGTTACGGGAATGCGCGAAACAATGCGCACACGTTTTGTCCAGGGCCTCGTTAAGAGAGAAGGACATTTGTTTTTATTGTGGGGAGACAATAAAATCAATTTTTAATCAAGTTTCATTCAATATTACAATACATACAAATATATACAATAACACAATTTTACAACAATACATACAAATATATACAATAACATCACTGTTCACCGCAATAACCAAACGGAAGGGTGGTCCAATCTTCTCTGTTCAAGGCCCGTTTTGTGTACACGATCCGATAGGCTTTCTTCTCGGAACGATTGAAGACGGCACACTTCCATTTATCACGATTGATTTTGTGCTCGTTCACCGCCTCAATGCGGCTTTCTTGCGGCTCTGTTCGTCTGACTCTTCTTCCCTGTGATCCATCATCAATTCTTTAATGGATGAAAAATTGATAATTTGGGAATTCAGGAAATTTAAACTGAAGCGTTTCACGCAGACTTTTTCCAAACCTCTGGTCGTGCGGTAAGCATAATGCTTGGGTCCTCCACTGACAAATTCGACAATTTGATCACCGTCCAATTCGTCTGTCAGCTCACCCAAATAGTCTCCAAGAGGAACTTCGTTCTGGCCCGGTCAACAGATGAAGACGATGCTGTCCATATCGTGATACAAGACATCTCGGCCAAGGGTATCGTGGTATAATTTCAGGCGAGACATTGATGTGGTGAAAGTCGCCAGGTAGATGTTTGTATTTGTACACACGAAGTCCCAATCAAGTCATATTTCCTCGTTTTCGAAATACAGCTCGATGTACCTCTTTCAGTCCTCTATTTTGGGGCAAATGGTACCGTCCGCCAAAGTCTCCACACACCAGGTTGGAAATCCCGAAGCTTCCTGTTTTAATTTTAAAAAGATATTGATGTAGATGGATAATAGTCCCCCTTCTTTTGTTTCTGGGTTGTATTGAGTTGTCTCTTGCCAATGTAAGACTTGATACATTTTCAACGGGTCGTAGCCTTTCTCTAGGGCTCTTTTCAGTTCAATGTAAACGTCTTCAAATTGAATAGCACCATTTAAAAACAGATAAATTGGCAACGTGGACCAGACATGCACGTTTCGGGTACTTAACCCTCATCAGTGATCCTAAATCTAAACAATGTAATATGCCAAAAAGTATGAAAGTTACTATGTCGAAAAAGTATACCGAAAGACGTAGTAGGATGGGTGGGGTATGATGCTACAGGACCCACTTTTTAGAAATTTCAAGAAATTTTGATACCAGAAATTTAGAATGCGTTGAAGAAACGATCAACCGAAATTGATCGAACTTGGCTACATGTGCCCTCGGGGACTCCTGGTCCACCAGCAGTGACACTCACCAAGTGGTATAAATGGAAACGTCTTCAAATTGAATAGCACCATTTAAAAACAGATAAATTGGCAACGTGGACCAGACATGCACGTTTCGGGTACTTAACCCTCATCAGTGATCCTAAATCTAAACAATGTAATATGCCAAAAAGTATGAAAGTTACTATGTCGAAAAAGTATACCGAAAGACGTAGTAGGATGGGTGGGGTATGATGCTACAGGACCCACTTTTTAGAAATTTCAAGAAATTTTGATACCAGAAATTTAGAATGCGTTGAAGAAACGATCAACCGAAATTGATCGAACTTGTCTGGTCCAGGTGCCCAATAAACTCCTCTCGTCGTCATTTTGGATACAGCGGTCATTTTATCCCTTGCGCCGCAGGTCCTACACAATGGGAACTGGAGTTTCCCATTAAACCGAACAGGTAGCACCGGGAAAAAAGTCTTTGGGTGGCAGCACTTTGCATTTCACTATACCAAAGTAATTTTGAAGATCATTGAAATCTTTTTTTATGACCATGGGATGACCTACTGGATAGCGGCAGGTTTTATCAGTCCACGGATAGAGACTTGTGAAGTCCACATAACGGATTTCTTCACTCGGTTTTACTTAGCAGTGCAACCGGATGGCATTGGTCCGCCCTTCGAAAAAGCTAATTCTTAGGTCGATCGGGTCTACCAGGTCCAGGCTATTTACAACCGTCTTCATGGTAGGGTCTTTGGCCATTTTGTCTCTAAATGCATGTTCCCAAATGCTGACGTACCCGTACCCTTTGTCCCTGATAGCTTTCTCACGAATCTTTGTCAAGGTGAAAAATTCGACCGCCGTCTTATCCGTTCCGGGTATGGTGATGGTTTGGCGATCCCTCGGGTAGCAGGTCTTGCAGCCGTGCCAGTGACATCCAAGGAACTCGTACACTGTGTTGTTCTGGGGACAATATCCATCGCAGTGATACCGAATCCCTGGAATGTGGTACTCGCCTTGGTTCAAAGCGTGGCGAATCCAGAGGTCAGAATTTAACATTTCCAATTCTAACCACTGAATACATGCTTTCGTTTAACTCAGATCTGTAGAGTCTAGTTCCTCTGATCCCACCTTGATCTTCATGGATCCCGCCTGCTGTGTAGCTTCAAACTGTCCTAGGTACTTGAACAGAGATCTTGAGTCGTCGTCTTCAGATTTCTGTCGAAACAACCCCTTTTCCCGCCGCAAGTTCGCGAGAGTCCACAACTGACCGTCATACTGCACTTGTCATTGTTTCTTAGAGAAAAGGGAAGGTCTGTCTGCTCTACTAGTTCTACAGACAATTCTTCTTGGAGAAAACAGGTCCGGAAGGTGTTCAGGCACATGCCGGCAATTGTAACGGAATCGAAAGGGTCAATCATGCCGGCGGTGGAATCCTTCATCAACTGACGAAATTTCAGACACGCCTGTCTCAAGATGGCGAGGTCACTCTTACAGTAGGCATCAATTTCGTTGGCAAAGTCGAGAATGGCATTGGCTGCCTTCTTTTCCTCCAACCACAGCAGAAATTGGGCTCTGCCCTTGGTAGACATCGAATCTGCGCCAGAATAATCGGCATCAGGATAGGGACCAACGTAGTTGAAGTTTTCGGATGTGTTGAAAAAAAATGAGGAAAGTGTCCTTTCCGAAGAACCTCGGACTCGGGGCTCAGACCAAATGATGCTGACAAACTGGCAAGGGAAAGTTGGAAAAAAAATTAAGGAATCCAAAACCCGAATGTCCTGTCCTCGTTGTCCACGAAGGTACATTATCTTTGATCCCGAATAGAACAGATTCTTGGGGACGATACTCTTTTTAAGAAGGTATCCCAGTAGAAAAACACCGTCATAGCCTTTCATGTTGTGGGCAAAGACTGTGGCACCGCGATTCCTTTCATGGAAAAGCCATTCGCAGAACTGTGTACATGCTTCGGATCCGGAAAACGTCTTTTGGCGATGACAACAAGTATCTACACAGGGCTGTACCAGGAATCATCCCTTTTAACTCTTCCTTTGGCACGACAGGCCCCGCTTCCACATTCATTGCTTTTTTCTCGTATTGGCCTGGATTCACAGCTTTTACAAACGTGTTGGACGACTACGTAGTTGGGGATGTGCTCCCTTTGACCGCAGATGCCTTCCAGGCAGTTTTGGCACCTGTCTGATCCTTCAAGGGGATGGTAACCGTCTTGGCATTGGTGCATTGTCTCCTGTGTACACTCAAAGTCGAAAATACGAATTTTGAAGTGTTTTGATCTTTCGGTAATGAGGCCCGCATTTAGCATTGGTGACCGTCCATCACGTCCTTTTGACAGTTGTTACAAAACCATTGACAACACATATTCGGTTTTATCATCCTATCCGTGTTCGTTCTGTCCACTATTTTGTTGCAGACGGTGCATCTCCTGTACTTTTGACACTGACTAGCATTTGTCTGCCTAGGAGAAATCTTGTCATCCTTCTCGGAGGGTTTCACTTTGTGGCGGACGAAACAGTCTAGAGATCTGCATTGCATGTGACAATCTTGACAGGACAACTGGAAATCTCTCTGGATGCAGTGTCCCTCCTTACATACTATGCACATGCCTTCACACAGATGTTTGTCTAGTTTTGCAAATGGTTTCAGACATGTGTCAAAAAAGTAGGACTGACAATAAAAAAACGCTCATGGAGACGATGGTATTGAAATGGGTCTGGTCTACCAGGTACAGGTATACACGGGGCCTCTTTTCTCCTAGTGGTTCGGATCCGATGTTACAGAATCTGTTGCCCATAGAACCATCAACTACTAAGATCCTCACACCAAGCGCTTCTTCATATTTTTGGATATCTGTGATGCAGGCCTGTTTGTCTAGGGGAAGGTAGACCATTCAGGTGAATGCTTCGGCCAAATCCCGCTGTGCCCTTAATCCTTTTGTGCGGACATGAGTATAATTGGAACATGGAGGCAAACTATGCCGAAGGGTAAGGTTTAAATTCCTTTCGGTGCGGTTAAGGGTAAGTTCCTCCAATTCCTCTTTGATGCAGATATGGAGACGTGCCCATCCTACAGCAATGGCTCTGGCCATGCACAAATTATCGTCGTTGATAATTTGTACGAGGGACCGTTTTTTTGTCGACGGAGTTAGCCTCACCACTAAGTTTGGTCACCCTCAGTCGAGTACCGCCCCTTGGTAGTGCATTTTTTGTACAACTACCCTATATCAGTCTATTTTCAGATGGGACCTAAACGCTCAGGTGATCTTGATTACGTCATAGAAAATTAGCGGGATTCAAGCATTAGTTAACATGCAACATATACGTGTGTACAATATAGTACATGGGTTTGTAATATCTGCTACATTGTAAAATGGCGGTTTTTCTATTTTAGTATTGTTTTTACAACGATGAGAATTTAATATACATATATTAAAAAGGCAGGGGGGGGGCTGAGGAGGGCAAACCTCCTTCGGGCATCCGCTTTTAGTATATTTTCAATTTAAAACATTATAAATTTCTATGTGGGAAAGTTTGTGGTAGGGAATTACTCTGGTGATAAAGGTTGCCACTAGAACATAAAACTTCTGCTGATCAAATATTGAAATCTATGTATCAATGCAATATTTCCCAGTACTGAATCCTACCCGGAGACCGCGATACTGACCGTCTTCTAATTTTGTATTTAACAAAATTGATTGTAAACTTGTTACAGTGCTTTCGTGAGCAGAGTTCTATCGGTGACAAAATAT
The DNA here is from genome assembly GCA_033119305.1 of Pinctada imbricata. Taxonomy (NCBI): domain Eukaryota; kingdom Metazoa; phylum Mollusca; class Bivalvia; order Pterioida; family Pteriidae; genus Pinctada; species Pinctada imbricata. The sequence goes on from VSWD01000001.1 coordinate 56,038,722, forward strand.
TTATTTAAAAAATGTATATAACTTGAATAAATAAAACAGATAGAGAGGGGGGGGGGGGGTTCTTTCCCGGCTAGGCTAATCAAGTTTCAGTCTTATTATAATCCGCCCGATCTCTTGTCGATTACAATTAGTTTAATTATCGTTTTTATTTGTTCTTAGATTTATTCTAGTACAAGTTAAATTGATTAATTAGGACCGTATCTGAAGTCTCAATATTGTTCTGTTGTACCGGCTATGTATACGATGCCCGTATAGCCATTTATTGACAGAAGTATGTTAGCACCGTATTCGTGAAGGATATATATTATATATATTTTTAAATATAATGCTTGAGAATAAACTGTATTAATGCGCATGAGCTGACACCCTCCCCCCCCCCCCAAAAAAAAAAAACCTGCAGTAATAAGAAATAATTATTTTAAAGCCGTTAAATCAGTAAAACTCCATTAATTAGCTATACAGGGGATGCTTACTCCTCCCGGGCACCTGATCCCACCCCTAGCTCGCTAGGGGTCCGTCGATGCTCAACGAAGTACTCTATTGTGAAAAGAAGGGAGAGATCTCCAACAAGACCCCGTTGCAACATCAACAGTAAAACACCAAAACACCCGATGCAAAAACACAAAAGACGAGTACAAAAGATACACAGAAGTACAGCATGAGACGGGAAAGAGACACACAACATGTAAACATCAAACACAAAAGACTACACATAAACCGACGAGACCAATGGGTAACCGGTGCCGACTTTGGACGGCCATCTGTCACGCAAGTAGCAAATGGTGTGGTTATCCTGGATTACGTGCGCACAACCCTCTCACTTCTCCAATTACCCAGAGGTTAAGTTCCGAAATCAAAGTTGATATGTAGTAACGTTTTCAAATGATAATGGTGTTGTTGGCTGCTTTATCAGCTGGTGATAAGACATATTTTTCATGTAATTTACTTAGTTTGGATTTGAAATATCTCTCTGATTTGGAACGTGGATTTTGAAAAAGATGAGGGTTTTTATGGAAGTTATCTATTCGAATATCCGTTATATCTAAAATAAGGTTTTTCCAGTCATTCAGAGCATGCGGTTCGACTCCTTCTGATTTACACCATCTTTTCGTATAATTATCTAAGGCTTCCGTAAGCACTTCACGCCATTTGACAAAATCTATCTTGGATGGGATTCTATACTTAGGTCCTTTTTTAAGAAGACCACGGATCTGTCTGTCTTGGATAATTGAAAAGTCACCTGTAACAACATGGCCAGCTGGTTTGTAGAGATATTTAGAAGTTGCACATTCTCAAGAAGCAGGACACGATTCAAGTATGTCAGGATCCGTTGTAACTTTATTATAGTTAAAAACAAAGTTTCGAATAGGTTTCTTGTACTTATAACAAATAAGAGGTGGCTCTAAATTTTCAAAATATTGAGGAATGGTACTTTGTACGCGATGACCCCGAAAAATATTAGAGATGTTTAGAAGATCAAAACCTTTGTTAATAAACGGGATTTTTATGAATCGTCTTTTCGGTGAGGTGTTTTTCACAATAGGATAAAGTTTATACTGTGCGAATGAGACAATGATATTAAGTCTGAATCAGTCCGTGCTTCTTAAGAATGCAACCTCTGCTTCATCCAAGATAGATTTCAAGTGTATAACTGGTATTGACGACAGAGCATGTAACAGCTCATGTCTTCCGCCATTGCGTGCTATAGTAAGTAAATCGTTGAGAGAGCGGTATATTCTGGATCGTTTTCTTTTTTGTCTGTTTCGTCTTTTCCCGTGTGACCTGTATTTCCTTTTAGTGTTTGGGCGAATTGAAAAGATGTTGATATTGGTAGAAGCTGAGGAAATGTTTCCTTGACCATAAATTTGATCGTTTAAACCAAGAGGATACGCAGTCTGAAGTTTGGTGATCCAGCAAGTTCAGCTTGTAGTCGGCGTTTTTTAATTTCGGTCTTACTTTCATTTTTACGTTTTGGAAAAGTCTGAACTGGGGTAATGGTGATATCCGAAATAGAATGATTATATTTAACAAAGTGATTATAAAGAAAGTTTCTGTGTTTTTGTTGACGTGAGGTTCTGATCTTATAAGAATGGTTCCTAAAACGAGATTTTAAAGGTTGGCCTGTCTCACCTACATATTGTGCGCCACATTCCCTGGCATTTCAAGTCATTACGTAAATAAGATCTTGAGACGATCAATCGATGTCTTGGTCTACCTCGATTTTGAATTTCTGCCTATTTACACTAGATGTTATTATGGAGTCGCAGTTGATGAGGTGACACAACGAGCATCTTTTACTTTTGCACTTAGAAATAATTGAGAACCCTCTGTGTCTGTTGTTGAATGTAGAGCCTGCAGATGGAGTAGTGCGTAAAATACGACTGTGGGGTCTAAATTTGAGAGGCGATAAGAGTACTCTTGGTGAGGAAAAAAGTTTTTTACTGTTGAATGTCGATGATGGAAAAGTGACTGTTGTGACAGAGGGTAATCTCAAGGGGGTTAGTTTGATACGAGGCGACCTTAAAAATGCCATAATGCGATAATGGAAGAAAAGTGAATTAGAGTCTTACGTAGAAGACAATACAACAAGGCCAAGTTAGAGAACACAATGAAATTAAAACACTTCAAACATCGGGTCGCGGGGAATTGCTCTACCAACTCCACACTGCAACACGAAATAAGTGTAGATATAAAAAGAAGGGAGGAGATCTCCAACAAGACCCCGTTGCAACATCAACAGTAAAACACCAAAACACCCGATGCAAAAACACAAAAGACGAGTACAGCATGAGACGGGAAAGAGCATGAGTGCTGTTGAGACTATCGTCAGGATCTTCTTTAACTCAACTATATATAGACAATATCTAAAGGCCCCTTCACATATGGACGAAAGCCCTCATTAACTTGCGCAAACTGGCGATTAAGGTTTTTGCAAAATTCGTTTCCGTTCGCATATCAACATGATACTTCGTTGTCGACTTCGCACGGATGAGCGTCTTGATTCGTTCCGCTTGATTCTTTTCGTCGTTAATTTTTGAACATAATCAAAATTTCTCAGCGAATAAAATTTTCGTCCATCATTCGTAAGTATTCGTTATAATGCGTAAATCATTCGGTATACATTCCTTATATATTCGTCGACATTCACAAGGGACTAGAATGTTACCTACTGTTTTGCATATTACACAACGTATTTGCATTCCAGGCGAATGAAAGCGCACCTTTGAGATATGTTACTTATTGATGCGACCTGTAACGAACAGCGACGATCCGTAAATAATTCAATCGGAAGCAAATGGCGAATAAAAACGAATCATTGCGATAGGTTTTAGTAATAATCATTACGAAAGGTTACCACTGCATACGAATAGCAACGAAAACTTTCGATGGCTCTTTGAAACATCTTACAAATTTATTTATTTTTATTGTGAAAAGGGAATTATTCTCGAGATTATTTGTTCAAAATGGAAGATACACAACGTCTGTTTCTTCAGTGTACGACTGCAATAGCCAATTAGGAAGTGCTACGGCAACAACTCAACACCTATCAGTATATGAGATGCCGTATCAGATGGAGAAGAGAAGATCTTGAGAAGACCATTGCTGTATCACGACATGTGGCGCCAATTTGGAATTTATGATCAACTCGTGGTTGAACTCAGGAGAGACAATCCTAGAACCTTCACGAAATAAAACTTTTTGACTGCATATCACTGCTTCTGACCCCCCCCCCTCCCTCAAAAAATTAGAATTGATAAAGAAAACTATACTCCCAAAACAATTCAATCTTAATGACTTCTGTTTTCTGAGTGGCCTTGACCTATTAGAGATTAATAAGAATTTTATGTGTTTGTTAATTTATTTTTCATATTAATAACCTGAAACGACAAGTTCATAACTATAACCTTGACCTTTAATCCTTTAATCACCTTGCATACCTCTGAGTGAATGTCAGATCATGCAAAAATTTTGTGAAGTCTGCTGAATTAGTATTTTCATATCCTTTATTGCATTGTATCATTGGTTAACAACTGACCTTGATCTTTAAGAAAATGTCCATTTTAGTGGAGAGGCATGTCAAAAAGCTCACAATCAAAAACAATTTGTCGATGTATGATGATGAACAGCCTATTCATAAGAAGTTGAGTGTGATCTCCTCTTGATAATAATTATAACTCATATATAATTTCATGTATAGAACACATGGATGTTTTTTTCAAACATTGTATAATATTCTTTCATATCATTTGGACAAGAAATGCATTTAATGAATGTTAGAAATATTTCATGCAGTAAATGCTATAATTCAGCCATAAAGTGACCTTGACTTCTGAACGACGACCAAATCTGGCGTTATCCAAATGAACAAACTTCTGAAAAAATGAAATTCTGATGTATACATACATGTATTATATAAGAATGTACATGTATGAGCTCACACGGACAGATAGAGAGGTGGACTAGATGATGGACTCAAAGACAGTTTTTTTTTTGGTGATCATCAAAACATAAGTAATTTGCTTTCAACAAATAGTTCATGGAGTTTATTGTCACGTTAAGTGTATATTACAAAAAAACAGCCACATAGTTCTAACGGACTACTATGCCGATTTTCTGTCTGATTCTTTCCCGATCTTCTACACATACCTTTCCCCTTTCCTCTTGGCATAATTTTACTAACGTCTGCTAGTCTACAGGAAATGTCGCGGCTAGCTTCGGAAGAGTTCGCATCAATGCTGCGTAAACTTCCGCATATTTACGCTCCTCATCGTAAGTGAAAAAACAAATACACAATGCTCATTCTAACGTATCATAGCGCTAAGTCGTAACAATTCGCAGTGCTTCGTTTCTCATTCGCAATAAGCAATTCCTTTGCCTTTGTATTTCGTTATGATCATATGATATTTTTGAAGACCGTTTTCGTTCAAAATTCGTTAAGTTTGACAAATTCTATCCATTCGCAAGGCTTTGTTCTATGGATTCGTCTATACGTGAAGGGGCCTTAACAAATAATCTAAATAAAAATTGTGCTCCTTTATGAGGACACCATTATCAATTCCTTATATTGATTTACTAATTAAAATCAGCGATTCCTCTGTGAATTAAAAGCGGTTTCTCATCCAAAGCTTCCCTTGAACCATGTACTCAGACTGCGCATGCTTGACCTACAATGACCCGATGTGCAAAACTGTGTAAAAACACGCATTCTTTCATTACTTTTCGTATATTAAGATACTGGGCACATTTAGAGTTGATGTAAGGAATAGGACGAAAGCTCAATAATATTGAAAATCGATCCAGTACAATTCATCCCTTGAAATATCCCTAGCATACGATAACTGATTTGACGTCATTTATAACGTCACACAATGTTTTCGCTGAATTTTCTCTAGCGTCATTGCGTGGAGCACCTTAACGTAGCTATGAAGAAATAAAATTATCCAAGTATTAGAAATTCTGTTAAAAATAATTTTTTTTTGATTTTACTAAATAAAAGGATTGCTGAGCTATTTACTGAGTAAATTCTATGAATTATATCATAACGTATGATTGACAACTTTGTTACATTGCTGTTGTGGTTCAATTTGGAAACTAGCCCCAGCAACATTTTTGTGGTGTTTGGAGGAAAGGTCTTCCAGCAAATTGTCGGAATTCCAATAGGGACCAATTGTGCCCCACTCCTTGCCGACATTTTCCTTTACTACTACGAAGCTGAATTCATTCAATCTTTGGTCTCTGATGGGAAAATATACTTAGCTTCTGACTTCAACTTCACTTACAGATACATAGACGATGTGTTGTCCATCAATAATCCAAAATTCACGGATTACTTGAACAGTATCTATCCTTCAGAGCTTGGAGTCAAAGAAACTACAGAGACAAATAATTCAGCATCCTATTTGGACATAATGTTGTCCAACGACACTGATGGTCACATGAACAAATGAGTTAAAGAAGATCCTGACGATAATCTCGACAGCACTCACAATAGAGCACAAAATTAAACATCGACAGACCCCTAGCAAGCTAGAGGTGGGATCAGGTGCCCGGGAGGAGTAAGCATCCCGTGCTGGCTAGCCGCACCCGCCGTCGATGTTTATGAAGCATGGAAATAAAAATATATAAAATTCTTGCACTGTCTGACGTTATGTCTATATAGAAAGTGTTATGGCGACAATGTCAGGGAAGTATATTCAAAACACTTACTGTCAAACCCCTCGCGGGGAACCTTTTTACAAGCTCCACACGGCAAAGGGCATCAGTGTGACACAAATGAGTTAAAGAAGATCCTGACGATAATCTCAACAGCACTCACAATAGAGCACAAAATTAAACATCGACAGACCCCTAGCAAGCTAGAGGTGGGACCAGGTGCCCGGGAGGAGAAGCATCCCCTCAATGACAAACGTGACGACTTCAATTTCAGCATTACAAACTTTCCTTTTCTGAGTAGCAACATCCCTTCATCGCCAGCGCATGGCGTGTTCATATCTCAGTTGATACGCTATGCCAGAACAAGTACCAAATATACAGATTTTGTTCTGAGAGCTAGGCGTCTATAAGACCATTTGAACCATCCAACCAAAGATTGTACTCTATGTCTTCCAAAATGGATGTGACAATTCTACCGAATTGAAGCGGCGGTTGTTGCATGCAAGCAGGAGATGCTTACTCTCCCTGGGCACCTTGTCTCACTCCCATATCGGGAGTTCGCTTCTTTTCATATGGTGGAGGTTTTTGTTTGTTTGCTTTGATTCCTGTTTTATCCTGATTTTGTATGCCTTCGGTTTCCGATTTTCTGAATTAACGATTTTGTGCTGTATACAGGGATATGGTCATTGTCCATATATCTCATTCCATGTAATCTATTGAAGGTTTTTTTCAGCGATGACAGTTTGCTTTGTGCTCTTGGAGATTTTGGAATATAATACATAAAATTAATATAGTATATTGTTTCGGTTAAAAAAAAAGATTCATAGTTTTTGTTTCATTTGTGAATAGAAATAATTAGACACATGGGAAAGAATACAATTGGACATATTGAGAGAAATATGTTCTGTGAGTTATCCGTTAAATTTCCCCTTGCATTTGGAGCACTGAATTTATTTTCCAGTTCTATTTGACTGTTTTTCGTTTCCTTTGTCTGTTGCCATAGCTTCAAAGAAAATAAAGTTTCATTCAAAATAAGTCTCATCTTTTGAAGATCCATCCTGTAGATTCCGTAAGTTATAGAAATGAAAAAGTAAGTAAAAGTATTTCTTTTGTCAGATAATTGTGTGTTACCTTCTTTGGGATAATTAGGCTCTGTTTGATTATTATCAGATCGTTAACACCGATCTTTGTGATTTTCATAAGCATCGGACCTAAAAAAAAAAGGCAGGGGAAAATAAATACAATTATAAATTTTTTTTAATGTAAAAAAGTGGTATATCTATTTTTTTGTTATTAAAAGGGTGAGAAAATATGTAGAAAGAATGGTATTTATACCTTCGAAACTGCTGTTGATACAAGTCGCATGTTATTATTTCCAAATCCCGTATTGAAGTTTCAATATCAGTGGAAAGTTGCTCGTCAGTTATGATTGACAACTAGTTTTCAAGATCACAGATTCCATTATCCTCCTCTGCATCGGAGGTCTCGTTTGTATGGTTTCCTAAATTGATGAAATATGTCTATTAGATGACGAAAATATATTTATGTGATATATAGTGAAATGGATTAATGTTAAAATCCGTTGGTGATGATGATAGTATATACATGTAGATTTACCTTGTTCTGTTGTTTCAACTTGTTGCCTTGGACCAGCTTCTATTCCCTCCCCAAACGAAACAAATTCTAAACAAACCACATGTAACCTACACGTGACTCATACAAAACCATCAAATCCATGGGTTATTACTATGGTTTTTATATGTTCCATTTATCAACCCATACCCAGACCATTTGAGTACATATAAGGTCATATGATCCTGATGTGAGTTGTTTCTTAAATGCGAGTCGAATGGGAGTTAAGTATGAGTTGCTTGTGGTTTGTTATCTTCGTCAAATAGATAGAATGAGTTATGTATGGTTCATTAACTTAGTTCTAATGTTTGTTAACTTTGTGGACCTAACAGACTGAGTTTGGAGTGATTTGTTTACTTAGCCTAAATGAGCAGTGCTAGTACATTTATTATACTAAGGTCGGTTAAACGGAGTTCAGCTTGCAATGATTTTATGTATCTACCTAAAGCCTTTTTATTCTTTTTGAAAAAGATGAGAATTTTTTCTACCTTCGTAAAATTGAAGCAATATGAATGAATGAATGAATGAATGAATGAATTAATTAATGAATTAATGTTCCTCAAAGATTGAGTGGAACGCCCCGTCCACATCCCAATTAAAAAAAGGATAAGTCTTAGATCGATTATGACCCTCAAGACAATTAGATAGTACAAAAATGTAGTATTATAGCTTTATATCAAACGTTTATGATTGCATCTTTTACCAGATAAATATTGTTTACAAGTCGAGAACTGAGGAGCCCGAAGTTTATGTAGCTTCAAAATGACAAGCAAAAAAAAAAAAAAAAAAGATTAAAAGAGATAAAAGTGCATAAACATCATGCAATATCTTAAGCTTTCCTCTAATTGGGTCGCCGCTTAAAAACGAAAGAAAACAAAGATATGTACATAAATAACTTGTCAAAAAAAATCTAACTTGAATTGTTCATAACATATGCTGCGTCGAAGAATACAGGGTACGAAACAGAATCAGGACGAATTGTTCAAGACGATTTATTTTTCTCGGCCAATGAAAAGCTGTGAAATTTCGAATGAAAATCTCAGCCGCCCAGTTCGAATGGAACGGTACGGGAAAGAATAGGTATACGTTAATCCAACGTATTAATGTATCAAATGTAGTTAAGGCCTATTATCCATGGATGGATTCAGAATCACGCCGACGGAAAAGGTACGCATGTGAACAATAACACGATTGTTACCAGGTAACACGGCAGACAGGTAACACAGCAAACAGGTCAGAGATAGAGGAAATTCAAGCTAAAGAATTTTTCTTAACAAGTTATTGTGCACTTCAAATCTGTTTTGCCTCGAGATGAATGTACACATTGAAATTTCTATATTGTAAGTGACAATATGCATTATAATATCTAATATTTTACAGGAATTCATTGGTCAGCCAATTTCTACAGTGTCCGCCAATGCCAGGGTTAGAGCCTGAGGTCCCAGTCTGGTTTAAACCAGCCCCGCTCCTTCAAACTGCCAGATGTGTACCGTGCATTGAGCTTTTACGGCTTAGAATTGAGATGAATTTCTTCCCTTGAAACAAGTTCAGCCTGGCCCGGCCATGATGTTTGACACTGTTTGAGGTAATAGACTAATACTGCTACATATTTAGAACAATTGACTGCACAGCTCACTTCGGAAATAAAAAAAGAGTAGTTTTGGCTCATTTGTCGTAATATTTTCTGAATAGAATCCATATTGGCCATTCGCTTAAAACTTCAAATCACTAATTTTATTTCTGAAGTGATCTCGGGCTGTGTGGACAGTCAAGGAAGTTTTTTACTTGCACTGCAGAGTTCTTGAAAACTTCCATGGAGATTAAGGAATATTTATCGGACCAAATAAAAAATATAAACATGATAAAGTAAGTTTTTATCCGACCAAACAATTTCTTATCGGCAAATTCAATATAACCAACACTTTTCAGGAACTCTGCACCTGTATAATGTACAGTTTGTGAAAACATTCACACAAATGTATGTGCAAAGATGCATTGGCCATTTGGTTGAGATACAAGTAGTAAATGATATGAATGATCAAATCTTAATGTAAATCTAATTGTACAGGACAGATCCGATGCATTTTGCCTAACTATAGCATACATTGTATGTGCCACACACTGCATGTCACGTGTACATGTGTCATGTAGAGCTTGTCACATACATGATTATGCATTAGAGTGCATGCCAGGGATTATTATCCAGATCCAATTATAGAGGAGGAAGCTGAACTGCATGCTGCATTTTGGAACGCCATAGATAGACAAACATGTAGGCATGTATGCACATGTCATGGCATGATGCAGTGCATAATGCATATGCTACAAATCAATAGGAAAAACATATCGGACCTGTCCATTAAATAAGAGATACTTATCGTCTGTTCAGCTCTCAATTGGAATCAAGATTAAAACTATTCAGCTTATATACATGTACCACTAACTTAAACTATTTGATCATAAAATAGACACACCATGATTCTCTCCACCTTCATATTTGTACTATGTAATATGAGTCTATGAAAGAGTTTGATTATAGTTCAACCTTGAATTTGTTACAGGGAATACACGTAGTGACATTAACGAAGGATGATCGAATCAGAATGTACAGTCAGTGTGTGCTGAACGGGACTGCGTGTGGCCAGAGGTACAGCCCTAAAGTGTTTGCAGTTCTGTTATTTATAAAAAAAAAATGAAGAAACTACATATAAAGCTTAAAGGCCTTCTACCCATTGTGGCAGTAGATGTCCATATTGTTTACAATGTATGCGTGTACATATGCCGACCAGATGTTGCAACGTGCAGAAAATTTTGTTCCACTTTTTAAATGTTTTGTTATTTGTTTACTTTATATTAATTTACAATATACATGATATATAAATGCATGTACATGTTAACTTGATGAATACAATTTAGCCGAGTAAACATTCACTTTTCATGCTTTTCGCTTGTAATATATAAATGCAACCACATGTATGATGTAACTTACAATGCCTTGAAAAAACTTGAATTTGTAAAAGATTTAGGGCTGCAATGTTACGTTAGGCTCATGATATGATATGTAACACGATATTTGCTTTCGGTACGATTTGTATCAAAATTCTTTGGTTTATATGCTGAAAGATGGAATCAACTTCAGATAGAGTTTTGGGGACTCAGAAGAATCTCTATATACGAGCAATACTATGAAGTAATAATTACCTTGTGATATCTTGTATGTCTTTATTTGAAGTTCATTGTACATTTATTTATGTTGAAACTGCATTTGCAAATTTTGTTCACTTTGTTATCCAAATGTATCGCAAAAAAGCTCGATACAGAGACAGTGGCATACCATGTACAATAACCACGGTTAATTGAGAACGGCAGTGAATCGTTGCAGCCCTAAGAAGATTTGAGTTCAATGTTTTGAAAAGTTTCCCTTATTTTGTTTCCATAATCACTGTACATGTATTAGTACAATTGTTTTAACAGCCAGTCCACGTAAGAATCATGCAAAATCAGCAAAAGGTGATATAGCGTGTCTCTTGGAATCTAATGAAAATTAGTAGAAATTGAAGATAATCAATAAAAAAGGGGATCCTGAAAGTTTTAGCGATCTTCGATGAGAATTAAGGAAAATATCCTCACTTGACATTTGACACTTGAATTTTCCCTCCCATAGCAAACAGTGTTAATATCTCATTTGAATTAGTTATTTTTCTCAAAAAGCCAGCTTGCACATGAAATTAACATACTTCGAAATGAAAGACGGATAGTTATTCTATCAGTAACAATATTTTGTTCGGTGGGATTTTTCTTCAGTGATGCGCATAACGATAGCAAATAATGGGTTTAAATGTCAAATTCTTACTTCCCTTTGACGGAACTCTTCAGTGATGAAACACTATTAAGTGTACAATGCTACGAAAAGTTCGGGAAAATGTAAGCAAATTCGATGCAGACAATACAGAAACCATGGTATTTCTTGAATTTCATGACAGTTTTCGTCATCTAAACAACAAAATATAATTTTCCAATCATTCTGTTACTTCAATCTTTACTGGAACGTCTCAATTTCGTGTGAAATACAAAACCGGCGGAGTCGGGACATGACATAAAAGTTTAGTATGTAATCTACGTAAATGACAGGACTTCATGTGCGGTTACAGTAGAAGATGCAGTGGACAAAACATATGAGCTTTTGTGTAGCCATACTTGTATAGCTTCATGAAGGTAAGCAAATTATTATATATGATCCCCCCCCTCCAAAAAAAAAAAAAAGATCATACATGATACACAAAATCCTGGTATATACATTTGTTTTTGAAACTAATATTTTTAGTGCACATGTTGGGGGGGGGGATTATTCCAGCCTATGGATTTGGAAAAAACGGAGAAATATTAAGGCACGGTCCATTTGATATTCTGGGGGGGGGCTTGGGTTTTTTTTCGAAAAAAATAATTTTGCTCTCAATTTTGATGAAAAAAATAAATTTGCTTATGGTGTGACAGAAAAAAATAATCTTGCTCTTACAAATAATCTGAATTTGAAGAATTACCATAAAATTTCACTAAAATTCTTGAAAAATTTCCGGCTCGCTTCGCTCGCCGCAGTTTTCAAATTGTATCAAAAATTTTTGGCTCGCTTCGCTCGCCATAGCTTTCTATCAAAACATTATTCACTAATAGCATTTTAAGTTCAGATATTTGAAGATATCAAAAGTTAAATGTGTATGTGAATGAAAAAGGGCTTCCTTAAAAGTTTAAATATATTATCAATATTTATATATTGCTGTTAATACATGTTGTATGTATCCCGTAGAGTCATGTTCTTGTAAGCTTGGAAGGAGAACTTCAGTTATTTACCAATTTAAATTCTTAGTAACATTTAAAAAAAATTGTCTAGGAGACCTTTCCCTCAGACCCTCTTATACATGTTATATACATGTACCTAATATAAAATATTCAGAATTGTATTGTACAATTTTTTTATCTCTCTGTTTAAAAGTGAATTGAATACTTGAATAAAAATAAACTAATATATTAATATTTAGAGTTTTGAGTAAAAATATAAATAATTTTTATTGATAAAACACAAACATTCTTAATATGCGCATCACTTTGTTAAAAAAAATTTCCTTGCTCCAACTTTGCCAGAAAAAAATAATTTTGCTCCGGTCTGGGACGAAAAAAATAATCTTGCTCCGACAAAAAACCCAAGCCCCCCCCCCCCCCCCTGAATATCAAATGGACCATGCCTAAGCATTTTGTCACTTTTGGTGAATAACGCCCTCTATAATTCTGTATATTTCAGCATTTACATGTGCATGTACAAGCATGTACTCTAAAATGAAGTAAGAATAGAATATAAAATGAAATGAATGAGCATTTGGGTGAAACATGCAAATATCAAATTACTATTTATTATTTATTCATACAGTCAGGTCTTTTCTTCCTACCAGCAACCTTTAGAATTACATTTAATATATAAAGGCCCTTCACTTTGATATAATTTACATTTACATATAACATGTATATCATTCTATATGATCATAATCTACCTGTAGGTGATGGACTTGCAAAGCAGTTAGAAAGAAAGAAACTTCATCTGACAACTCATTCATCAGAATAAGAGGTACTGTACTACATGTATAAGGCACGTTTAATTAGAAATATCATGGGAGGAAACATATTTATAATGGGATGCTCTGATGAAAATGAACTATCTCTCTGTATGAAGCTTACAGGGTTAAGTATACCTCATATTTGCTAAAATATAAAATATGATATTGTATGTTTATATATATATATATATATATATATATATATATATATATATAAAGAGCACAAAAGTGGTGCGAGAGACTCACGACATTAAATTAATTTACCTCAAATTTTCAGAGCACCTCGGCTCCTTCTTCAGGAGACACTCAGAACATACATTCAGAAAAAAATGAAAAAGGAAAAGAGAAAAAAATGACGAAAAAAAAAAAGACAAAGAAAAATATTTTTTTTCCTGTGCTTTTTATATATATATATATATATATATATATACATGTACATGCACATCAAGTACACGATGAAGATAGTTTTTATTTTATTGATACATAAGCCAAACAGATTTCATACGTAAAAGTTATGTTAATAGACAGGATTTCTTTGTTCACAGTTGTATATTATATTTCATCCATATATTAGCCACAAATAATCGAAATTTCCCCTGTTTATTTTCAAGTGAACCTGACAGTATACATGTACAAATTGTGATCCCCATACTACATACACTAAAATCGATTAAATGTCCTTTTAGTTCTGTAAACATTCTCTATGTTGAAATGGTAGTATTCTTGTAGTTTTGTGATATGGAATAGCTAGGGGCAGATTCAGTAGAAGGAGGCCCCCTACTTCAACCCCCTCTTCTTGCCCCCCACCTCTTCCAAGCAAAATAGCAATACATGTATCTCAAAATTGTTGAGAGTGTGGTACAATATAAACTCTGATCTTCTAGCATTGACTCTCCCAGCAAAACTCATCAAGGACCCAGTTGTTGTATCTATGTTAAATATTATGCCAATAATAAGGGTCCTGATTTGGAAATAAACTTAATCTTGTGTGACATCCAACGAGGAGGGGGGGGGGTTAAAAATAATTCAGTCTCTTGGCAGTCAAGAGATTGAATTATTTAGTTGGGGGGGGGATTCGAGAAGATGGGGTTTTAACTCTTATCTTTTGTATGAAACAATATCAAAGGAATGTTTAATATCTGATACAAACCATTCTGTTATTTCATTTTAATGTACATGTATTGTAAGATTGTAAGAGACCTGTTCCTTAGTTGACATACTTTACACGTATGTAATGCAATACATAATCATCTATCCTAGTTCCTCCACTCATCCTGTGCTATTCATTTGATTTGAAGTCGACTATTATAACACTATTATTTCATTCAAAATTTCCTATGATGTTTTGTATATGATCCATTGATACGTCCTTATCGACTAATAATTTATTTTCTTATTTTAATAGAAACCTTTGTATTTTTCAGGCATGTATATTCAACAATGAAGACTTCACCACAAACAGAACTCTACAGCAGGCTGCAAATTATAGAAAACGATCTGTTCCTCATGTGCCAATTGAATGGATAGTTTAAACACATCATATTTCATAATTTTAATCTTATATCTAGCAATTTATATATTGGATAATTTAGATCGCAGGTCAAATGTACTATAATTGTTTTACACCGTTACTCAACTGATAAAAATTTATGTAAAAAGACACATCAAATAAAGATTAATAGCAATTCTCTGTAACCATTTAAACAATTTCGGCACGCATGGTCGCCGATTTTCATGAAATTTCACACATAAGTAGGGACCAATGAAAAAAGGAAAATTTGACAAAAATTTTACTTCTAGGTCATCTGGTTACCATGGCAACGGCCTTTAAAGTTGAGAAATCGGCAAAATTGAGCTAATTTGAAGCTCTATAATTTGGTCTATATGTGACATCAATGGAAGATTTTTTATGCATCCTAAAGATTAGGACATAAAATTTTAAATAAACTCACTAGTAGAGTCTGATATTGTAAAAAAGGCTAGTTACCATGACAACATAATTAGTTAATTTTAATATATTGATTTCAAAATGCTGTTTGTATTTTCCAATTTTCCTTCTCTCTTGATGGGTATATGATAAGGAAATAGGATTTATTTTATAAAATGAGCAAATTCAAGATAAATCCAATTGTTGCTATGTACATAAGTTACCTTGGCAACTGTAACTATGGTCTTTAATATCACTTATTGTGCAACTTCAGAGTCATTTTTAAAAAAAATTGCATCATGATGAACAGATAAAAATTGTTGGGAAATATCCAACACAAAGAGCTCTTTCAAAAACCGTGAAAAAGCTATGGGGAACATATGTTACCATGGCAACCATTTTTTATTATTTTCATAAAACAGTAATTATTAATCCCAGAAAGCTCAAATTCAATAACAATAAAGATCAAGTAAGCCTCTATCAAAATACAATAAAAAAGTTTCAAATAATTAATGGTTGCTATAGTAATTTGACCATACATTATAAAAATAAGCATTTTTTGTTGTTTTTCGAAGCCTTTTCCTCCAAAAACGAAACAGGCTTACACAACCTTTTTTACATATACGATAAAGCAAAGTCTAAACTTTATTTTAGATTAAAAAAATTTCAGATTACTTATTTTTTGATGCCCGTATCTAAGGACTCAAAGTGGGCCAATGAACAATTTATCACAATCGTTCCCATAGCAACGGGCTATTTCCTGAATATTTTTTGAAAATTTTCTTTTGTGTTATGAAAGATCTACTTAAATACATAAATTAATTTTCATCACGATGAATTAAAATCCAATGATCTAGTAAAAAAAGGACTCTAAATATTGTCCAAAATTGCTTTCATTTTTGCAATTTGAGGTCATGTTGCCATAGCAACGAACAGAAACTTTGTCCCAATGTGAATGCTTATGTTTTATTTGCATAAAAAAGTCAAAAATATAAGTAATTTATCGTTGAATTTTGAAAAAATGCCAAAAATACTATTTTGATAGGGTACCTGTGTTGTTGCTATGGAAACAAATAGATAAGACCATAAACCCAACATTATTATTACTTAACTTGAAAGAACAATGATAGGGTACTGATAATTCATCAGTGTTTGTTTTAGATTATGCTGCATAAATTATGTATGTGACTTCAAAAACACCCAAAAATGCATTTTTTCAATATTCAAAGTCTGTTTCCATGGCAACCGGATGTGATATTAAGAAAATTTTTAACAAATCTTTACTTTTGGTCAGACCCAACCTTATGTACAAATTTTATCAAAATCTGAGACATGCCGTGCCATGCATCCTTCATAAAAGTGCAAATGCTTACAGAGAATAGCTATTAATGTTTGTAAAATAGATCGTCATCACTTTTTGAGTTTTCAGCACCAAATGAGTGTTACGTTGAGCTGTCTTTCAGTTATAGTCGCTGGTCGTCTGTCTGAAAACGAATGGCCAAGATATGAAACTTTATGTTTTGACTTGCTCATTTCTCATTAATGCAAATAAATTCACGACAATTTACAGGAAGCAAGTACTCATTGTCTCAAGTTTCTCTGACCACATAGGTTTTTGATCCAATTTGCCCAAGAAGTAATACTCCACTCTCATTTTGGAACATGTATGAACCATTTGATTTTAAAGGGACAGAGGACAGAAAGACTTATAAAATGAATTTGACAAAAATAAATATTCTGATTACCCCGGCCTCCCCCCCCCCAAGAATTATTTTTTCAGATCATGCACATGCTATTGATAATCAAAAATAATCCAGGGGTGCAGAAAATGTACAACTGTTGCGGAGGGGATACGGCATCGCTGCTGTGCGATTGTGTGTTAGAGTGTCAGGATTCTTGTGAACAGACAAAGAAATGGTCATAGAAACATCAAACCTTCAACAAATGCTCTCCATGGGGAGAGGATGAACCCTATTGAATTTCAAGGTCAAGGGTCAAGGTCACAGTCGACTCGGGCTTAAAGTCCTTGTGAACAGCATAGGAGTCGAGGAAACATTCATAGAAACATCAAACCTTCCACAAATGTTCCCCATGGAGAGAGGATGAAGCTGTTGGTTTTCATGGTCAAAGGTCAATGTCACAGTGGACTTAGACTTGAAATTCTTGTGAACAGCCTAGAAGCCAAAGGAGTCCTCATAGAAACATCAAATCTTCAACAAATGCTTCCCATGGGGAGAGGATGAACCCTATTGAATTTCAAGGTCAAGGGTCAAGGTCACAGTCGACTCAGGCTTAAAATCCTTGTGAACAGCATAGAAGACCGCAATCATCATAGAAGAAACACCAAAACTTCAAGAAACGTTTCCTATTGGGAGATTATGTATACTATTAATTTTTATGGTCAAAGGTCAAGGTCACAGTGGACTTAAAGATACCGTGTCCCTGAAAATAAATTTTGTTTATATAAAATTTATTCCGGCGGGTCTGGGTTGAGAAAAAAAGGAGACATAAAAAGTGTTTTATGAAAACATGCAGTAACGACCATAATGCCGAATTTGTAAAATTAAATCTCCATATACCTCTATTGTAAAAACACAACACATTGTAGGTGGCGCCAGCGAAATGAATTAGAGCTGCGCACCCCAAATTAAAAATAACGTTTTCAAACGGCTATAGCTGCGAATGTATGCGTTAGATTCGCCTGAAAATTTGAATTTATACAAATGAGAACGTAAACTTTCATATGAAAAGAACGATTTTGCATTTAAAAATTTTGAAAAATTGAATAATTTTCAAGGACACCGTACCTTTAAGCTTAAAATTATTTTGCTGATTGCAAAGAACATTCAATTGCGAGGGGATGCTTCGCTTGCGTTGCCTTTTTACACGTAAACCCTATAAAAAATATTCAAATTCAGTGTCTAATTAGTATAAAAATTAATAAATTTGTCAGAATAATGGAAATGTGTAGGGGTTGTGGGAGGGGGGGGGGAGGGGATGTGTAGGCAGGGATTGGCCCGGATGGAAGAAGGTATGGGGGTCGCCGAATCGGACAAGGTGGTTTTCTCTGAGTACTCGGGTTTCATCCCACGCTAAGCCCCCCCCCCCTCATGCCAGCATGAGCCATCGAGCTACATTTGTACAAGTCATAAATCGTTGTAGAATAAATAAATATCAAGCAACGCAAATAGTAGCATCCCATTGCACGGCAAAAGTGTCCTCCTCCGCCCTCCTTTATATCTGTGATCTTGATCGTTGACCTAGATAATAACAACAAATGTATATAATGCAGACTGTATGAAGTTTGACCGAGATCGCTTAATGAATGTCAGCTCTAGAGTCTATTCAAGGATTTTGACCCATTAAAATGAATAACCTTGACCATTGACATATGATCAATATGTTGCGTCCTATTGTCATAAGCAATAAGTGTATGAAGTTTGATCAAGATCCAATAAAAACTTACGCCATCTAGGCTGAATACACTTCCAATGTGTGACATTGAAAATCAACAGGGTTTTCCTCTTGGCATAAGCAAAGACTGTATGATGCCTGGTCCAGATCTCATCAAAACTACAAGAATTTTGATCTGTGACCTTGAAAATAATTTGGGTTGTACGTCGTACAACAAGGAATGATTGTATGAAGTTTTGTCAAGATCCCATCAAAACGTTGCCCTCTAGGCTGTATAAATAGAAGTGTGACCTTCACACACGAATGACGGCGTTACTATTGTTGCAGGGGATAATAAAGTTTACACTTTAAAAAAAGCTGTGTTGCCATGGCAACGGCTTATTGTTGCAATGAAAGAAGTTAATAAATTGTATATGATAAAGAAATATTAATTTTGTTCTAGTATTAAGATAGATTGTTTCATATATTATACACAAAATCTGTATTTATTAAATGTAATCAAAATCAATTACCATTCAAACATAATTTCTCATTTTTGTCACCATGGGGACATCTTTTTTTTTAATCAAATTGCATCAATTCAAAATTTCTAATGCATGACATAATTTTTTTTTTCTCAATATAAACTAAGTTTTGCATATTCATGTCATGAAAATAATGTATCAAAGTTTCCAAATGGATTAAATAGGCAATTTCGTAAAATTTTCATTATTTTGTTTCCATGGCAACAGGGTTTTTTGTCAAAATGACAGAAATTCAGCATTTACAAACAAAAAGACAAAATTAATTATTATATAAACAAACTTAATATATGAAATGATATCCCTATATATAACGCTACTGACAAAGTATAAATGTAGGTCAAAATCAATTATTTTACCAATGATTTGCAATTTTGTTGCCATGGAAACGGCTCGCTTATTAAAAACCAACAAATGTAAGATTTTTCTATTCTATCGGAAATGTTGTTCATTTCATCTATACAGGTAATGCATGCACATCATCTGGTAAAACTGTTAAAATCATGCCTTGAATAAAGCCAATATAGTGACTTTGTGAAAATGTCTATATTTTGTTGCCATGGCAACGGCATATTTTAAAAAATCCCACGTGTTTAAAATCTGTTTTCATAACAACAAATCCTCTTCTGTCACAATATGTATCTGTTGTTCATGTAGCCATCTGGCTTTTTAATATTTTTAGTTTTAAATAAATGTAGAATCGGCCATTTTGTCAAAAATGCAAAATTGCAAAAATATGAGATTTTTGCCCTTAAATTTCTCTTTCTCCACAAAATCAATTTTACAAAATTTTCAAAAAATGGATACTTCATGGCATACCCTTTCCACGTTTAGAATATCTAATTTGAATTATAAAGATAAATGATTCATTTAATTGATGTAAGTTATGTATATCTTGCAGCAAAATCTGGCAAAGAAAGACTTGTTGCTAAGGAAATTTGAAAATGTCATTTTCCATAGCAACCATTTATTAAACGCCATAACATTTAAAATACATATTTTTGGTACTAAAATAAATATTTGTGCAAAGTTTCATTGAAATCCGAGTACCCAAGTGTATCACCCCCTGCATGATTTTTACGTGGACTGGTTGTTAAACACTCTCAATACAATGTTACATGTAAATACCACGTATACATAATAATTAACTTTTCTTGAAGTGTATGTAACGTGATAATTTTCTTGTTTTAAAACATTTTATGTCGCCTATAATTCAAGATCAACATACATGTAATAGGGATCTGTTTGTCTGTCCAACTGTCTGGTAACCGGGTTTTTACACAACAATGGCTATAAGATATAACTTGATATATATACATTATACATCTACCGTATCGAACTTGCAATGATTGTAAAATATGATCAGATTTAACATCGGTGTAGCATGTTTGTAAATACTAATATAGAATTTCTTGGATTTTTTTAGAAAATGATTTATTTCATAAATGCCAATTGGAAAAAAAGGATTAAAATGCCTTTATATGAATTGAAATAAAAGTTTATTTTTCAGTACATAAATGTGTACAGTAGTATTAAAGGAAAAAGGAACGTCGTTGCTACTTAATATCATTTCATACAATTTTTATTACTTTATCATGTTTATGTGTACATGCCTACATTCATGGGGTGATGGCATAAAAGTTTTGACTATATGCATACAAGGTTTTTTATTTAAGTTGTTATTAATATAGAAAATGGATCATATCTGGATCATATGATTTTCATGCTGTTGTTTGGTGGTTTGGATACAAGTTGTTTAGTGGTTTGGATGTGAGTTGTTTGGTGGTTTGGATGTGAGTTGTTTCTGAATGGATCATACTTGGATTGTACATCTTTATGTTCACAAACTTGCAGTTTCCATATGATTTGTTGATATCCAAATATGTATGCGATCCGTTGACTCATTTGCATGTGAAATTTCAACCGAGAAACTCGCATCAAAACCATGGATCATGGTGGCAGGATCATATGAGCTATATGCGAGTTGTTTTCAATGGATCATACTTGGATCGTAACATATCTTTAAGGTTCAATGGCAATCAATGGCATGGAGTATGGATGACATAATAAGTATCGTACTAACGGATGAATATATATAGAATCAATGGCATGGAGTATCGATGACTTAATAAGCATCGTACTAACGGGTGAATATATAGAATCAATGGCATGGAGTATGGATGACATAATAAGTATCGTACTAACGGATGAATATATAGAATCAATGGCATGGAGTATGGATGACATAATAAGAATCGTACTAACGGATGAATATATAGAATCAATGGCATGGAGTATGGATGACATAATAAGTATCGTATTAACGGTTGAATATATAGAATCAATGGCATGGAGTATGGATGACATAATAAGTATCGTACTAACGGATGAATATATAGAATCAATGGCATGGAGTATGGATGACATAATAAGTATCGTACTAACGGATGAATATATAGAATCAATGGCATGGAGTTTGGATGACATAATAAGTATCGTACTAACGGATGAATATATAGAATTAATGGCATGGAGTATGGATGACATAATAAGTATCGTACTATCGGATGAATATATAGAATCAATGGCATGGAGTATGGATGACATAATAAGTATCGTACTAACGGATGAATATATAGAATCAATGGCATGGAGTATGGATGTTAAACGTCTTTAAATTCAATAGCATCATTTCAAACCTGATAAATTTACAGCATGGACCAGACATGCACGTTTCGGGTACTAAACCCTCGTCAGTGATCCTCAGTCTAAACAATGTAATATGGCCAAAAAGTATGAAAATCATTATGTCCAGAAATGTACCAAAAGACGTAGCAGAATGGGTGGGATATGATGCCACAGGACCCACGTTTTAGAAATTTCAAGAAATTTTGTAACAGAAATTTCAAATGCGTTGAAAAGACCGACGATCAACCGAAGTTGATCGAACTTGGCTACATGTGCCCTCGGGGACTCTTGGTCCACCAGCAGTGACACTCACCAAGTATTTTAAATGTTAAACGTCTTTAAATTCAATAGCATCATTTCAAACCTGATAAATTTACAGCATGGACCAGACATGCACGATGACATAAATTTCTGTTATCAAAATTTCTTAAATTTCTAAAAAGTGGGTCCTGTAGCATCATATCCCACCCATCCTGCTACGTCTTTCGGTACACTTTTTCGACATAGTAACTTTCATACTTTTTGGGATATTGCATTGTTTAGATTTAGGGTCACTGATGAGGGTTAAGTACCCGAAACGTGCATGTCTGGTCCAAGTTGCCAATTTATCTGTTCTTAAATGATGCTATTCAATTTGAAGGCGTTTACATTTATACCACTTGGTGAGTGTCACTGCTGGTGGACCAGGAGTCCCCGAGGGCACATGTAGCCAAGTTCAATCAATTTCGGTTGATCGTTTCTTCGACGCATTCTAAATTTCTGTTATCAAAATTTCTTAAAAATTTCTAAAAAGTGGGTCCTGTAGCATAATATCCCACCCATCCTGCTACGTCTTTCGGTACACTTTTTCGACATAGTAACTTTCATACTTTTTGGCATATTGCATTGTTTAGATTTAGGATCACTGATGAGGGTTAAGTACCCGAAACGTGCATGTCTGGTCCACGTTGCCAATTTATCTCTTCTTAAATGATGCTATTAAAGTTGAAGACGTTTACATAATAAGTATCGTACTAACGGATGAATATATATAGAATCAATGGCATGGAGTATGGATGACATAATAAGTATCATACTAACGGATGAATATATAGAATCAATGGCATGGAGTATGGATGACATAATCAGTATCGTACTAACGGATGAATATATAGAATCAATGGCATGGAGTATGGATGACATAATAAGTATCGTACTAACGGATGAATATATAGAATCAATGACATGGAGTATGAATGATATAATAAGTATCGTACTAACGGATGAATATATATAGAATCAATGGCATGGAGTATGGATGACATAATAAGTATCGTACTAACGAATGAATATGTAGAATCATGTGTATGGGATATTGAAGAGCCTGAGGAGACACGGAGGGAATTCCTTATGTGTAATAAGTGCTACCAAATATTTGACAGGTATGAATTATCCTGTATTTTTGAATATATAATTTTTTGTTTATTTTGTTGTTTGAGATCAAATCTATTTCAAGGCTTTATACTAGATAAAAATATTGAATAAACTTTTTTTTTCTTTCAGTCGTGAGGAGAGAAATAAACACGATGAAAACGTTTGTTTTGGCGACGTTGTTTGTGAGGCATGCGGTCAAAGGTTTTACGATTACGAATTGTATTTTATAAAATGATGAATTTTAAAAGGCTTCAAATTCAAAAGAATTATCTAAAAACAGATCAATTTGCAGCATTTACCAAACATGCATGTTTCGTGTACTTAACCCTCGGCAGTGATCCTCAATCTGACAAAAAAGTGTGAAAGTTATTATGCTAAAAAATGTACCTAAAGACGTAGCAGGATGTTACAGGAATTGTCAATTTAGAAGAAACGGATAATTTTTTTTTCTTTTGTTTTAAAGGATTGAACAATTACAGTACAATTTCGAGTGTGAAATATGTAGAGAAGTTGTAGGAAGGTATTACTATTTCTTTTCAAAATTGATATTTGTATTGTTGAATTTTTTGTTATCATGTTTGATTGTTAAACGTCTTTCAATTCAATAGCATCATTTAAAACCTGATAAATGTACAGCATGGACCAGACATGCACGATTCGGGTACTAATCCCTCGTCAGTGATCCTCAGTCTAAACAATGTAATATGGCCAAAATGTATGAAAATCATTATGTCCAAAAATGTACCAAAAGACGAAGCAGACTGAGTGGGATATGATGCTATAGGACCCACGTTTTAGAAATTTCAAGAAATTTTGTAACAGAAAATTTCAAATGCTTTGAAAAGACAGACGATCAACCGAAGTTGATCGAACTTGGCTACATGTGCTCTCGGGGACTCTTGCGTGTATTTTTTTTTTTCTTTAAAGATGGGCTTTAATTTCTTTTTTAAATCCCAACGACAACCAGGAGAGCTGTTAATTCTTGATATTTACATATTCAATGCAGTGTGTCACAGCTGGTAAAAGAAACGAAGAAGAATAAGTTAATGTCAGAGGACAACATTTAAAGAAGACTGATATAGTTATTGGTGACAATACAGGTTACATAACATTCACCCAGTGGGGAGACTGCTCTCTTGAAGAAAACAAGATGTACATCGTTAAAAATGTCACTGTCCGACAAGTCTGTGAATCAATGATGTATTCTATTGAAAAACGGGTTTTTGAGAACTCTTGTTGAAATAAATTTCAAATTTCGAAACCTCGTCTAACATCGGCTATCTTCGGCCGATATAGAAAACAGAACAGGAAGTTTTTCATTATACATAAAATGCTTTCACAACTTTTTACAAAGAAAAAACTCGTTATACTTTTTTTCAAACCATTTTTTAAAACAATATGGATATACATTTTTTTTACTTCAGGATAATCGTGAAGGTGTCGTCCATGGTGATATTACTTAATGATAATGGCCAGCGGACAAGATTTCTCAAGGACATAAGCTTGACAACATAAAAATCGGCAGGGGCTTCGCAGTCCTGTTGTGAAAGATCGTGTTGTGGAGGCTTTTATTAAGGTTGCCTACACACAAAGTGCAAGTGACTTTTCAAACAGTGTTAACAAATCAAGTGCTATTCTTTCTTTCGATATTTGTTTAAATGTTATATTAATCAACATGTGCTACTTGCGTGACAAATGACCGTCCAAAGTCCAAAGTGCTAGTCTTAAGTATACTTACACCATTTGCTACTTGCGTGACAAATGGCCGTCCAAAGTCGGTTGCCCATTGGTCTCGTCGGTTTATGTGTAGTCTTTTGTGTTTGATGTTTACATGTCGTGTGTCTCTTTTTCGTCTCGTGCTGTACTCGTCTTTAGTATTTTTGCATCGGGTGTTTTGCTGTTGATGCTGCAACGGGGTCTTGTTGGAGATCTCTTCCCTTCCTTAACTTGTATCTCCTTCCTCAAAAAATACATTGGGGACAGGAGAAGAGAACAAGATTCACATGTATTTCTATCAAATTTCAACCGCTTCAAGATAATGTTGGATTTACAACCTACTCAAGTTTGAGTATTGCAGAAATATGTATAGATGTTGACAAACATTCAACTTATTCAGAGGTATTCGATACCTTTGTACATGAATTTTGCCATGTTCTTACATCTGAAGAGACGCCGGAGCATGACGAAGAATTGTTTGCAGTGTTTATGGCAGTTTTAAGTATACTTAAAACGCAAAACATAGATTTCCGCTTTGCAGGGAATGAGAAGAAAGATCTTGATTCTTTCAAAGTATCGGAAATATACTAACATGGGCGAATCCAGAAAGGGGATCAAGTTATCTTGAATCTCTCAAAGTATCGGAAATATACTAACATGCGCGAATCCAAAAAGGGGATCAAATTAATTCGGACACCTTTTTTCATTAAGAATTCTTTCATATATATACATACATATTTCGTTTCTTATTGTATACGATATAATGGTAGATTATTTCATTATCTAAAAATTCTTTTTTAACACAAAAATAAAATCTGTAATATCGGATTTTTTGTTTGTTAAAACAGGTTTGCTATATACTTCGATCACCCCTTTAGCGTAAGTCTGGATCCGCCTCATCTTCAGGCAAGCAACTAGTACGTGTAACGTGTCAATTTCTTTAAGACTAATAATTGATCTTTTGGACTACATTTATGAATTAATTTAGAAAGATCCGTGGTTTGCAATTAGAGAAAACGAAAATGAATTTTATCGTCACTTTATGGTGCAAATGATGCTCGTTAGACAATCAAATTGAATCAGCTGTACATTTGATGCCTTCTAATGAAATACAATTTCGAAATAATATATTTATTAAAGAAATAAACAATAATAATAAATATTCACGCAGCCTCGTTTTGGATTTCGGGTAAATACTATTATTAAGGTTATTCCGGTGAAATTCGGAAAGTTAGGAATTTTAGGTAACGTCGGTAAATTTAGGGCGGAATTTTGCCCGAAGTTTGCGAATTACAAGTTTTCCTAACGAAGTTTCCGAGGTGTGCCCGAAGTTTCCGAAAAACAGTGTGTAATCTACTACGATCACCACTGTAGCTGAGTCTGAATTGTCTAACACTGTTTCCTCTGATGTGCGAAGTACTTTGTCTGATGTTTCGAGTACAGTCATCCCCGTTCTTGATAATCCCTCTACCGACACTTCAGTTTCAGAAGTTTCAAAGCCAGAGGTGGGACCAGGTGCCCGGGAAGAGCAACTTCCGCCATATCTGAGTCTCATGTGCCTATTGCTGGTATATCTACGTATGTTGTTACTACTAGTTATGCCTCGACGTCTCATACCACTGGAACTCGTGTTCATGGATATAGTTTAATTTATTTCTTGAAATTTTTAAAACATGGGTCCTGTAGCATCATATCCCACCCATTCTGCTACGTCTTTCGATACACTTTAGGACATAATAATTTTCATACTTTTTGGCCATATTACATAGTTAAGACTAAGGATCACTGAGGAGGGTTTAGTACCCGAAACGTGCATGTCTGGTCCATGCTGTAAATTTATCAGGTTTTAAATGATGCTTTTGAATTTGAAGACGTTTAACATTCAACACAGTGGACAAAAGGTGGACAGGGAATGCATTGTTGTCAACTCAACCATTCAGCTTGATCTTTTGCTAAATCACAATATTTATGTTGCCGAAAACACAAGGATATGTAGGACTCACCTTTCTGGCAATCATCTTAAGAATGATGTCGTTATATGTTTATCTAGCAGGGGAAAAGATTTTGTCTTCGATGAGGGTAAATCTGAATCCTTAATTCAAGAACTTATTCTATGCATTAAAGAAAGACAGAACTCCCCTAGACTCGATTTTGAAGATGAAAGTCTTCCTGACGACGAATTTATTGTATGGACGGGATGGAACAGACAACAATCCTTTGAGATACTAAAGCTTCTTAACTGCCGGAACACCTCCTTTCGTTCAATTACAAATGCTCTTGCCATATTTTGGTTCAAATTAAGAATCGGTTTATCATACAGAGAAATAGCAGTTTTATTTAATATACGTTGAAAAATGCGTCGGCTGTTGTTTTAGCTGTAGTATTTTTCGTAGGAACGGCAAGAGCGTATTTAGTAAAATGGTCGGTAATGACTAAGATATACTGGTAACCTCATTTAGAGGACTCTAAGGACAAGAAGTCCGTACATACCAGTTCTAAAGGTTCTGTAGTAGTGATATTTGTGAGCGGTGCTCTATGCTGTACTGGGGATTTCAGAAGGAGGCAAGGTTTGCATCCTTTGATCTAATCGTCAATATCTTTGGTCATTCCAGGCCAATAGAAACGGTCTTTAATAAGTGATGATGTTTTATCACGACCTGGGTGCCCAATATTGTCATGAACAAATGTAAATACTGTGTCTATAAGAGACGATGGAACTACTAGTTGTTGAAGGTTTCCTTCATCGATAACTACCTCTCTGTAGAGCACATTGTCTACTATTTTAAACTTAGAAAAGTTCTTTCTAAATAGAGTAGATTCTGGTGTTTGGGGTAGTTTATGACCCTTTGGTAATCTCTGTCGTTCAACAAAGTAGATCCAATCTTTGAGTTTGGGGTCATTACGCTGTTCTGACTCTACATCTATACTCTGCATTTGGGGGCTTTGTTTGGAATCATTCAAGACATCTGGTTCAATAGCTAGACTCTCAACAACTGGAGTGGGTTGAATTCTACACACAGACTTTACACTCTCTTCAGATATGTGTTGCTCATGCTTTTGTAGAATTTCAGGCAGGCGAGATAGACTATCTGCGTCAGCATTGTTTCTGCCTGGCCTGTAGACAATGACAAAATTGAATGCAGCGAGAGCGGCAACCCACCGATGCCCAGTTGCGTCAAGCTTTGCTGTTGTTAGGACATACGTCAACGGGTTTTTGTAGGTAACTACAGTAAATTGTTTACCGTACAAATAGTCATGAATTTTTTCAGTCACTGCCCATTTTAGGGCGAGGAATTCCAACTTATGGGCAGGGTACTTCCTCTCAGACTTACTTAGTCCCCGACTGGCGTATGCTATCACATGTTTCTGTCCATTCTGGGTCTGATATAGGACTGCTCCCAGTCCTTGAAAGCTAGCATCAGTATGTATCTCAAACGGGATATCAAAATTGCGGTATGCAAGGATCGGAGGGGAAGACAATCGGTCTTTGAGTGTCTGAAAGGCGTTTTCCTGATCCTCATCCCACGTCCACTGTATCGGTGTTGGTTTTCTGGTACCTTTATTTTTAACCTTAGGAGCTGGCATCAAGTCTGTCAAAGGGCATGCTATGCGCGAGAAATTGTGGATAAACTTTCTATAATACCCCACAAAACCAAGGAACTTTCTGACCTCTTCAGGTGATGAGGGTCTAGGCCAGTCTTTCACCTGTTTAAGCTTCTCGTCATCCGGCTCTATACCATCTGCAGAGATTATATGCCCTACATATTTCACACGTCTCATAGCTAGAGAACATTTTTGCGGTGACAACTTGATACCACACTCACTGAGGCGTTGTAATACCAACTTTAGGCTTTCTAGATGTTCTGTCATGTTCTTGCCAAAGATGATGATATCATCGAGATATATAAGACATACCCTGTGGTGCAAATCCCCCAGGCATTGTTCTATCGGGCGCTGGTATGTGGCGGGGGCATTGCTGAGTCCTATTGCCATCCTATTGTATTCGAAGAAACCAAGGGGGCCTACCGTAAAGGCAGTTCTCTCTTTGTGCTCCTCCGCAATGGCGATCTGATGGTACCCTGCCTTCATATCCAGCACCGAGAAAAATTGATTGCCTAAGAGTGAGTCTAGGATTTCATCGATCCTCGGCAAGGCGTAATTGTCGTTTTTCGTTCGATTATTTAGCTGGCGGAAGTCGATACATATTCTTAGCTGGCCATTTTTCTTTCTTACTAATACGACATTTGAAGAAAATGGCGAGTGAGATCTACGAATAATACCAGCATCTAATTGCTGCGGTAAGTGATCTCTAACTTCGTCAAGCATGGAGGGAGGGATACGACGGTATCGTTGTTTGAATGGACTCTCATCTATGAGCTCAATGTGATGTTCAACCGACGGGTTGTATCCAATATCGTTATCGCCAGTTGAAAAGATACCTTTATACTCTGTGAGCAATTGTCTCAATTCGGCCTCGTGTTGCTCTGTTAACTCCCCTTTCGGTAAGTTGACTTTGCTCAATATATCTCCGTTACTGACGGCGACTGATGCTACGGGTAATGGTTGTACAGTGACAGGCTGAATTTCGCAGAGTGTCGTATGGGGCTGCACAGTAACAGTACGCGTCGTTACATTGCTAATATTAACGGGTATTATTGTGCAATGTTGCGGGTCATAGGTAATCAATGAGGGTTCTATATCAAGGTCAGACGTTAAGCCTGATGATGCAGAAGATTGCAATAATGCACATACCGGGTGATATGGTATGTGATCGTGCAAATAACCATTAATGACAACGCTACTGTTTGGCAGTATTGTGACACAATTTCTCTCCGCGGACTTGAGCATACCAAGCACATTATGTGCACGACCGAGTTCTCTCTCTTGGAGACTCAAACACCGAAAATGCAAGGTACCAAGGGGTTTGTAACCGAGCTGCCTGGAGAAACCGTACACCGTATTTATCTTTGGTGTGAGACATAAGTAAGTTTAAAATATTTGTACCAATCAGTACTGGGACTGATGAATGATACTTGGTAGTATGTACAACTAAAAATAGGCATTCAATGCAGTCGTTAAAACCTTGTGCATTTTCAATCTGCAATTCACATGCAACATATCCAAGGTACGGCAGTTCAGAGCCGTCTGCACATTCAAGCTCTTGTAAGCTTTCTACTGGTTGTAGCTGTAAATGGCTCAGTCTTGCCTGATGAAAATCGTAACTGATGGTTGAAACTGATGAGCCAATATCTAATAATGACCTTGTACGTACACCATCAATGGTAACGTCAGCTTCATTAGCTGTACCAACTAATGTAGACACTCGCACCTGGTGATTTGTCATTTTATGTGGCTGTAAATAATCGTACATGATTCTCTTAGAGTGATCCAATCGCTCTCTACATAGCACATCATTGTGACCTTCCTTGCCACAGCGATCACATGTCACTTGTAGGACCTTTGCCGATTTTATTTGACTCATATTCTCAGTAACAGGGCATTCATTTTTCTCACAGCCTCCAAACTGCCCATCATTGAAGACTGCATCTAGTTTGACTGACCATTACTATCAAACTCATTCCCAAATTGAAAACTACGTCTTTCTCTATAACCACCTCTAAATTCACCTTGCGATCCACCCTTGAATGAACCACCACGTGATCCACCCCTGAATGTACCACCTTGGGATCCACCTCTGAATGAATCACCCTGTGATCCATCCCTGAACGTACCACCTTGGTATCCACCTCTGAATGAACCACCTTGTGATCCACCCCTGAATGTACCACCTTGGGATCCACCTCTGAATGAACCACCTTGTGATCCACCCCTGAATGTATTCCCACGGTATCCACCTCTCGGATACCCTCTGTTAGCATTACTACCGTAGCTACGCTGCTCTAGATTGTAAGGAGCACGGACACTTTTTATCTCTCTTTCCATACTGTCCATGCGCTTGTTTAGCATTTCAAGCTTACTTAAAATAGCATCCATTGATGCCTCAGACCTTGTATCGTTGATCTGAGAAACTGTAAACCTTTTAGTGTCATTTGATACAGATGCTGACGACATGTCAAGCTCAATACTACGAAGCTCAATTCGTAAACTATCAAAATCGGTAATTGTGTCATATTTGTACCGACTAGCATTTTTGAGCTCTGCATTGCAGAGTCCTGACCAGAGCTTCGTGCGCAGCATATCATTACGCGCATTGTGACTTATATCGCCTCTGTCTATGCATGTCTGATAAGACTCTCGAGGCGCATACCGTAATCTGCAACCGATTCATCGGTTCTTTGTTTTGCACCATAAAATTGCTGAATAAGTTGTTCACTTTGGTATATATTACCGAAAACTCCTTCTAATTTATCGAGTATTTGATTCGGATTCGCATCCTCGGGGAGAGTGAGCAACAAGTTTCGAGCTTTTCCTTTCAAGGATGACCGAATTGATTGCAGTATAAGAGTGTCGGAGCATGTACCCTCTCGCAATGCACATTTCACCTCAAATTTCCAAACCTTAAATGTGCAGTCCGATTTCTCTTCTCCGGAGAAAACCGGAAAGCGGGGTGTATGCTATTGGCTGTTGGCGGATCCAACATGACAACATTCGATGCATTACTCAGTGCATGGTGCATATTGGCACTCGGTGCACTTTCGATATAGCACCCTTATCTCTAGGTGTACTATGTTTCATCGTGATCGGTTGATCGGATTTGTCATTTAGCTTAAATGCGTTTTGTGCATCTTGCACCTGCGGAATGCCACCTTTACGATCAATTCTTTGAAACTCCGTTTCTGTGACAACTTTGTATGGCGTATGTTCGTTGAGATAAGTAATCATACGCTCAATTTGTTCATCTTTGCGCGAAACGTTTTGATTCGGCGGGGTCGTAGACATAACGATAAGGAGGTATGCACTTACTAAAATGCACTTAATTATGACATGCAACATTCAGTCTATGTACTACTATGCAAAACCTAGTTGCAAATACTATCGCTAAAAATAAAATGCAGGTATAAACAATGGGACATACGCACATCAACTGAAAATACAAAACTGTAAATATAGAAAACGTCAATCTAGTGATTAACTGTATCATCAAGAGCAGGTAACTCCAACTATGGCTTTGAATTCAATCTCTGGTATGTGGTCAATCATGCGTGACGAACATTCGGACTTACGACGCCTGAGACATATGTACCTTCACAGAAAATATCTGAAAAGTAAAGTCAAATTACAAATTCTGGCATGGCCGTAACCTGAAATTCTGACTTAACAGAAAACAATCACAATACATATGCATATACGTGACACATTGTGTTCACTTTGAAAGTAATGACGAACTGAGCAAACTCTTGTAACGGACGGACAGACGCTAGTGGAGTTCTAGTAAATACCGCACATGGCAGACTTTCATTTGTTTGACAGACAAACTTCGCTTGATCGTGATGCGTAACACAATCGCTACTGCGCTCAAGTATGTGATCTACCTGTATAAATGCAGTGGTACTGTGATGCATATATGCAAATCTGGTACGTACATGTCAATGTCAAGAGCTATATAGATAGAATACAGAAATTAGTAATCGAGGAAGGATGGGGTTTTATTAGTATCTTACCCTCCTGGAGCCACATTCACGCTGCATCCCTCACACACCAAAATGTTCAGTATGTAAAAATTCAAAAATGACAGTGCAAGTGATACCTTTAATTAATGCAAATAAGTGCAAGGTAAATCATAAATAGCATTACCGTACTTGATAGCTATACCCTTAATTAAGGTGATGATAACACAATAGTCACTAATCAAAATGATCACTATGCGTGATTAAAGTCCAGTTGGAATATTGCACTGTTCAGTGTCACAGCGCGTTCACGGTTCCGGAACGAGTACGAACAGTTCACTGACCAAGTCAAAACAATGTAGATCACTGGAATGTCTATGCGTCGGATTTTTTGTGAGAATCGTCAAAAATATGTAGAAGTCCAAAATTCTCCACAAGATTGCAGCATCCCGTCCCAACGTGGGCACCAATTCTGTAACAAGGTTTCCTCTGGTATATTTAAAGAAAACACACTGTGGCTCAGGTTCCGAGATATTTATTCAGAATTCATCAAATATGTGTATAAGTAGGGGAAAAGTAGTTGTAAGTGATTTGAACCCTGAAACAATGTATAAACAATAATAAGACAAAGTACCTGGTGACGAAGATGCATGTATTTACCGTATAACCAGAAATTTTCGCGAGATACTAATTTTCGCTATATTTGCGAGGGATATCGAATAGCGAAAAAATATTCTCGCGAAAAATTTTGTTCAACAAGGTTGATCATAAATTGGTATATCCGTTTCATTTCTACATAGTGTACGTGTGCCATTGTTCATTTTTCCTGATTAGACGTAAAGAGAAATGAATTGAGTGTGTTCTCATGATAGAAATAACTAATACTTCAATAATAAAAGGTACAAAACAGTAACATCATATGAACATATTTGTTTCTTATTTAGGATTCGCGAAAAATTGTACTCGCGAAAATAAAGACACCATATTTTACCATTAAAACGCGAAATTTGATACTCGCGAAAATTTCTTGTTATTCGGTATATAAATGATATGAGAAAGTCAAGTCGCTTAGATATTTAAACAATGATTAAAAGTATGAATTGTAAGAGTAATCTCCCTTGCAAGCGACTTTAACAAATTGGTCAAACATATATTTCAGTCACAAGAAATATTCTCAAAAATACGATTACATGTATTCAAGATAATTTAAGTATTTGACATAATCAAATCACCTGATTATGGACCAGGGCCCATACAAAAGGAATGGTATTGGACTATAAACTCTAAGAAATTCTCAAATCCTATAGAATAAATAAGTAAATAATAAATAATAACTCAAAAACGTCTAAAAACGCTGAAATCATTGAAAATATCAATCAATGAGCGTTTTTTCGATACAAAACTATGAAATAAAGTTGTAATCCAGGCCTTGCCCATAAATATTTTTCTGTCAATCGATGGATTTCTGATCGGCCATTTAATTTGCATAAAAAAAATTGTGGGCGAGGCCTTGAGCATAGATGAATTTTGAAGATTTGTGTGTAAAATACTATGATTTTTCTGCGTTTTGCGTCATTTAGGGTAAATGTCGTCAAAACATGACGTCATACATCACGCGCATGACGTTACGATGGCTCAAAATTATGACGCGGTATTTTCTCAGACATTCAACTTTGCAAAAGTGATAATTAATAATTCGTTTTTCAAAAATATTTCACGTCGAAATTATAGAGCCGATATGAGGGGTTAGCTCACCTGGTCCTTTATTTATTCTTAAATGATGCTATTGAATTTGAAGACGTTTTACATAAAATGAAAGCTTCCAGTGTTTGTATCTGGTTGTAATGATAATGCCTTTATATCTGGGTTTAATGACAGTTTCCTGTGGCTGTATCTGACTAAATAGACATTTTCCTGTGGCTGTATCCGACTTTCATGACAATTTTCTGTTGTTGTATCTGTCTGTAATGACAGTTTCCTGTGGCTGTATCTGACTGTTATGACATTTTCCTGTTGTTCAATCTAACTGTAGTGACAGGTTCCTGTGGCTGTATTTGACGTTAATAACAGTTTCTTAGCTTTTATTTGACTTTATTGCCAGTTTACTGTTATTGTATCTGACTTTGATAATGGTTTCCTATTGTTGTTTCAGACTTTAATGATAGTGTCTTGTGGCTGTAATGAATGTTATGACAATTTCCTGTGCTTGTATCTGACTTCAATGACAGGTCCCTGTGATTGTCTCAGACTTAAACTACAGTTTCCTTTTGTAGTATGGGACTGTTATGACAGTTTCCTGTTGTATCCGATTTTATTGACAGTTTCCTGTTGTTTTATCTGACTGTGATGACTATTACTTCTTGTTGTATCTGACTGTGATAACAGTTTCCTGTGGTTGTATCTAACTGTAATGACAGTTTCCTGTTGTTGAATCTGACTGTATCTGACCTTTAATAACAGTATGTATTTGACTTTATTGACAGATTACTGTGATTGTGTCTGAATTCAATAATAGTTTCAAACGTTTCTGTCAGATTTTAATGATAGTGTCCTGTTGCTGTATCTGACTGTAATGACATTTGCCTGGATTGTATCTGACTGTAATGACAGTTTCCTGCTGTTTTATTTGACTGTAATGACAGTTTCTTACTGTTGACTCTGACTGTTATGGTTCCTGTGGCTGTATATGACGTTAATGACAATTTCTTACCTTGTATTTGACTTTATTGATAGCTTACTTTCATTGTATATTACACTTATAACGGTTTCTTGTTGTATCTGACTTTATTGACAGTTTCCCGTGATTGTATCTGACTTCATTAGCAGTTTCCTGTGATTGTATCTGACATTAATGACTGCTTCCTGTGGTTATTTCTGAATTTAATCACAGTTTTCTGTGGTTATAAATGACTTAAATGAAAGTTTCCGATATTTATATTTGACTGTAATGATAGTTTGCTGTGTTTTTATGTGGGTTTAATGACCGTTTCCTGTAAGTGTATCTGGGTTTAATGACAGGTTCCTGTGATTGTATCAGACTTTAATAAGAATTTACTGTGGTTGAATCTGAGTGTAATGAAAGTTGCTGTGGCTTTATATGACTGTAATGACAGTTTCTCGTGTATGTATCTGAATTTAATGACAGTTTCCTGTTGATGTATCTGATTTTATTACAGTTTCCTGTGGTTGAATATGACTTTAATGATATTTTTCTTGTGACTTTATCTGACCGTAATGACAGTTTCCTATTATTGTATCTGACTATAATGACAATTTCCTGTGGCTGTATCTGACTGTAGGACATTTTCTGTATCTGACCATGCTGCAAATTTATCTGTTCTTAATTGATGCTATTGAATTTGAAGAAAGTTTCCAGTGTTTGCATCTGGCTGTAGTGACAATTTGTTTCTATCTCTGGGTTTAATGACAGTTTCCTGCGGTTGTATCTAACTTTCATGACAGTTTCCTGTTGTTGTATCTGATTGTAATGATAATTTCCTGTGGCTGTATCTGACTGTTGTGACATTTTCCTGTTATTCTGACAGTAGTGATAGATTCCTGTGGCTGTATTTGACGTTAATAACAGTTTCTTAGCTTTTATTTGACTTTATTGACATGCAGTTTACTGTTTTTGTATCTTACTTTGATCAAGGTTTCCTTGGGTTGTATCTGACTTCAATGACAGTTTCATGTGGTTGTATAAGACTTTAATTAGAGTTCCCTGTTGTAGCATGTGACTGTTATGACAGTTTCCTGTTGTTGTATCCGACTCTATTGACAGTTTCCTGTTGTTTTATCTGACCGTTATGACCATTACTTGTTGTATCGGACTGTGATGACAGTTTCATGTGGTTGTATCTGACTGTAATGACAGTTTCCTGTTTTTAAATCTGACTGTATATGACCTTAATAACAGTTTCTTAGCATATATTTGACTTTTTTGACAATTGACTGTGATTGTATATGACTTCCTGTAGTTCTGTCAGACTTTAATGTTAGTGTCCTTTGGCTGTCTCTGACTGTGATTGTATATAACTTGAATTAGTTTCCTGTCGTTTTATTTGACTGTAATGACGGTTTCCTGTTGTTGAATCTGACTTTAATGTATATGACTTTTATGAGTTTCATGTTGTTGTGTCTGACTTAACTGATTATATTTGACTTTATTCACAATTTTCTGTTTGCTGTGGTTGTATCTGACTTAAATGACAGTTTCCTGTTGTTGTAACTGACATTTATGATAGTTTCCTGTTGTTGTATCTGATTTTATTGACGGCTTCATGTTATTGAAATTGACTGTAATGATAGTTTCCTGTGATTTAACGATAGTTTCCCGTTCCTGTATCTTACTTTTATTACTGTTTCATGTGACAATGTCTGACTTAAATGATAGTTTCCTGTTGTTGTATCTGGCTATAATGAAAATTTCCTGTTGTTGTATCTGACTGTAATGACAGTTTCCTGTTGTTGTACCTAATTTTATTGATAATTTCCTGTTGTTTTATCTGACTTTAATGCCAGTTTCATGTGTTTAAATCTTATTGTAACGATAGTTTCCCGTTCCTGTATCTGACTTTTATTATTAATGTTTCCTGTGATTGTATCTGACTTTAATGATAGTTTCCTGTTGTTGTATATGACTTTAATGGCAGTTTCATGTGATTGTATCTGACTGTAATGATATTTTCCTGTGATTGTAATGAGTTTCCCGTTCATGTATCTGACATTAGTGACTGTTTCCTGTTATTGTATCTGACTATAATGACAATTTCCTGTTGTTGTATCTGACAATAACGACAATTTCCTGTTGTTGTATCTGACTTTAATAATTATTTCATCTTGTCGTATCTGACTTTATTCACGGCTTCATGTTTTTGAATCTGACTGTAATGATAGTTTCCTGTGATTTAACAATAGTTTCCCGTTCCTGTATCTTACTTTTATTACTGTTTCATGTGACAATGTCTGACTTTAATGATAGTTTCCTGTTGTTGTATCTGGCTATAATGACAATTTCCTGTTGTTGTATCTGACTTTATTGAAAATTTCATGTGATTGTACCTGACTGTAATGACAGTTTCCTGTTGTTGTACCTAATTTAATTGATAATTTCCTGTTGTATTATCTGACTTTCATGCCAGTTTCATGTGTTTGAATCTTATTGTAACGATAGTTTCCCGTTCCTGTATCTGACTTTTATTGTTAATGTTTCCTGTGATTGTATCTGACTTTAATGATAGTTTCCTGTTGTTGTATCTGACTTTAATGGCAGTTTCATGTGATTGTATCTGACTGTAATGATATTTTCCTGTGATTATAATGAGTTTCCCGTTCCTGTATCTGACTTTAGTGACTGTTTCCTCTTATTGTATCTGACTATAATGACAATTTCCTGTTGTTGTATCTGACTATAACGACAATTTCCTGTTGTTGTATCTGACTTAAATAATTATTTCATCTTGTTGTATCTGACTTTAATGATAATTTCCTGTTCTTGTATCTGACTTTAATGACAATTTCCTGTTGTTGTATCTGACTTTAATGACTGTTTCTTATGATAATATCTAATTTTAATGATAGTTTCCTGTTGTTTTATCTGACTATTATGACAATTTCCTGTTGTTGTACTCAACTTTATTGATAATTTCCTGTTGTTGTATCTGACTTTATTGACCCTTTCTTGTGATTGTATCTGTTTTTAATGACAATTTCCTACTGTTGTATCTGACTATAACGACAATTTCCTGTTGTTGTATTTGAATTCAATGACAATTCCCTGTTGTTGTATCTGACTTTAATGACTGTTTCTTGTGATTATATCTAACTTTAATGATAGTTTCCTGTTGTTGTATCTGACTATAAGACAATTTCCTGTTGTTGTATCTGACTATAATAACAATTTCCTGTTGTTGTATCTGACTTTAATGACAATTTCATGTGATTGTATCTGACTGTAATGATATTTTCATGTGATTCTTATGACAGTTTCCCGTTCCTGTATCTGACTTTAATGACTGTTTCCTGTTATTTTATCTGACTATAATGACAATTTCCTGTTGTTGTACCTGATTTTATTGACAATTTCCTGTTGTTGTATCTGACTTTAATGACAGTTTCCCGTTCCTGTATCTGACTTTAATGACAGTTTGCATTAATTCTACTTATTGTATTTGAAGTATTCTTGTGGCCGGGATATTTTTGAAGCGGGTTTTTTTTCATATGCCGTCCTATAAAATAAAATTATAGTTGCTCCTTTATAACAGCAATTAACTGACCTAGAGACCCATATCAACCATGAGGATCTGTGTAAAGATCGAAAGATGCCACCTAGTCCAGGTTAACTCCGATTTAACTCATGGAAACTGTAATTAAAGTCCGATACAACTACAGGAAACTGTCACAGAACCCAAACTGAAGCGGATAATGATGACAGAGATAAATGATTCTGCTGAACTCTAATCCAATTTTTCATATCAGATTGTATCCGATAAAGACATCAGATCGATAAGATCTAATCTAGGCCTATAGCGACAAATTGTAATGATAGTGTCCTGTGATTAAACGATAGTTTACTGTTCCTGTATCTGACTTTTATTACTGTTTCATGTGACAGTATCTGACATTAATGATAGTTTCCTGTTGTTGTATCTGGCTATAATGACAATTTCTTGTTGCTGTATCTGCTTTTATTGACAATTTCATGTGATTGTATCTGACTGTAAAGACAGTTTCCTGTTGTTGTACCTAATTTTATTGATAATTTCCTGTTGTTGTATCTGACTTTAATGCCAGTTTCATGTGTTTGCATCAGCTTGTAACAATAGTTTCCCGTTCCTGTATCTGACTTTTATTACTGTTTCCTGTGATTGTATCTGACTTAAATGATAGTTTCCTGTTGTTGTATCTGACTATAATGACAATTTCCTGATGTTGTATCCAACTTTAATGACAGTTTCATGTGTGATTGTATCTGACTGTAATGATATTTTTCTGTGATTATAATGACAGCTTCCCGTTCCTGTATCTGACTTCAATGACTGTTTCCTGTTATTGTATCTGACTATAATGACAATTTCCTGTCGTTGTATCTGACATTAATGACAGTTTCATGTGATTGTACCTGACTGTAATGATATTTTCCTGTGATTGTAATGACAGTTTCCCGTTCCTGTATCTGACTATAATGACAATTTCTTGTGGTTGTATCTGACTTTAATTACCCTTTCTGGTGACTGTATCTGTTTTCAATGATAATTTCCTGTTGTTGTATCTGACTATAACGACACTTTCCTGTTGTAGTATCTGACTTTAATGATAATTTCCTGTTCTTGTATCTGACTATAGTGACTGGTTCTTGTGATTATATCTAACTTTAATGATAGTTTCCTGTTGTTGTATCTGACTATAACGACAATTTCCTGTTGTTGTACTTAATTTTATTGATAATTTCTTGTTGTTGTATCTGACTTTATTGACAATTTCATATGATTGTATCTGACTGTAATGACAGTTTCCCATTCCTTAATCTGATTTTAATGACTGTTTCCTGTGATTGTATCTGACTATAATGACAATTTCCTGTTGTTGTACCAGATTTTTTGAAAATTTCTTGTTGTTGTACCTAATTTTATTGACAATTTCCTGTTGTTGTATCTGACTTAAATGACAGTTTCATGTGGTTGTATCTTATTGTAACGATAGTTTCTCGTTCCTGTATCTGACTTTCATTACTGTTTCCTTTGATTGTATCTGACTTTAGTGATATTTTCCTGCTGTTGTATCTGACTATAATGACAATTTCCTGTTGTTGTCTCTGACTGTAATGACAGTTTCAAATGATTGTATCTGACTGTAATGATATTTTCCTGTGATTGTAATGTCACTTTCCTGTTTCTTGTATCTGTCTATAATGACAATTTCCTGTTGTTGTATTTGACATTAATGACATTTTCCTGTGGTTGTATCCGACTTTAATGACCCTTTCTTGTGATTGTATCTGTTTTTAATGACAATTTCCTACTGTTGTATCTGACTATAACGACAATTTCCTGTTGTTGTATTTGACTTCTATGACAATTCCCTGTTGTTGTATCTGACTTTAATGACTGTTTCTTGTGATTATATCTAACTTTAATGATAGTTTCCTGTTGTTGTATCTGACTATAAGACAATTTCCTGTTGTTGTATCTGACTATAATAACAATTTCCTGTTGTTGTATCTGACTTTAATGACAATTTCATGTGATTGTATCTGACTGTAATGATATTTTCATGTGATTCTTATGACTGTTTCCCGTTCCTGTATCTGACTTTAATGACTGTTTCCTGTTATTTTATCTGACTATAATGACAATTTCCTGTTGTTGTTCCTGATTTTATTGACAATTTCCTGTTGTTGTATCTGACTTTAATGACAGTTTCCCGTTCCTGTATCTGACTTTAATGACAGTTTGCATTAATTCTACTTATTGTATTTGAAGTATTCTTGTGACCGGGATATTTTTGAAGCGGGATTTTTTTTTCATATGCCGTCCTATAAAATAAAATTATAGTTGCTCCTTTATAACAACAGTTAACTGACCTAGAGACCCATATCAACCATGAGGATCTGTGTAAAGATCGAAAGATGCCACCTAATCCAGGTTAACTCCGATTTAACTCATGGAAACTGTAATTAAAGTCCGATACAACTACAGGAAACTGTCACAGAACCCAAACTGCAGCGGATAATGATGACAGAGATAAATGACTTTGCTGAACTCTAATCCAATTTTTCATATCAGATTGTATCCGATAAAGACATCAGATCGATAAGATCTAATCTAGGCCTATAGCGACAAATTATAGGCATGGGTTTAACCTTAATTTTCTCCTAAATCGTTCAAAACGAACTTTTTAAAGATTGCTCAGACAATAGTTAAACTAGGTCAAGGTCACTTCATGTAACTTTGTGTACATATGTATTTTATGTGCAAGTTTGATACATCTACCAATTGTAGTTTTTGTTTTATTGTAACATTTAATCGCAAAATCACTAGAAGAATTAGGTCAAAGTCAAGTAAGACTGCACCACAAGTTTTCATGTTTGTTAGCAAATCAGAATGTTATATTAACTATAACATGCTTATTTCCTGATTTGGATTTGACATTAAGAATGCATAAAAATATAACTCTTTTGGTCACGGCTCCAATAAGTATTTTGGACACGAATCCCCTTTATGACTCTTGCATTCTTGCATCCTGATCTCCACTGTATAAAGTTTCATTGAAATCAACCAATTTGTTCACAAGTTCAAGTCCAAGTGCCACAATTTAATTGTTACTTTTTCGGCACCTTTCAATGACATTTGAATGCATAAAAATCTAAGTTCATGTGTCATCACTCGGGTATATATTTGTCGACAAATATCCCTTTCTTCATACACATGTACATGTAATGACGCCTTTTCTCATTAATTGTGATCACATTCTGCTAGAGTTACCTCTCTTTGTCTATGAACAACGAATATTTCTGAAGAGTAATTTAATTATAAATTTACTTCATTTTTCTTTTTTATATACAAAGGACTCAAAATACACTATATATACAATACATAATTAAAATACAATGCACTAAAACGGATGTATAATATCAGCTCCCAGTTCCGTTGCATATAGAGATTTTTACAAAAAAAATCTTCCTTTTCCCATGTTTTACGTATAAATGTATATTTATCGATTTTTTTTCAAACTCAGATGTTGAAACTATAACGAATTCCGAACTATGACATAAAATCATGAATTGCCGGCCTCCCAAGTAAGCCATATTGTACCTCTGTTAAGGAATGCTGTCAAATGCGCTAGAATTAAGAACCTCGCCTTTTCACCTACATGTAACAGACCCCCCCTCCCCCTCTCCGCCCCCAAGAACCTCACCTACATTTAACAGACCCCCCTCCCCCTCTCCACCCCAAGAACCTCACCTACATTTAACAGACCCCCCTCCCCCTCTCCGCCCCCAAGAACCTCACCTACGTGTAACAGCCCCCCCCCTCCCCCCCCCCCCGAAAAAAATAACCCCATAAATTGTCTAGATCAACCTACGACTCTAAATTTAAAAGAAAACAGGGAAAACATATTTAATGAAAATAAATAAAATAATACAAGACATCTTTGTTTCTTAATAACACGTCGCCCGTCTATAATATAGCTATATCAAACTTTATTTAATATGTATATTTGGAAGGTAGCAGACAAATGTCATTAATCTATAATAATTTTCTTTAATGACGACTTTGAAGGGTTACTTCCTGTAATTTTGTCATCTTTCCAAATCTTTAATATAAGTTTTAAACATGGTAACAACCCTCACCACTAGATCCGCCCATGATCAATAGAACATTAATACACAGTACATTAAGTTCATTGGTTTTCAGAAAACATAATATGTCCGTTTCCTCAGATTTCTGAAAACTCGTCAACCTGGAAATAAACATCGCGTACAAAACATTATGTAGCCTAACACAGTGTACAGATATGGTGCTGGGAAATAACAGACAAAGAAAGCTTCATTTACAAACACAAATATTTTTTTTGGTTTTGGTTTACTGGGAAAAGTAGCATAACTTATCCTAAGAAATACTGATTGGAAAATAAATTATATTTAACAAGATCTTAGATATTGCTTAATAAGTACTCACCTTTGTTTTCCTGTTCCACTCTGAATTTTATTTTAGATTAAACATTTCAAATTAAACTGAATAAAAAAAAAGAAATAATAAAAACTAACCTTGTAATAAACAAAAATAAACAAATGGTAACACAAACTGAAGACAATAATTAATATTAACTACATAATCAGCCATATTGACCTTGATACTGTGTTGACTTATGATAGTTATAATATTGCATTTACAATAAAACAAAACAACAAACTTACCTTATTATAAATCTGTGATACACAGAGGAGTTGATTTATTGTAAACTTACCTAAATAACAAGTCAGATTTAAGTTATAACAATATAATATTTATTGTGTGTCCTGTGTCAGTGGCCATACTCTGGTAAACTCTAATACATACGTACCATACCTAACATAATCCCGTGTTACAGATAAATGTGGTGAGGAGCGTATAGTAGACCTAGTATGTCTGTCTATGTTAGTTTCTATCAGTATAACAACAAACCGATGGTGGATATCAATAACCGACTGTAGCCACCTACCCCACCCTGATGATGTCATATTTACTTCCCCTAACGTAACCTCCTGTAACAATGACATACTTGGTGTAAGGCCGAGGTCCCTGTCACCCAGTGTCACGTTATACAGCCATAACCTCTGTAGCCTGTCACACTGACACAGTACAGGACCAGGTACCGTGTTAGTGTTAGCTACTTTAACATACCACAGATATAATGCCCTCAGTGACGGTCCACAGATCTTGTTTATAGTCCTAACTATGTCCTCATCACTAATATAGACCTTGGTCAGTGACCTTGTACGGTGTGGATCACTGAGTAAGTCATTTACTACTGTGTTAGATATACCATCCTCTCCGTCAGTAGGTACATCCCATAAGTACAGTGACCTTATGTCTATATGGTGGTCAGACAGGAGTTCCCTAGTCACCCTCACTGTCTCTATGTCACTGTAACTTAACAGATAAACATCTGATACATGGAATGTCACTGGGCTGTCTGTCACTGGGCTATCTGTCTGTCCGTACTCTAACTCCCTGTGCCAACTTACCTGTAGTTTGTACAGTTCCTCCACCGTATCATTGTTACCTAGGAGAGGTGATTCTCTGTATTCACAGATCTTTGTGTTACTGTCTGCCACACTT
This sequence comes from Pinctada imbricata, assembly GCA_033119305.1. Lineage (NCBI taxonomy): Eukaryota > Metazoa > Mollusca > Bivalvia > Pterioida > Pteriidae > Pinctada > Pinctada imbricata. Next base: position 56,083,182 of record VSWD01000001.1, read on the forward strand.
ACAGCACGCTGTGATATAACACTACCCAAACACGGACACATACCACATATAAACATAATAACATTAGATAACTCCATAATGACCTTGATAGCACAGAGATGTTTACAGAATAAATCACTCACCTCTTTGTGGGTGACGATGTAAATAGCAGCCAGGAATTCCTGTACAGATTTGTGGAAGAAATGAACACTCACCTTTTCCTCCATAACGCTATGTACATCTCTCTGACTGATTAAACCTACATCAAGGGCAAACTGTAATTCTCTCTCACCTATTTCTGTCTCCAAGTAATCTTTCTGAAAAACTAACTTCATTTCTTTAGACAAAAGACTTTCATATGCTACTTTTCCCAGTTTTAACAGTACATTTGAATAATTTTTGATATATTTCTTTGCAGACATTTGTTTAGGTAAAATAACATTGATTGATTCAAAACTCAATTTTTGAGTGTCATGTTTAAGGTGAGCTCTTTTTATCAACATATTGACCATGGCTATATAGAAACTGGTCATACTGTCCCCTATCTGTTCCCCCTCATACCATATCTGTGCACAAACTACTGCTAATAAAGGTATCTTTATAAATGATTTTACAGTTTCATTGTCTAATTTACTTGTAATTTCTTCATATTTGGCCTCAAATTCAGCAGTATCTGGTTTCATTTCATGATAATGTACAAGTACTTTTTCTATTACAGATTCGATACCTGCGTCGTCCAGTCCCAGTATTTCAATCACCCTATCTTCAATGTTTACTCCCTGTACTTCAGAAAACTTCCATGGCCGCATGGTGGTGAAGATAACACAGTTTGACATGTTATCTATGTTAGGCATTCCTTTATACTTGAGACGATCTATGACGGACTGATCGGGCTTCCACTCGTCTAAGCCGTCCATCATTATAAAACATCGGTATTTCTTGCTAGATAAAACGTGTTTTGCTGTTGCTTGGAGATCATTGTCAGATCCTAGAGTGTCCCGACAAATCATCTCTACGACGTCAGCTCGTGACGGATCTACATGACGTAATGGTATATGGAAGACGAAATCAAACTGACTGAGAGCGATTTCCCATTTGTTTAGCGGTCTGCCACTCATACCTGGCTGTTGAGAATTGCACCACATTTTCAGAAACCACTTACAGTACGTAGTTTTTCCGTGAGCGGCATTCCCTAACATAAACACACGGGGGACCGGCTTACCGTTTTTAGTCAGCATATCCTCGGGACTTTTCACTTCTTTTCCCTCTTGTTGTTCCTCACTCTTTGCTGACCTTTTCTCCCTACGGTTCTTCTTGACATCCTCCCTGATAACCACTGTCGAGAACAGGTGTTCTATAGGTAACGTGTCACCGTCCGTTGTTACCTGTGACAGGGGGATCTCTCGTGTCTCCTTGTTATTCCTCTCAATCAGTTTTTCTCTCAATACGTTGACGTCAGGATCCACATCTAGAAAGATAATGAGTAGCTCATCGTTAGATTTTACGAGAAGTGGTATATTTTGTAATTCCTCGTTTTTATTGACATCGTACTCCACATACACTCACCATAAAATAACACATATAATTTGGGGGAGGGGTATTGTAGTAGTATTGTGTAAGAGGGTCAATCTTAAAATTTGTCATCAAAGTCAAGAGCGAGCCTTTTTTTTCCTTCTATATATGGTAACACCGATTGATCTTCCTAAGGGACAGGGTTGGTTGACATTATACAAATATGGACTTGGTCGAGGTCGTTGTGTCATTATAATGACCCGATTAAAATTGTAATATCGACCTAAGCCGAACGCCGAAGTTGATATTACAGATCTCATCGGGTCATTATAATGACATAATGACCGAGGCCAAGTCCTCATTTGTTATATTATATAGCGACACGTAAATAATGTTTTAAAGCAATAGGAATATTCTATTTTTGATAAAGAATTCAACAATCAAATATGCTATTTTATTAGAGTTAACAAAATAACAATCTTGGTTTTCATCGTAAGTACTGAAATCGGAAAAAATAGTACACCAAGTCATTGTATTATCTTCCGACAGCGGTCATTATCGGAAATATTAATATGACTGGAAATTTTCTCCCTATATGTACCATAGAACTCGCCTGGTGTAAAATCTCCAACAAACCTCCAGTGCGCTAAGTTCCGCCCATTCTCGTGCTATATTAGAATAGTAATAACAACTAGCTAGGAGCGATTCATCGTCCAGTAACTCCACTCGTCACATGAACCAATCAAATAATCACCTCGCCGCTTCGCGGCTCGGTGAAAAGCCTTCAAAGCCTTACTGTGTCTCATACAAATGATTCATAATTTGAATCGTTATGAAATTAGAAAATAAAGGCGATTATATACTTAACCATATTTTTAATCTTTTCTGATTTTCTTTATAAATATGGTTGCCATACATAAATAATGCTCATTATAGCAACATTTTTTATTATGTTAGATTTTATTTTCAGTTTATCAATTGCTTTGAGTTGAATAATAAGCAATTTCATCTAATTTTACTAAGGTCCCAAATTTCTATAGTAACCGTTTCAATGGGTTTGAAATATTGATAAATTGGACATTCTGAGTTTGATAAATAAACTTTAAAGATTCCCCTACTTCTTAAATGTGATAACGTCTGATTGTAACATACAATGCACTCTTTCAAAAACTTGAAGAAAATAAGTGGGGTAAACGTTACAATGGCAACCATTTTTTTTAAAATATTGATTTTAAAAATCAAAATGTTGTTATTATAATTATTTTCATTCCATAAGAAATTATACAATTAATAGAATTGATGTTGATAAAATCTAGACAAACATTTGTGTCGTAACTATGGAAAAAACATCAATTTACAAAATTTCTTCATGTTTCTGAATGTTTTAAGGATGTTTTCTCCTGGCGAGCTGAACTGAAAACGTTCTAGACGACGGGAGATAACTCCTAATGTCGTAAAAGAAGGATGTGCGACAATTGTTTTTTTTTTCTATTAATTATATCAAATTCAATAGCATGGTTAAATTGAGTTGGTTTAGTATATATTTGTAACTGTCATAAGTATCAACATTTTATGTTATCTTTTTGCTTTGAAACAACCTTGTTCACAATCTTCCATGCAGAGTTACATGTACCTTCCTTGATGACAAATAGATGTGTCATTTTAAAAGCTATGCATTGCCAAATCAACCAGAATGCCTCAAATCAAGAAGACGTAAATGTGCACTTTTCCATAGACTCAGTAAACAGCCTTTATATGGAGGGGGATTAGGGTCACAATGCTATTTGACTTGCTTACATGCTTCATGCTATGTTGCTTCATTCAATGTTTGATTATTCCATGTTCATTTGTCTTGCTCTCATTTCAAATTGACTTTATCTTTCATCTTTGTGTAATTTTGCTTCCGTGCATTTTACATTTGTCCTTCGTCAATGCATAACTGTCATTATACCATGCGTTATGACATCCTTCTTTCTGCCATTATTCTTTCGTCTTAATGCTATTATTGCTTCGTCAATGCTAACTTCAATTTTGATACCAGATGGCGCTTCGCGCGACCGCATGTGCCCGATCCTTGAAATGAACAGTATCGTTCGAAAAGTATTATCGCACGAGAGGACAGAAGTAGATTGATGACGCTGTGTAAATATTTGAAAAATATCATAAATTAATAAGTAAATATTTGATTTTATATGCATCAGATTTTTGTAACTTTTAACATTATAAAAAATAACATTTTTCTGGAGAAACCGTGTGGCGTAGTGGTAATCACGTGTGCCATCATATTTTAATTATACACCTTTCCGACAGCGTTCGAATCCGGGACGAGGATGCATTTTTTTCCTTTTGTCAATCTTATGTGTAATGTAACTTGTCCATATAGTCCATCTGCCCAGTAGAGGATTTAGAAAAAAAATGGGGGTACTTATAAAAATAAAATGTTTTTATGCAATTTTTTTTTCAGTTTTTCTTGGGGGGATTCATTAAAAAAATATGGCTGGCAACTGTACATTATCATTATTCAGTTGAAATAAAAAATCATTTTTTTATTACAAAACTTTGCAAAAGCATCGTTGGCTCACTGTCGTCGCTTGCAAGTCATCTATGAAGAGTCATAATTTTAATTAATTGTCTTTTATCTGCCCGTCAATGGCGTTTCTGTACCATAAATCGGGTGATTCTTGCATAAAAAGATAAAACTTCTATTATAATTGACTTTGAAGTATGGACTCATGAAGGTCAATGTTCAAGGTCAACCCTTGCAAGCATCAAACGCTTGGATTTCAATCTTAACCTTGATCTTGGGTCGAACAACAATTGCGGATTTAGGGGATGCGGAAGGGGCATCATCCCCTCCTGCACAGACCCAATATTTTTCCCTGCAAAAACAAGTGCATCAATAAAATCGGCAAATTCGCCCCTTGACCCCCGGCAAAGGGGGTGCTTGATCCCCCACGGAACAAGAAGAATCTGACAACTTTACCATAGTGCAATCTAATTAAAATTATACCTTCCTTGCGAGGCAGGAATTTTTTTAAGCAAAATATTGACTTATCAGAAAATACTTTCTTTACCCCTTATCATTAACACGTACATGTAATAATATTCTATATAGATTGGGTCAAATTTCTTCTTGTACATTGATAAAGTAAAATGTATAAAGGATGGATCAGAATAGCTAAATTATTCAGAGAGTATATAAATAACCGGCGAGCGGTAGCGAGCCAAAAGAAATTTTGAAAATTGACCGAAAAATTGTAGATTTATGGTACAAAATGTTGCTATTTCAAACAATGTTTTTTTTTTTAAATCAGACAAAAATCAAACAATGTTAATGCATCTTAAATGTTGTGATTGAAAAGTGTTGGGGGCAAATACATGGTTGTGCCCCCTCCCCCCTTTTCAAAAGTGGGGGGCATGTGCCCCCGCTGTCCCCTCTTCTCCTACGCCCTTGTCCTGGACAACATCTTGGCGTAATTTTTGCATACAGAGATGTCAAAAGGTAAATTTTCAAGGTCAATATTATGAAATGAGACTAGAAACTGCATTATTGACTGAATCAATTGGGCCGGGGGATGTTGATCTCTAGGTTCGATCAGTGTAGGACGCGCGGCAGTTTCAATTTATCTCAGTAGAATTTTCCGATATGAAATACCGCCTTTCCCATGATATCTCAGAAAAAAACCTGACTTTTCCCACTCATTATTCAGAAATTTTTTTTGGAGCCGATGGGATTCGAACCCACGCGGGAAAAAAAATGATAATCCGGCACGCTAACCGCTGTGCCACAAAGTCATTAACCTAACGAAGAAGAACTTGGAGATTTCAAATCCCCAAATGGCTATTACTGTATAAATAAAACGAACAAACAAAAACACAAACAAACAGAAAAGGCCCAAATATTCATAATTTTAAAATGATTTCTTTTTTTGTTCAAATATTTCAATCGGCTTTTGCTTTTCTCCGCTATTTATAACTCATTTTTCCAAGTACTGCAACAGGGGACGTCTCAAAGTTCATTTCAAGGAACGGACACAAACGGAGCGCCACCTGGTATCAAAATTGAGGTTAGCATTGACGAAGCAATAATAGCATAAGGACGAAAGAATGATGGCACAAGGAAAGATGTCATAACGCATGGTAGAACGACAATTATGCATTGACGAAGGACAAATGTAAAATGCACGGAAGCAACATTGCATAAAGAAGAAAGACAAATGCAATAAAGTCAATTTGAAATGAAGGAAGACAAATGAACATGGAATAATCAAACATTGAATGAAGCAACATAGCATGAAGCATGTAAGCAAGTCAAATAACATTGTGACCCTAATCCCCCTCCATACCTTTATACTCTAATCGTATCGCCACGTATACTCTTTCTTTATCTCTTCCGCATTTTTTAAATCTTTTTCTAATAAATTCCACTTGCGTTATGTCAGGAAAGATTTGAAACTTTGAACTCTTTCAGACACTTATAAATTGTCCTCTTTACATGATCCTTTTGTGTGTACACAACATGTATTTAAAATATATGGATCTACTCCAGGGACTCTATATAACATGTAGTAAGGGTACATATAAAAAAATCGTTAGCTATCATCTTACAGTATTTCATACTTTTTTCCGTCAATTAATCTTTCAAGGAAAAACTTAAATAAGCCCCTTCACATCAGCCTTCACGCGGCTATACATTCTCTGCAACCGCACTATCGTTCGTATGATTTTTTTTAGTTTTGCAAGTTCGTCATGCTTGTGCCATCGCAGACAATTCTCACTATGAACCTCTCAACAATACTTGCACGTCGTACGGCTGCACCATGACTGTTCAAAACAGCCGTAATACACGAAATATGTATAAAGAGTTCGTAGAGTTTGGATAACAGACTTTTTTTTCATGCGACTGCAGCATTGCAAACGTACGGACATCTCACGACTGCAGTATACGTCATAAGAGAGGAAGACTTCCCCCCAAAAAAAAAAATCCGGCACGCATTTTTCGTCAAAAAAAAAAAAAAAAAAAAAAAAAAATCCGGATCATGTTACCCCATGGGCGGAAACACAAATATCAAAAATCCCGGGGGGTCCGCAAATTAAAGAAAAAAAAAAAGCATGCTCTGAAAATAGAAAAAAATCTGTCACGGCGTAAGCATGTACAGCGTTTTCTGACAAACTAAACGAGAGAGAGAGAGAGAGAAGGTGCTATATCTACATGTTTTAGCGATAACTAGAAATTGTGTCGGTATTCAGATACAACCATACTTTATCGATTGTCTTCGGTTATCCAATATATATTCTGCGATCTCTACATACTTGTTCTGTGACTGCATGTGTAACTAATGTTTTATTTGTTTACATTACACAGTTTATAAAAATACAAAGACAGGAAAGACAGACCAAAATAATAATAATAATACTAATAAATAAAAGAAAAGAAAAAAGAAAAAATAGTCAGAAGACAGCATCGATCGCTGTGTGGATGTTTGTAGGAAAATTGAAGATTTATACAATGGTGAGATATTGCCGGGTTGAAGTTTGGTAAAAGTAGGTCAATCTCCAAGGTCAAGGTCACTGTGTCAAAAGTCAAGGTCCATAATGAAAGGTCTGTTAATGAGGAATCTACCTGTGAAATATCTGCCATGTGTGTGGATATTAAAACATATGTTTGAATTTATCTAATAATATGCGCAAATATCGTATCTGTGAGTTCAAGACGGGAAGGGGGCGGGGGTTAACCCCCTAGTTGTGCAAAAAAAATATTGTCTTATGTCAGATTACTACAATACACATAAGTATTTACATGAAAGTAGACGGAACAGCTATATATATTAAAACTCTGCACATACTGTTGGCAATATGGTGTTTTTTCTTTCTATTTCCTGTATCATTTTGAAGAAGGGGTAGGGTAGGCAAAATGGGCCAAAACTTTTTCCCAATGCACAATACCCCCTACTACTTTTTTCTTTCATAAAAACATGCTATTTTGTCCCCAGATACACTGTGTGAAGTTTTAAAAAATGTTTGATGTAATTACATATTTCATCAGCATTTTAGTACCAAAAATCTGTTTCTTACGTTACTTTCAAAAATTGCCATATTGGGTAAGAATTTGCTAATTATTTCATTCCGTTACACCTTATGTCATAAAAATTGTATTCAACAGTAGTAAAGTAATATATTCCAATATTCATCTAATTCACCATTTCCGTAAGAATATACAATTTTTAGATTTTATGAGTATTATTTCGCCAATTTTCAATTTTCCCACAGTATTCTGAGATGGTTGAAGAAGGGTAATTTCGATCGCAAATATCTAACATAAAGTCCAGATCTTGGTATCATTTTCTGTTTGCTTTATTACTTATCGGGTAAAGTACTATTGAAATATAATGATTAGAAAATAAGTTTGATGGTTTTGAATTCGAGATCTCAGGAGAAGGCATCCTTAAGATGGTAGTCTCAGGGTAAGGGACGTAACTCAAAATTGATCTCACGAACGTTTGTTGTCTGGCGTAACGTTAACATCGTTTCTTTTCACGACAAGCATCTGCATGACTTAATCATGACGTCATAATAGGGGAATTTCCCGCGCGCTGCACAGAGGTAAACGGGGAATTTTTTTTATGGTTTCTCTATATATGATTATCTATTTTCATAAGTAAGCATTTCATTTTCTCTGTTTTATTTCCTGGAATTGAGCATTACTTATAGATTGAATATGTTTCCGAGATTTATACGTTTCTTTTTCTCATGAATGTCGAAAGAAATCTTATGTCATCTGATTGGTATGACCATGATAACATCGATTTTATTTGAGCGTGATTAGTGTAAATAGAGTACATTTACCTTTATACGATACCTTCGTTTGATATGAAGATCATCTAGAAGAAAAAAAATGTATCGTAGAAAAGGGGAAAGGTGTCCGGCTCGGCAATTTTGGACGATTAGTTTTTATAATGAAAGATCGAGAAAATAAAAATTTTGTATGAAATTCAAAAGGAGAGGTCCAGGGTAAGGCGGGGGGGGGGGGAGGTTTGGTGGTGGTGGTTTCGGTTCTAAATAACTCGACTCCATCTGTGCTCGCGCATTGGACGGTCCATCCAATTTTTCCTCTTTTTTTTCATTTTCCTTCTTATTTTTTATTTCATTTTACTTTTTGTTTGGTTGCTATCCGTGTTTAATCGTAATATCAACTGAGCCAAATGCACGAATTACGTCTAGATTCTGAAATAATGATAACTGTTATTTATTCAAATTAATTTTACAATTTCGCTTAAGCACGTTGATTTTAAATTTGCCAACAAGACATACAACGTTATGCTTAACCTGGACGTAACGTATCGCAACGTAAAAGAAATGGGGGTAGGGGTAACCCAAATGGCGCTAACTCCGTAAAAATAGGTTCGATTTCCCTGACATTTGCACAGATTTAAGATAGATAATTAATCTCTTTTCCATTAGTTTTTTTATTGAAATTAAATGATACGTTTTTTCATGAGCTATGTAAATGTGACAATTTTCGAAACTTCAGAAAGGTACATGTTTATCCTTATTTTCTATTAAAATCGCTTCTAAAATAAGTATGGTAATATTAAAACATCAAAATTTTACTAAAAAGGAAAGATGTGTGTATTATCTTTGAAATGCAAAGCTGATACTTAACAAATTTGCAGGCTCATTGAATATCTGAGAACAAATTTCGTAACAAAGTCGCCATTTTCTGCATTGAAAGGGGGACAGAATTTGGAGATTTTGAATTGCGACCCACGCAAAACGATTGGTTCGATTTCTTTCAACATTTAGCAAAAGATGCATGACATCATAGTTAATTAATATTGCAATTATGAAGAAAATTGAATATAGCGGTTATGGTGAGACTACCACCTTCAGCGTTTGAAATAAAACCTCATAAAGTTAGGAAGGAAAAATGTATATGTAACATCAAAGTAGGAGTCTTTATGGTTTTATTGCAAAATGTTGATTAATTTATTTTAATTTAAAATGGCCGTATCCAAGGAAACAAACAAGCCTATATGAAGACTGAAGCCAAAATCTTATATATACATATATTCAGGGGGTACAATTCCCACTCGCATTAACCTGTGGGACGGGACCAAAAACCATCAACATGGTCGCCCACATGGCGAGTGACGAAAAAAATCGTTTCCGTTTATTCGTCATTGTTTGGTAACACCAAAATTTCTAAAAGTATCTAACAAGACAAATCTGCCATGTCTACGGAGCGCCCCGCAGCCTTTGAATTTCCTTTTCACAAGGACCGTCGTTATTTACATATCACATCTCCTAATGTAAATACGCCCCATTGTGAGTAGATCTACTTAACACTTTTCAGACCACAAGGTAGATTTAAATCCGTTACGCATGAGTGGCTGAATGTCGGACCTCCAAGTGGCCGAACAATATATTAGTGATTATCTGAATGATGGTCAAGCACCTGTGTGATAATAGTGTACCCGCATGATAAAAAGAGGGATATTTTAGATCAGTTATAGAATGAAATACATTGAAGCTGCACTGTACACCTTTCGCACAGAAAGTTTCGCTCTTTGACCCCCCGGCAAAACGGGCCCTGGATCCGCCACTGCTTGTCGAATCAAATTCCTTGAACTGAAAGACGAGACATCTCAATGGTCGGCGCTTCAAACCAATCAGAAAGGGGAAAACCTTTTCTATGTTTAGTATCAACTCATAATTTCTTGAATTTATGAGCGTACAATCAGGGACGTACATAAAATATAAATTATATACTCCCTGGCGCAATGTACAGACAATTGGACCTTGATTATTGTTAGTGTTGTACTGATTATCGCCGACATCGGTGACATCATCGCCAATACCCTTCGATTTCGATTAATCGATTATGTTTTCAAGAATCGATTATAATCGGAAATATACAACGTAGAAAAGAATGACATAGTATTCCGAATAAAACGAAAGTAGATCAAAGATCGTTTCCACGAGTTAATGTTACGGTTGTAGCGTAAATAATTAAAAAAAGATACACTTTCTAAGGCATACAATGGGTGGAATCAGGGTTTTCATTATATTTCAAATACTCTAATAGAAAACTTCAACGTCAGATGCGATACGTCAATATGTACTCGTCTAAAAAACCTATTTTACGCCGAACTCCAGAGCTTTATGAGAAGGACAAGGCCAGGTCAGTGATTAGTTCACAGTACTGTTATCCTATATTCCACAGGGATATTGCTTGATTCCTCATTTTATGAGCAAAAACCTAACTCTTGGGTCGAATGGAGAACCCCCCCCCCCTAACTCTGCATTTGCCGCGAAAGTAATACAATCGCAATTTGTTTTGTGTTTGATCTTGACAAAATATTTCATTTACTAGATAGGATTTTATCATTCTGTGGTTGGAGTTCTTTCTGGACATTTTACTATGTATATTATTAGCATGTGATTTAATAAGTTTTATCATTACTTGTCATATTCTTTTCTGTAAAAGCAGGTAAAATTTATTTCCGATTAAATCGAAATAATCAATTGAAATTCTCTCCGAGTAAATATCGATAATCGATTATGAATATTTTCCGATTATAACAGTTAGACAAATAACTCCGGACTGGACATTTGTCCGGAGTTCAGCCCCCGTAAAGCACTGTAGGTAGATAGGTTTTGATCATCAGGTGTGGTAGTACTTACCAAGAGAAACTTGTTCCACAAAAAATTTTTCACCTGTGCCACCAGGTAAGGCCACCAGAGGTAATTTAAAAAAAATTTCCCACGGGAATTCCCGTGGGAAAAATTTTCCCGTCAATTTCCCGTCAAAATCCCACGGGAAAAATTGGATTCCCGTGGGAAAAATTTTCCTGACTTTCATTTCAAGTAAAATACTGGAAAAAATTTCCCGTCATAGAAATTGACAGGAAAAAATTTCCCGTCAATGTATTATGACGGGAAAAAAAATCCTGTGGGAAAATTTTCCCGTCTTCTTAAAAGACAGGAAAATTTTTCCCGTCTCTTTTAAATGACAGGAAAAATGTTCCTGTTATTTTTTCCTGTCAATTATTAAACACGTGAAAAATAATACTGTAAATTAAGATTCTGTGGATATTAAACTGTAAATCATAATACTTGTATATCAGTATATTATTAAAAGCTATAAATTATAGTATTTTAAGAATGGAAAAAACATTATAAATCACTATGCTTCATAGGCGAAAACAAAAACTAGTGATTATTAGCTATAATTGCCTTCTCCTTAAAATTTAAGCAAAAAGTAGAAGTTGAGACATTATTATGGTTCATGTACAGGTAGTTAAATTTTAAAATTAAATAAAAATGAAAATAAGTATTCTAAATATGTGAGCATACTGAGCATGTCGAAACATTTATATAGAATTGAGCAGTTATCAACAACCACACAGTAACATTTTTTTCACATGAATTTCGAAGTCCTCATTTTAAAAATTACATTCGGAGTGTGAATTCTACACTGCTAAAATATGCTACTGTAACGTGTAAAAAAACTAATTTATGGTGATTTTTTTTTTCAAATATGCAAACTTTGTATTAAAAAGCTAGCTTACCTGCACTTGAAGTTTATGGACATGATGGAGTATGCCTTTGTTGATACAACTTTGAAATGATGCCACTTGCAATTTATTAAATCTAATTAGATTGAGCAAGTGAAATCATCACAAGTCTACTATCTGTTTGATCTTGGTGTTCCTTGTTCATTTTAGAAATTTGAATATTCGTACTTCGCAAATGCAGGATTTGTATAGTCTTATAACATTCAAAATGAGAAATCAAATTAAAAACTAAAACATGGTATGAGAGTAATTTTTATCTTTAGGGAAGTATAGTTAATAAGCTCTCAGTGCGCATTTTTTTTCATATAAATTTGGCAGCTACCAGGAAAAGGTTGTTTCTGGATTCAAATAAAAGTCAACATCAGGACTGAGGAGTCAAAAGTGCAAGCCAATCAGAACCCTCGGCAACAACTATGATAAACAGTTCTTGTTGAGAAGCAAAATCAAGTCACTTCTTTCTGAGAAATTTGGTGAAATTATTTACTGAAGAGAAGTCAACTAAAGTCTTCTGACAAATTCTTGTCAGCTGCAGGGATATGTATTACTAACAGACAGAAATATTGAAATGTTTCTAAGTGTCAATACTGTCTAAATAAACCGAGAAAGCAGCTAACAGTACATAATAAGCATGATAAGACCTCACTTGTTCAAGCAATATACTTTCATAGTTCAGTGTTTTATCATGTTCATATTATAAAACATCTTAATTCAATAAACCCTTAACTGTTCAATATTGCAAAGTGTAAGTTTAAGTGTAGTTTACCTCATTCACGAAAATATTGTCAAAAGGAATCTACATGTGAAATATGCCCTACCCTCTACAATACTCTACATGGTTTTGTGTATTTCATATCTCCATATACCTTTGTTTCCATGGTCATGTCCTTTGGATCCTATACATATATTATGTTAAATGTTATGGTATTGAAATCCATGTGCAGGAGAACAAGTTGTCGTCTGGACAAGACTTTGCTTTTTTTTGGGGGGGGGGGGGCTAATTAAACTCAATATAATTTTAGCATTTGACCTTGCTTCAGTGTAATGGCTCCCCCTTTGCTCTTCAAAGTATTATTAAAATCCACGCAAAAGGAAAGCAGTTATTGGGTTTAACAATGTTTTTTTCCATCAAGTACAGTGACCTTGACATTGAACATGTTGAAGGCATAATTTTGATTTAAGGAGAAGGCATGCCAGCATACTATAAGGAAATTAAGTGTCCTATGCCGGACCTCTTCAAAGTTTCCATTACATTACATGCACAATGAAACCTGTGTTTGTGAAACATGAATTCCCCCGTCAGCATCTTTGTTAGTATAAACATAAGGGGTAGGGCCACGAGACCCCTAAATCGGCCCTTGATTTTTCTCTTAAAATAAATTTCACGAGGAATACTTGATACCTCTCATGAAAATACACGAATGTTTACCGTTTTTCATGAAAAGAATAATATCACCAAACAATGTGCCATTTAACTGTAATGACGTCATGAAGTGACGTCATTTTGACGTTATTGACAAAACATGGCGAAAATTGCTAGGAATTTTGTCTTTTGTCGTAGAATTCAATGTGGCCGCATGCGTTAACTGAGATAAAACTTTTATGACAAGATGATATAATGATAACGCAGCACATTTAAGGCCTTCCATAGAAATGACGTAGAAGTTTTTTTTTCCGCCAAATAACGTAACGTCATATGACGTCATGGACCCTGTGTCGTCAGGTTAGGTAGCAACACATTTATTAGCTTTGTTTATCGTTGATTCCTTTATTTACGAGATAAGATTGCATTTATACAAAAAAACAAAACATATAACTTCATCACTGACACATCGCCGGGTCAATAAACTTGTGAGAAAGCCCCTAATCTATATCTGTACTCTGTGACCCCGTACACCGAAGAATGCGATCTGCGTTACTTAGAAGCTTGAGGTGACGAACAGTTGCGAATCAACAGTTTACAGAGCGGGTAAAACGAAAAAAAAGGCAGATTTTGGTAAGTATAAGCGATATCAAACATCAATAACTGGTGCTGTATTGAGGAAATATCTTAGAATTAGTACAATTACATCATGGAATCAATTTATTCATAGAAATAAAAGGAAACTCCTTGGATTACCAAGAGACATGTGTGAAATGTATGTGTAAATGACAGAATTTCATCGCGTTTTACTTAAGTTACACTGTTACTGCAAAGCTGAGTAGTAGCTAATTTTTATGTGAATAGTTTAGACACTTGTAGATTATGATATCAGTTCGTACGAAAGTTGAATGACGAGGAAAAAATGGTGAATGTGATACTAATGTGCCCATGCCCATGTATATCCTCGAATACCCAAACTCCGTGGTATTAAGGATGTAAACAGTGTAGACGTCATTAAAATTACTGCATCCATCTTTTTCATTTTATGATTGCATAGATGAGATATATCTTTACCTAAACAAGCGCTTGTTTGATTGTCTACAGTCAATAACTAGGAAATCGGCGCCTGAAATGCAACTGGATCAAACATGTGTAACAGGGCGGCCATGAATGTAATTCCGTGGTACCAGATATAAGGCCAAACCAATGCTGTTATTACGTTTATTGTATATAGAATCATCCAGTCAACAATGAGAAAGAGTTGCTTTAACAGTAATAAAGATTTTAAGCTTGACTTTGCTTTCAAAAGACACATGTAGCTACCGACACCTGCATGGTATGCAACAAAGATACGTAAATAAATTATTGCTGCACTTGCAGAACATCTCGTACAAGGTGGCTGTTAAGGAACGGTCCCATAATACCAGTTATTAAAATGTCGGTCACTCTTAATATGGTGTTAGGAAAAAAAATGACAAATAATCTCAAGCTCCTGGCAAGAGTTATTCACACACAATTAATTTGTTCCAGCTTAACAATTATTTTATTTGATATCTGCAATGCAGAAAAAAATAAGACTGGGTCATCGGTCAAATGACAAATTTGAAATACTGAAAATATTCAACAAATTTGCTTAATGCTTACATCAACTTTGTCATAGGACGTCGTTTATCTAAATTTTGGTGGATCACTTTGTCTGTTGTCTCCCCCCCCCCATCATGTTGTCACGAAAATATCGGGAGTAATGAAACAAGGTAGGATTGCTACTCGACCATTCCGAGGCACATTTATTGATCATATACATACAAATGTTTGTTACGACAAGGATCCGATATTATAATAAAGGAGTAACCTTTCGAATATTTTGAAAGGCGAAGGGAAACATGATTTCTGAATGAAATCCGGCTATAGATTTGACCACAAAAAATCTCTGAATTTTGCATCTGCTGTAAATAATAATCCTGTCTGGACGACTATCAAATAAATTCATGATCTGAAAATGCAAACAAAAGGAGAGAAAAAAACCACCCAAAACAAAGCCGTTATACATACAATGAAAAGTCCTCTAGCCCGACCCATACCCTTTCTTGGCCCCATAAATCAATGACCGCTCTTTAAATTTCTGTCAAACACACTACCATGTATTTCGTCGATCTCATGAAGAATTTATAAGTGCTAATTCACTTTCAGGGGACATGGAATTCAAATAAAACATATGAAATCTAATTAAGTAAAATCGAGCAGAAGATTCCCAATGTCGGTGCAGCGTGGGCGATGAATAGAAACTCGAGGTCACGCTTTACTTTCAATTTTCATCAAATTTTGCATGCAATTGCAAGTTGTCAATTATAAGTGCTTTTAAATGTCAATGTCAGCTACGCTTTTACATGGCTTGTGTTTTTATTTCTTTTTATTTCTTTATTTTTGTTATAGAAAATATACACTGAAAAATGTTAAAAAAAGAAGAAGAAAGAAACAGTGCCTATGCGTCTTCTGACACATTGAAATTAAATTTTAAATCAGTATGAAAGTATACCTAAATTTTAATATTAATATGACAATGGACATCATCCACGGAATTTGCCGATTCCTCTATTTCCAATCTAGATCAAATTTTGTTTTGTTTTCTTTTCTGCTGGGAAACAAACATCAGTTTTATCTCCTTTTTTTTTACCCTTATTTTTTTCCCGATGTCTAGAAAAAATAATATTGGATCTAGAATTACCTATTGTCCAGAGCATAGGACTTTACTAGTATAAAGTAGATAAGGTTTCCTTGCTTAAAATAAGAAACCAGAGAATCCATAACATAAAGAAATTTTGGTATAAACAGTGAAGAGTTTATGTATGTTATCGATCCCATTGCGGTCAAAGGACGGTCATAAGTCGAACAAGGTTTTTTTTTCTATCACGGTAATAATTATAAAAGGGACGCATAATGTATGTAAATGAATATTACGAATTAATATAATCAATCCATGCAATTCTAATGCATGTCCGATATTATACAGCATCATGTTAATTTCATGTTGGTTCATGGGTTCGTACGGTAACCGGCAAGACCGACACCCCGGCGTGCCGCCCTGCCCCTGCCCCTTTTTTCCCGCCATTCACCCCTCAATATACAAAAAGTGAAATGAAATTTAACAGACTTGAATAAATATTGCTTGATCATTTTTCATATGATGAAATGAAAAGTTTATTCAAATAAGCTTTTTAAAAAATTAAAACGGAATTTACAGAGAGCAATTAACGCGATTACGTCCCTTGAATAAATCTGATTCCAATGAACGTTTATTTGGTATACGAACGAACTACCGATTAGCATCTGTCAGGAAAACTGCAACGACGCAAGATGTTACCGTACATAAATCAAAGTGAAACTTTGCACACATTTTAAGTGTTAGGTCTTCTTCCATAATTCAACTGGGGGAAACGTTTACATTCTATAGTTTCTTTTAAATTCTCTGCCATTCGTGCCAGTGTCGGTAATTTTTTATGAAATGGGTACATTTTTCTCGATTTTTTTAAGTAGGCGTTCTTTATCAAAGATTTCCCCAGCAAGAAGTAGGTAAATAAAACCCCCCTTTATAGTATGGTATCAATATTTTCTTTGAATGATAAGGTTTCACCTTGCGCCAACTGATTTTGTATGACCAATGTTGATCTACGAAAATATACGTGTCACGTGACAACCCGACGTTCGGGGAGCATATATCAATATTAACAGATAAATTATGATATAGCATCTATACTGATACATAAACTATTTCATTCCATCTTATTTGGACAATTTAATAATTCCTTGAAAATAGCTATCAAAACTGACATCAAATTTTGTCAATGACGTCACGGAAGGCCTTAAATGTGCTGCGAATCTTTCACATATAAATTTTCCATCATAGTTAACGCATGCGGCCATTGCTAATTTAATAGAAATATTGAGTTTTTGCATCAATTTCGCCGAATATGACCTATTTTGGTGTTTTCAAATGGCTAAAAGGTGTTGATAAAAGCAATGTTTACAAAAAGTAGATTCGTGATTCAGTAGAGAACGTTTCAAAATGTCAAATAACACTTAAAAATTCTATGAAGTACAATGTTCAAAATTTATAAAAATTAGGGCCAATATCGGGCTTCGTGGCCCAAACCCTTTCTGTTCAGTGGGTGAAAGATTAAAGTCACAGGGTAAAAAATATTGGTATCAATGGAAAGGTCTTGTCATAAGGAATACACATGAGAAACATCAAAGCCCTATCACTTACCATTCAAAAGTTATACCCAATGTTAAAGTTTTCGAAAAGTATGTCAAAAGTCAAGGTCAAGTTCACAAGGTCAAAAATGTTGATATCAATGGAAAGGACTTGTCACAAGGAATATGCATATGAAATATGAAAGCCCTATCACTTTCCATTCAAAAGTTATGCCCTATGTTAAAGTTTTTCAAAAGTAGGTCAAACTCCAAGGTCAAGGTCACAAGGTCAAAAATGTTGGTATCCATGGAAAGGTCTTGTCATAAGGAATACACATGTGAAATATCAAAGACCTATCCCTTACCATTCAAAAGTTATGGCAAGGTTAAAGATTTTGCAGACAGAGAGACAAACTGACAGACAAACTTATAGGACAAAAAGTATATGCCCCTGAATCTTTGATTAAATATCAAAGCCCTAACCCTTATAGTTTAAAAGTAGTTTAAATGTCAAGGTCATTAATTCAAATGTCTTGGAGTAATACTTGTTATGATGTGTGTATGAAATATTAAAGCCCTATCACTTATACTTGAAGAGATGTTTGCTTACAGAGCTTAATACAAATTTACTACATTGTATTAGGTCAAAGTTCAAAGTCAAGGTCTCTAGGTCAAATGTCTTTTTATCAAAATGTAGTACTTGTTATGGTGAATGTATGTATGAAATTTAAAAGTACTATCACTTATATGTGAAAAAATGTTATGATCGCTGAGCGATATAAGTCCAGTCTTCATGAAAACTTTTTTTACCACTAGCCAGCCGGGCTAGTTGAGTGCCAAAATCTACTAGCCACTCATAATTTTCACTAGCCATTAAAGAAAAATCAAAACGCTATAAAGACCCATCGTTTTCTCAGCTAGGTCTGTTGAATAGGCAAAAATTCACACATATATAGAGTATACACAAAAATCGAACGAAGTTAAACCACCACCCTATCATTTCTCTGGCGGATGTCAGCTACGTCATTATCAATAGACTCAATTTTACAATGAATGCATGATATTGTTTGTATAAATATAATTTCACATACGCATTTTGCCTGCAGAAAATGGACCGAGAAAGAAAAAATATCAGAACTTATTTGAATCATACACGATAAAAAGCCAACCGTTGCTTGCGCCGCTTGGCCAATAGTTATAAAATTTTCGTAAGAATTTCCTCATTTCAGTGTTCAGTCCAGATTTTTTAATTTTGTAGGATATCTAATTGAACATGTTTTACTCGCATATAAGTTTGTACCGTAAAATAACCCGTCACGACGCGCAGAAAACAATGCACTCTGGTTACGGAAATATTCATCTTGTATCTTAGGACAATATTTTAATGATCAGATTTTACAGGAAAACATTATAGTATTTCATTTTTAAACATGTTCAATAAAATAAACATTTCATACTTAACCAGCGATAAAAGTTGAGACGTAACGTGTACTTTTTACAGAAAGAAGGCGGCGATTTTACCCCAAGTAAAAGACGAGAAATCACCAGCCGCTGGACCTTAATGAGAACACTGCATTTCATTAAAAGTCACAAGCCAGTCGGGCTAGTTCAGCATCAAATTTTGGTAGCCCGAGGAAATAATTGGTAGCCAGGGCGCTCGGGCTAGTGAGTTTTCACGAAGACTGTAAGTCCCCTACCGGCGGCATACATTTATGTCCTACAACTCTGCCTAAAAAAAATGCTTTGAGAACTTCTTGACCAAAATATAACTAAAATGTAAAAGTTCAAGGTCAAGGTCACTAGGTCAAATGTCTTGGAATCAAAATGTAGTAATTGATATGATGAATATATGTATGAAATATTTTAAAAAGCCCTATCACTTATACCTGAAGAGTTATCTGCTTTAAGAACTTCTTAACCGTATGGACAGACAGGGTATTTCATATATACCCGTCTCCCCCAAACTTATAACACTACTAATCATTGGTCGATATCAAGATATCGACCATTTCTAGATTTGTACAGGTTGATCAAGTTTCGATTTGATCATCAGATTCAACATTGCAATAGGGGCAATTATCCGATAGAAAGAAACATTTTTATGACTAGGAAGAAAACACGTGACTAATTCTTCTTTTCTGAACTATTTGCTTTTAACTATTGATGCTATGAAAACTTCGAAAGGTTACGATTGTCTCCTTTTCCCGCGATATTGTTCACTTCCCGCGAATATGCAGAGAGATGTTTTGATTGGTGGATTTTCGTAAGATGGAATATTCCGACAAGTTGAGCAAAAGGTATGTAAAATGCTTACATTGTATATAGATTGCATTTATTTGCTGTAAACGATCTGTGTATTTCTTCAACTTTCATTTTCTTTAATTAAATGATTTTATTTTAGTTTGTAAGAATCAAGATGAAACTATTTTTTATTTTTGGTGCTATCAATACCCCCTAATGACCAATTAAATGGACTATTCTGAAAAATTGTCAACAAGAAAGCCTGTGTGTTAGAAGCAGTGGTTCGAACAACTTTCTATCCAGATTATAAACAGATTAGCGGGTAGCAACCTTGTTGCACATCGTAAGTCAGTACAATGAAAGTTTTTCGGGGTAATATTCATCAAGGTTATCCATTCTTTCCTTTGCCTTTTGCTGGAAGACAATGCACTGCGATTGCTTACACAGCGTTGATTTGTTTTCTTGTCTTGAACATTCGAAATCCAATTCCATCAGACATCGATCAGATAGTTAACCATGGCCATCGTTTATTTGTTGATATTAGTCTAGACATACATGGAATTGATGGTACAAGAAATCTGCTGCACTCTGAAGTGGCTGGGCGAGAGGTGCAGGGTTCATCGTTATTTTTTGACACGAACAGGTACTATGGTATTGTAGGTTATGCGCCCCTTGAGGATGCTGGTTCACATGATATGCACACTTCTTTACAATTAGGTCTTGTAACGAGGGGAATTCTTGCTACATTTGGAGAAGAGACTATATCACTGTTTCGCATGACAAATTCTGACCAAGTTATTCTTTTCGATTCCCATGCGCGCTCTGCGTATGGTACTCCAGATCCATATGGATCAGCCATTATGCTGATGTTTGACAATACTTTAGAGTGTTATCAGTATTTAGAAAGGACATATTTTGGATTACCTTTTGATTTTTCACCCATACTTCCCTTGGATCATGAAACTGTACCATTCAACTCATCTTCGACATTAAATGCTACCTCAAAGGTTATTGATCCTGAATTTCTATGCACAACCTTGTCAGAAGCAGACATTGAATCAAGACATACATGTAGAAATGAAAAGGTGCAATGTCTAGAAAATGTAGTTGAGATAAGTTCTGTTGGTCTAAATCATGTTGACCCTGAACATAGCAGCACACATGACACATTTGGCAACACATCTTTGACAGTTGATAAAATCGATAATCTGATATTAAAATCAACTGCGTGCATTACACATGAAACTTTGAATACAGCAGTTACTACCCTTTATCCTAATATAGACTCAAATGAAATTCACGACAATTGTTCATGTACAGAACAAATAAATGATCATGACACTGGTATGTATACATTGAACAATGGGAGTCGAACACAATCAACAAATGTGCCTCCAGTCAATATCACAAATGGTGACATTTTACTTGAGAGTCGAACACAATCAACAAATATACCTCCGATCAAAATCACAAATGGCAACATTTTACTTGATCATACATATTCTCATAGGCCTGCTAAAGATAGTGAACATGATCATTCTTATGCTTGTAGCAGCAAGGTCCATCACAAAAATCTCAGAAAAAGAAAAAACACAGGACAACTCTTTGACTTTTAATTCTAGCTTTGTTGAAAAAAGGGTAACTTGTGCTCTCCCTCATGACATGTGTACTAATCCCTGTTTTCAAAGAAGTATTGAATCCATGCCGTCACATTATTGCAATTCATGTGAACGACTTATGTATAGGGAACAGCTTCTGAAATCAAATCAAAGTTATTCATATGTAGATGTGAAGGAAGGGGATTTACTATGTATAACGTGTAAACGTACCTTGGCAAATAATAAACGTCCCACTTTAGCTGTGAAAGGTAATTGGCTTGATCCTGGTTTCATGAATTAAAAAATTTAAATATCTTGGAGAAGCGCATCATTTCTAAAATCAGTACCTTCTTCACATTAGTTGTTTTGCCAGGATTTCCAGTGGGTCAATTTGCTGAGAAGGGTTACGTTATTCATTTCCCTGTTGATACACTTGGGGCATGTAATCAATTGTGGTCAAGTATGCAATCAACCAAATCATTTGTGCTCGCATCATGTTCCTGTCATTCAACATTAATATTGAAAACAATTTACAACCAAGAAACTGATACAACCAAAGAAAATTTAAAGGCAATGACGTGGTTGAAACATAACAATGCCCTTTATCATGATATTGAAATTCCCGTGAATGTTTCTCATAGTCTTGAAAACCCAGAAAGTAATTCAACAGCAATAGACTTTTCAGAAGTAAGTGCTGTGCCTTGCAATTACACTTCAAACGAAACAATTATAGATCTAAATGCAGATAGTCCAATAGAAATGACCAGGGTAATTTACTCAGAAGAAATGGCATTTCCTTGGTTATTTCCATTTGGAAATAATGGTATGAACATGGACAGACCACACTCTTTGAGTCTAGGACAATATTATAAATGTCGGCTATGGAACAAGGATGATCGCTTCCGTACAAATATATCGTACCTACTAAACGCAGTAAACAATATGAAAAAAATTATCTATCAAATCTCATATCTGTATATACCAGAGTACAGAAACAATCAACTTCAAATAACAATGCACTTACTGCTGGTGACTTGGTAAATGGAACTAGTCCAGATATCATAAACAATTCATACATGTTCATGAAACAAATCCGTGGTACGGTAGCCTATTGGAAACAAGTACTATTTAATTTATTAGCAATGATAAGAAATTTGGGACCACCTACTCTCTTTGTCACACTGTCTTCAAATGACTATCACTGGGAAGAACTTGCAATGACTTTGCAGAATAAGGACAAACAGTTCGTAGATTTGAAAAAGTTGCCCTTTGATGTACAAAAAAATCCAATGTTGACTGCAAAACACTTTGACAAAAGGTGGCAAGCTCTGTTGAAACATGTTATTAAAGGTCCAAAAAAGCCTTTAGGGAAAGTAATTGATCACTTTGCTCGTATTGAATTTCAAGCAAGGGGAAGTCCACATTTGCATATGTTCCTGTGGATAGAGGATGCACCAAATCTGTTGACTGCACAAAATAGCACCGAAATAACTTCCTACATAGACTCTGTGATCAGCACTCAACTTCCTGACAAACAGAAACATCCATATCTACATTCTCTGGTGTCTTCTTTACAAATACATTCTCACAGACCATATTGTCAGCGAGGAACTAAATGTAGATTTCATTTCCCTTACTCGCAATGCAACGCTACACATTTATTAACAGATGTTGACAATATTTCAACAAGCAAGAAGTTTTATGAAACATAAAGAAATTCTTGTGACACTATGGTGAATGCATACAATCCAGAAATACTTCTTCACTGGAGAGCAAACATGGATATACAAATGATAGGCGGTCCATATGGAGTAGCTTCATATGTTTGTTCGTACATTTGTAAATCAGAGCCTGACACCTTGAAAAATGCTTTACATTCATTAATACACAACATGTCAAATGAAGATGCACTTACTTGTAGACAAAAATGTTTAGAATTGGGATGTGTGTTCTTAAACATCGAACACTCTCTGCACAAGAAGCATCATATCGTATAGGAGGTATGCAATTGATTTGGACATCTAGAGAAACTATTCCACTTTGTGCGCTGCCTCCCCACAAGCAATACAAAAAGCTGAAACCATTTAAAGACCGACAAGATTTGCCTAGAAATAGTACAGATATTTTTGAAAGGAATAAGCTTGATTACTACTATTTAAGACCCAGATCAATGGAAAACTGTTGTTACTTCAGATTTTACCAGCAATTCCGTTGCATCAAAACATCTACTTGTAAGAGATATGATAGAAACATGACATGTATTCATCCGGATTATGTCATTAGAGAGAGATGTGTCAACGCTGTTATAAGACCTATTATAGCTGCAAAAAATACTGAGGATTACTTCCATAGCTTGATGATTCTTTATTTACCACACAGAAATCCTAATCAGCTACTGCATCCATCAAACAATGTAATGCAAGCATTTAGAGACAAATACGCACTGTTTGATTCAACTGCTCTGAATTCATGTCACAACATTCCAACTATTGAAGATGCAATTAGGATGTTGCAAATATCTGAATTACAAGAAAATGATTTCACACCAATAGATGATTATAGAGAACAGGCTTGCGTGACTGTTGATGATTTAGTTGATACAAATGTACAACAAGAAAATGAACTAATTAACAATGACACAACAAACACACAAATCAGACAGAATACTTGTGATATAACTTATGATGGTCAGAGTACAACAACAAATATTTTGTCCGGTTTAAACAGTTCTTCACAAGACAGTGAACTTATAGATCCCGACACCAATATTGCTGCAGAACAAGAATGGCATTACCTTTCAGTTGGTGCTAATGCAAACATGTTATGGACCAAAATGGCATCTCTAACAAATGATCAGTTAAATGTTGTTAAGTTTGTCATTCAGTCTTTCAAGGGAAAAAAGTTCCTTTCAATATTTTCATCAGTGGTCGAGCAGGAGTAGGTAAAAGTTTTCTCATTGAGGTACTTGTTCAGTGGCTAAATATGTTTACTGTGTCTGTAAGTGGAATGCCAGCAGTTCATGTTTGTGCTCCTACAGGTGTTGCTGCATATAACGTTAAAGGTAAAACAATTCACTCTCTATTCAGCCTGCCTGTTGATCACAAAAAATGTAGAGGGCAATACCAGGAAATATCAGCTAAATGTCTTTCAAAAACAAGGAATTCTTTCAAGAGCATTCATACAATTATTATTGATGATATTAGTATGGCTGGGTCTGATATGTTGGAGTCAATTCACAAAAGACTGACAGTTATCAAACAAAATAATTCTCCTTTCGGTGGTTTGAACATAATCGCTGTTGGTGACTTCTACCAACTTAGACCAGTAAACAGTAAATACGCTTTTCAGCATAGCCAACTATGGTCCACATTCATTCCTTTTTTTTGTCAGAAAATGTCAGACAGTCTGAAGATCATCAATATGCTACACTACTGAACCGGGCACGCATTGGCTTTATAAATGCAAATAATGTAACACTGCTTCAAACAAGATTGAAACCAAAATGTTGTATGCCAGATATGAATAATGTGCTACACATTTTTCCAACAGTTAAACAAGTTCGTGAACACAATGACTTGGTTCAAAATACATTGAATCATATCTGTCAAACAATATATGCTACTCACACTTTCTCAGAAAATTACCTCAATCCCAATGAAAATGTTAGTAATCATTTGATACCACAAGATGACAGAGATGCTGGAGGTCTACCTTCTGTATTGACAATTTCATGTGGTACTAGAGTTATGTTATAACGAAATTTAAATACTCAGTTTGGATTAGTCAATGGTGCCATGGTCATGATAACAAAAATTGAACATGTTGAACAAACTTTAGAATTTATGTTAAGTTTGATGATGTTCACTTGCCTCTGTCATACTTATCAAATGGTTCTGTTTTGATACCTCTTTACAAACAAGAATTCCTTTCGAAAGGTCGATTAATTATCAGAGAAATGTTTCCAATAACACCATGTTGGGCATCAACTATACACAAAGTTCAAGGATTGTCTCTTGATAAAGCAGCAATATACTTGGGATCAGACATCTTCGCAAAAGGTCAAGCTTATGTTGCTTTAAGTAGAGTAAAAACATTACAAGGACTGTACTTGATATCACTTTGTCCTTCCAAAATTCAAGCAGACCCGAAAGTAACAGCAGAATACCTTAGACTGCAATACTTGAACAAGTCAAACTCTTTTCAAGAACTAAATTCTGTTTCTTTCTTGGTTGCTATTTTCATAATCAGTATGATAGCATGATTTTTACCTGTTCATTTGACCTAGAGTGAGTTGGAAGAATTGGTTTCATTCCTTCTTTGCAATTATTGTTTTCAATATTAATGTTGAATGAATGCAAGCTGTTCGTGATAGAATTTACCATGTAATTGTTGGCTAGATTGCAAAGCAATTCAGGTCTATAGATTGACGATGTCCGTCCGTCTGTCTGTCCGTCCGTCTGTCTGTCTGTCCGTCCGTCCGTCCGTCCGTCTGCCGACAACATTTTGGTTAAAGTTTCTGGTTGAGGCAAAATCTAAGGAACTATATGCAGTAGAAACTTTATATTATACATGAAGCTTGCCCATGACAAGACCTTTCAATTTATGCTGTATTATTTGACCTATTGACCTTGACCCAGTTAGTGGCAAAAACTTACTTTGCAATCCGGCCATACCGTTTTTAGCAGTGTTTTATTTTTATCTTCGTATAATAGAACTTTATTTGGGATTTGACTCTTGTTTGACCTTTTCTTAAAAAAACTAAAACCAGGTCTACATCTCATGAACTATTAGGGGTATGGAATGGATATTTCACATATAAGTACATGATGACCATACCTTTCATCTGCATCCTTGGCTTTTGATCTATTGCCAATTATACCTTGGCTTTTGTCCTATTGCCATATACCTTGGACTTTGACCTATTGCCATATACCTTGGATTTTGACCTATTGCCATATACCTTGGACTTTGACCTATTGCCATATACCTTGGATTTTGACTTACTTGTTATTATAAACATGAACTTGAGCTATTTTGTAAAGTATAATGGGTAGATCTTAAAGATTCTGCATGAACAGACTTCACATTTCAAATATTTAGTTTTGATCTAGTAACTCTGAAATTTGACCTAGTTTAAAACATTAATCTGGACACATCTCACAAAAACAAAATACTTTCCATAAAACATCTAGCACAGCAAAAAAAGTTGCCATCTGCCAAGTCTAATATACCTTGTCATCATTAGAAAATCTTTTCTTCATAATAATGTACAGTACTGAGCATGACATACTTGTAACACTTGTCATTCTTTGTGTTACTTGCAAAAACTCTCAGGCATACCTATCTCCATTGTCTGTCTGACTTACTTCAATGTTTTTATTGTTACACTAGCTTTTTACGACAATAATATTATAGTTGTACACCAAAAAATATATCAGTAATTCAGTATTTAATTCAGTCATTAATATGCTACAGTTTGTTCTCACACCCTAGATCAAAATGATATGATAGCACAGGTAATTATATTTTGGCAATAGCCTTTCAAACAGCATTTACTTTTTCGCTCGCCAGGATAAAAAAGTCCTAAAAGCTAATACCATACCCTCGACGGTGGCGTCGTCCGAAGACAAAACTTTAACCTGGGCTATATCTCTTGAACTATAAGGGGTAGTGCTTTAATATTTCACTTGATACCTTGTAACGAGACCTTTCATTTCAGACCAAGTAATCCAAGATTTGGGGGCATATAGTTTTTGTTTGTATGTTTGTCCGCACAAACTTTAACCTTGGCCATAACTTTTGAATAGTAAGAGATAGGGATTTAATATTTCATATGTGTATTCCTTGTGACAAGACCTTTCCAAATGATGGATACCAATATCTTTTTTAACCTTATCACCTTGACCTTGGAGTTTGACCTCCTTTTGATCTATGTAACCTTGTGATCACCAACCATTATAAAGTATACTTGATAGACATATAATTCTTTAAGCATCACCATGAGTCTGTGGTCTAGTTGTATACCTAATATTTTGTTTTGAGCCTCTGACCCCGGGGTCTTTGAAAATAGGTCATGTCATTTTCTCATACACATGTCTTATTATATTATGTTGTGAACACCTATTCTCAGAAAGTATAATTGATCCACAATTAATTCGTATAACATCATTTTACAAGTTTCTGTGCTTTAAATGTGCACCTGATATCATGTATGAGCCCCTGACCCCAGAATCTTGAAATGGGTGTCACTTGAGTTAAATGAATTCAACAAAACAGCCAGTGACAGCTTCTGTCTAATCAGTGACTTTTGGTTTGAACTTGCAATATAATGCAATATAAATCAAGCATAATTCTTTCCAAAATACTTCTATTTCTTTCTTCAGATGGAAAAATTCAAGAAAACCTTAATAGAAATTCTAGACTCACCAGAAAACAGCGTAATGAAGGGCATGACAACTGTGAGAGTTGTAGACACTTCATCAATACAGACATACAAGAGAAAAGATGGGACTACTGGAAATGTGTTCACTGCGGCAGTGTGCGATGAACAAACATGTACAAAAATACTTTGCTATGATGCGTCCAAAGTTGGATCAATTGTACAAAACAGCACAATTAGTCTTCTGAATATTATCATTAGAGAAAGGTTAGAACTTATAATCTTATTATATTGCAAATAAATTGATCCAATTAGATATGGAGATCAAATAGGCAATCAATGAAAATATTTGTGTATTTTAACCATTTTCATGTATATATCTTCCATTTGTAATACCAACTGACGAATGTTTTACGTCGTTATTGATACTTACATTGAACGGGAGAAATATAATTCATTCTCCACGTGGGCGAGTAAGTCGTAATTTTTGATCGCTCATAGGAAGAAATACTCCTCTTGGGCAAGCGTTAAGTTCATACCCTGTTAACCTTCTCTAAGAACATGTGATCAATTCTAACACATAACTGTATACTTTGAATAAATATATCATACATGTGTATTTTATCTGTATATTTCAGGAACATCATTGTCACCTCCAAGACAGAGATTTATAAATCTCCTGTAAAGCTTAACATTCCAAATGATGTCATACAATCTACTTTGAAGCTGTTGCAAGTCAATATCCCAGAGAACCTTGACATCATAACTGCAGCCACCAGTCCAAAGAAAACAACAGTGAATGTCAAAGGAATGTTCTTTTACCAAAACTTTATCACATAATAATTAAAATGTGAATCATGGTATACATCCATAAGTAAAAGTAACATTAAGTAAATGATAAGTACTACAGGAATCTCTATCAAACAAAAGCAAGTAAATACTGCCTGTATGACATTTCTATATTACTGTAGCTCTCTATTCATTAGATTGAAATACAGTACCATACATGTATAGAAATAAATGTCGTAATTTGTGTTTTGTTACAAGAATACAACATACAGCTAGTGCAAATATTATCATGAAATGCACATTAGCGCATTTCATGAGATAAATGCACTTGCTGTGTGTGCTACCCTTATATCACAAGTTATACAATATATATACACCAAAGTTGTCGGTTTCATTCAAGTTTTTATGAAATCACGTTTTCTAGATAAAAAGGTAAACCTAATATTCATCATACTGCATTTATAGTTTTCAGGTTAGAAAAACCACAGTGACATGTTTCTTCAGATATTATGTTTTGCAACGTCAACATATTTAATATACGAATGTAGCACATTCTTTTTATTAATAGTTTCATTTTTTAGTTGTACACTGGTTATGTATGTAGAATTGTAACCAGTGTACATCTGAAAAATGCTACTATTAAAACAAGTCTTAATGGACTATTCACTTCACGTGAACATTATTACATACATGTCGCATGGCAATGCATCATAGGTGTAAAATCATGTCAATTCCTAGAAAAGTCAAGAATTATTTATTTACTCGATTGTAAATGTTATACTTGTATAAGACCATGTTAACTAAACGTAATCTTAATCTTATTAAAATTGTATCACTTACATAGGTTGGACCTTTGGAGAAAAAAAAACATTAAGATCCACAGGAGAAGAAGTAGACTTCCGACAGATCAAATTGAATGACAACACATCCAAAATTCCTATTGTACTTTGGAGAAATTTGGCTGTACAAGAATACAGTAAGGACTCTGTAATCCGCTGCCTCAACTTTACGGTTTCTGACACATTTGATAAGATGAAGAAACAAATACCCTCCCTTACGAACAAATTAGCTTCCTCAGCAATAGAGGTGAATATTGTTATGAAAAAATACTATAATAGCAAGAAATGTTTTAATGAATCTATCGTTCATAAATGAGGGCTGACATTAAAAGATTTCCAGGTCAGGTAATTCAACTGCAACCACAGGAACCCTGAAACTACTGTTTCATTACACAATAAATTCACAGTGTTTCAAATGGCTACAAAAATAATTCAAAGTGAGCTGAATCCTATAAAGGATCTGTAACCCAAAATAATAAACTTCATAATAATATAATACATTATTCAATGAAAGGTTTAGATTTTCTTGATTTTAAAATATAACCTTTCAAAACATTTTGATGAAAATGTCGTATTAACTTCAAATGTCTAATTATATAACGCTACATTTTCATATGAATTGTTACATTTCTTCCTTTCAGTATTTAACCAGAGAAGAATTGGATAATTGTACTCCAGAGCATTCGTCCGATGAGGAAATTCCTGTTGTAGAATTAATTGGAATTTCAAGCATGGAAGAATACATGTATCCTATAATTTATATGTCTTGTGCAATACAAGAATGACATAGGAATTACTTAATCAAGTAATTCGTTTGCCATCTGTCTGTCTGGAACTCACAGTCTCATATATATTGCTATAACTAACTTCTTATAAAGCGGACATTTTTCAGAATTGCAATAATTAAAGTATGATGAGACTCAGATTCATATGTAGGTCACGATCACTGTTGAGGTACGGTTTATCAGGTCCCCAGCAGGTCCAGGGCAGAGCCCTGTTAAAGGGGCGGGGGGAAGTCCCCTGGAAACTCTTAAATTTCAGCTGTCTTAGGACGCATTTTCATGACTGTAATTAATTAAAGAATGAAATTTGATGTTTATAACAATTATTTCCATCAGTTGCAATCAATTCCTTCAGAGCTTTGATTAGTAAATGGTACTTGTAATTTATAACAATTTATTTTGCTAGTTGCTGTACAAATGATAACTGCTATAATCGTAAACTGAGAGACGGACGCTGTCCTTCATGTGGGATATTCTTCAAAGGCAATGCTGGGAAAGCTTATATTGGCAAGGTGTTGGTGGAACGTGACAACAGTGTAAAATCGTACACTGTTTTTACTCAACAGTTACAACAAATTGCAGACAAATTAAATATTACTCTGGACAAGGACTTCTCTACAACTCTCCTTACTAAATTACCAACATCCATCAGATTCAATAGTGTTGCATCTAAAATTACGCGCATTTTTTAAGGAAAAAAACTTTCAGACAGATGATGTACATCCACCTATAACTGAGCAAAACATCTTACTGACAATTGCCAAAAAAAGAATGTGGTCAATACATATCATGGTTTTTTATGATAATGACTTCTCCAATTTAGTACACATTCTCATTTTAGTACAAATTCAGTTCAAAAATATCTTTTGACTTTATAAGGCCCCTACCTGTTCACTGGAGGGGACTTGCTAATTACTAAAGATTTGCTAACCAGTTTACTGTAACAACATTTGTTCTACCAGTTCTTCTTTATTAAGATATGTTCTACTAGATCTTATGTATCTCCCAGCTTGTTCTTGTGTAACAAGATTTGTTCTACTAGTTCCTGTGCATAGCATAACTTCATTATACAAGATTATTACTATCAATAATAAGTTTAATCATGTGCTTTGGATGTGAAGATTATTTGTATGGACTTTTTTTGTTTCCTTTGTATTTTATTAAGCTCATTGTGTAACTTTATTATGAAAGTAATGTTATATGTCTTGAATATACAATTGTTACTGATTTCATGGATTTCTCTTGTTTCCATATAATTTTATTAAAGTATTTTAAGAACCTGCATAAATCTAAACAATATCTATTTTCAATAGTAACATAACTTCTGTTCTAGAATTAGCTGAAGTATTTAAAATATTTTACTCAGATACTTCGAAAATTCTCTCTGTTCTGACAAATTCATATCAGTACCCTATAGAAAATATGCACGTTTTACTTCTAGGAAAAACTATTGGCTTATAAATAATACATTCCTCACAAAATATTTTTCAGTGATCTTTCTATAGCAATCTATTTAGCCATACTTCTCAAATTGATTTAAAAGGGAAAATACTTACTATTCAGAAAGATCAATTCATTGGCTTCTATTATGCCTTGGGTTCATCAACAGTCAAATTTGTTATTGTCTTGCAATTCTTAGTTTGACTTGATCAAGAATGTTTAAGCCTTGATTACCCAAGTTCTATCATTTTTTTTGTACAGATATCTGTAATATTACTTAATAATATCATCATGCAATTTCTTTTCACAAACTAGTTAACAGATAAAAAGATCCACATGTATTTAGCAAGTATAATTTGGGGCTTGAATTACATATATTGTTAAACAAACTCTTTCAAAGTGACTCTTCAATATAATGATAAATAATATAAATACTTGATATTCATGAAATACATGTAAACTTCCTTATTTAACTGTCTGTTAGTCTACCACAGGCAGTTACATTACTTGAAAATGAGAATTTCCTTGTGACAAATATCCATACAGAATATTATTGACTTCTATTCCATACATATTTTGAAAACTTGATATATGTATATGCTATGTTTTTGCTGCATGTCTATCTGTCAGTCAAGAACAAACCATGTAAAAAGCTATTCTAGTCATTGCTGATTCTTGTTTTTATTTGTAAGCCCTTTTTCATGATAATTTACTTTAATAAAACCTTCAGGAAAAGGTTTGATAAAAGAATGAAGAATTAGAATAGTGATATGCAAGTCTTGTTTATGCTTGAGTTCCTTTTACTTGTCTTGTACTTATTTGCAATATTGCAAGAAAAAGGTACACTTACATGATAATTATAGAGCAATTCATGTTAGTTAGTTTTAGCAAATAGCGCATTTTTGTGTTTTCACCATTATTGTGTTCACATTATCTTTAAATAACATTATATATATTATAGTTTTTAGTGATTTGTGATCTCTTTCTTCGTGGTTCTGATGTCATATCATCAGAAAAGTTTGTTTTAATGATATGCAAGTCTTTTTTCTGCTTGCAATGACTTTATGCTTTATGCCAGTATTATAGTATTTTTAATCAGGCTTTTACAAATACAAGTATGAAAAAAGTGATCACATAGAATAATAACTGCAAGTCTTATTTGTGCTTGATTTCATTTTACTTGTCTTGTACTAATTTGTAATAAGAAATGTACCGTTTGATCTTCTTTTACATCTACTAGTCTACTAGTAATTTATTTTACAAAGTTTGAACAAACAGTGTATTTTTGTGTTTTCATCATTCTCATGTTTATGTCATCTTTACAAACCATTATATTATTATAGTTTTTAGTGATTTGTAATCACTTTCGTCATGGTTTACATATCATAAAAAAGTTCTTTTTCATAATATGCAAGTCTTCTTTCTGCTTGCAATTAATGTATGCTCATATTACTGCCAGTATTATAGTATTTTTAATCAGGGTATCACCAATTTCATTCCTAACCTATTTCATTCCATTGCCTATCCCTTGTTACTGCACAAATCTTCCAGACTTAATTGTAATATCACTTGATTAACAAAGCATTTTAAAATTTTGACTACTATATTAAACAATAACAGAATAGACTCTAATACAACAAAATGAATCCACAGTAAACCTTGTGACCTTGCCCTTAGAAAACTAAGTTACCACACACACAAAAACCCCCAAACTATTCTAGTCATTGCTACTTCTTATTTGTAAACATTCCTTAATAACAGACTTTCAATACAGTCAAACCTATCATATACGGTCAGCTTTGAACAAAATAAAACATGGCTGCTTACAACAGGTGGCCTTTAATTATTAAAATAAGAATTGGATTAATACCCCCACAGAAAGTATGTTTCATTTCTTATGTATCTAATTTTAATTCTTCATAGTTTTGTTTTCAAAGTTACAGTTTGAACCCTACAAAAACATCTTCCTGTTTTAAGTACATACTTTTACACCTCTGACTTTGCCCTGTTTTTAAAAAGAATAACCTGCTTTCAAAGCTACAAATTATACACTAAAAGGAAAATTCATTAATGATGTACCTAATAATACAATTTCATAGTTTCAGGTCAAACTTACAATTTATACCCCACAACGAACATGTTTCATGTTTTCATGTATTTATATTTCAAGTTAATAAGTTATAATTTATACCCCACAACAAGCATGTTTCATTTTTGTTCGCCAATTTCAGTTATTCAAATAAACTATGAAACAAACATCATATCTTTCTTTCTTCATCACTTGTCAAAATACTTGACCTAATTGATGACAAATCTAATAATGGATACAACAAAAAAATCAAAAAGGTCATTCCACTCAATGTCGGATTGGTCAAACACACAACTTCTCGAACAACAGGTGCCAAAGTTATATCTTTTGTACTTGGGAATATCAATGTCCCAAATTGTTATTAAAATAATATAATAAAATGATGCATATAGAAAGGAGAATGCTGCATAAAAAGACCCCTCAGAACAAACAGGATACTGATATCACCATGTCTCTCCGTTCATCTGTACACAAAACCTTGTCATAAAAACGACTACATAGAAAGCAAGATTATGACGCATATCAGATTGCTGCCATAAAAGAAATATCAGAGTTATCAGCCTTGAACTTTGATATGTCTGGCATTTTCAAAGTCAAACATTCTCATTACTAAATGTAAAACATATGCCATGGATGACAATTCATCCTATGACGGCACTATTCATTTGCTTTGTATTATGTTGATATCGACCTAGCTTTTTTGGAAAGCTAATACTTGTGCTAATATTAGTATTGTGTTGGTGCGAAATGAAGCATTTTACATTCATTAATAATACTTTCAGTTTGTAGTATGTATAAATAAACATTCCCATCAAAATTGAACTATCACAAATACTAGTAAACCCTAAACTGCTAAAGACTGCATGGCGGGATTGTGAAGTGCTAGTTCTTTTTGATGAATACTTTATCTACCGTTTTGTTACTGTATAAGGAGTCTACCAGTGAAATACATGTATTAAAGCAGTTTATCCCTTCTTATTCAAGAGATGCAGCTAATTTTAAGGTCAAAATCACAGTCATAAATGAAAGGTTAAAGGTCAAGGTCACAGTCTCAATTGAATGGCTTTGTTATATAGAATATAATGTAATATATATAGTCTTGAGAAACAACATACTAAAATATGACCAGAAGTCTCTGATGAGACTGAAGCTCTCCTGGTTGTTTGCTTAAATTAATCTAAGTGACACACCAATTTTCCAAGACCCTGGGGATCAGGGGCTAATACAAAATACAAGACCAGAAAATGATTAATGTAATAAAAAAAGAATTACTCTCTATCAATTATACTTCTGAGAATTTGTGCTCAAGAGATTACATAGAGTTATTAGGAGAAAATGACCACATCCATTTTCCAAGACCCTGGGGGTAAGGGGCTCAAACAAAATATAAGGTGCACATCTAGCCTGAATACTGAGAATAATTCAAAAAGAATTACCTTACTATCAATTATACTTTCTGAGAATTTGTGCTCACAAGATTACATAGAGTTATCATGGTTATATAGGAGTAAATGACCACACCCTTTTTCAAAGACCCTGTGGGTCAGGGGCTCAAACAAAATATTAGGTGCACAACAAGACCACAGACTGAGAATAATGCTAAAAGAATTATCTTTCAATCAATTATACTTTCTGAGAATTGGTGTTCACAAGATTGCATAGAGTTACATAGTAGAAAATAACCACACCCTTTTTCCAAGACCCTTGGGGGTCAGGGGCTCAAACAAAATATCAGGTGCACAACTAGACTACAGACTGAGAATAATGCTAAAAGAATTATCTTTCTATCAATTATACTTTCTGAGAATTGGTGCTCACAAGATTGCATAGAGTTACATAGTAGAAAATGACCACACCCTTTTTCCAAGACCCTGGGGGTCAGGGGCTCAAACAAAATATCAGGTGCACAACTAGACCACAGACCAACAATAATGCTAAAAGAATTATCTTTCTATCAATTACACTTTCTGAGAATTGGTGCTCACAAGATTCATAGAGTTATATAGGAGAAAATGACCACACCCATTTTCTAAGACCCTGGGGGTCAGGGGCTCAAACAAAATATCAGGTGCACAACTAGACCACAGGCCCATTATAATGCAAAAATAATTTATTTTGTATATTAACAAATTCAGAGAAAAGTTTAACGGACGGACAGACGAACTGACAGACAGACAGCTGCACACAGGGCGATCGCAAAAGCTTGACTGGTCATTGACCAGTAGAGCTAAAAAACTTAAAACGCAACACTTTAAACAAAATGTTGACGCACTGATGGACGGACAGACTCTGATTTCATAATTTCATTTACCAGATTTTCAAAAATTACTCTGTGTCAATGTTAAGTGATAACACTGAATGTGATAGCTAATGTCTGCGCAGCTCACTTCAGAAATTAGAAAATTGAAGTTT
The DNA here is from genome assembly GCA_033119305.1 of Pinctada imbricata. Taxonomy (NCBI): domain Eukaryota; kingdom Metazoa; phylum Mollusca; class Bivalvia; order Pterioida; family Pteriidae; genus Pinctada; species Pinctada imbricata. The sequence goes on from VSWD01000001.1 coordinate 56,119,370, forward strand.
TCTCCACTTTGTCAGCATATTTTCAGATTAAAATTCCTATAGTGGGATAGATCTCAAACTCTCATAACTAACTGTGTATGATATATGTCTGTGTGACCAATATTATGCTCACAGTGAAAGAACATAATTTTAGATGGGCAGATTTCTATAGTTATATTTTAGCATAACACCGTTAGTTATTAGAATTCGAGATCTATCCCCTATATAAATTTTAATCGCAAAATATGCCGACAAGGTGGAGGAAACTGCAATGTTCTGATTTCTGACAGTGGCGATTCCAGATCGATACCCCTTTGCCGGGGGGAGGGGTCAAGGGGCACATTTTAACGATTCTTACTGAAAATGGGCCAAAATATAGGGTTTTTTGGAAAATTTTGGGTCAGTGCCAGGGGGTGGACGTCCCCTCTGCACCACCCCGAATCCGCCACTGTCTGAAGTGAGCTGCGCAGACAGTAAGTCTGTCTCATCATTCCTATCCAAATCATTGGTTTTCAGTACAGGTATCAAATGAGTTAAAGAAGATCCTGACGATAATCTCAACAGCACTCACAATAGAGCGCAAAATTAAACATCGACGGACCCCTAGCAAGCTAGAGGTGGGACCAGGTGCCCGGGAGGAGTAAGCATCCCCTGTTGGCTAGCCGCACCCGCTGTCGATGTTTATGAAGCATGGAAATGAAAATATAAAAACTTCATGCACTGTCTGACGTTATGTCTATATAGAAAGTGCTATGGCGACAATGTCAAGGAAGTATATTCAAAACACTTACTGTCAAACCCCTCGCGGGGAACTTTTTTACGAGCTCCACATGGCAAAGTGCATAAGTGTGACACAAATGAGTTAAAGAAGATCCTGACGATAATCTCAACAGCACTCACAATAGAGCGCAAAATTAAACATCGACGGACCCCTAGCAAGCTAGAGGTGGGACCAGGTGCCCGGGAGGAGTAAGCATCCCCTGTTGGCTAGCCGCACCCGCCGTCGATGTTTATGAATGTAAACGTCTTCAAATTGAATAGCATCATTTAAGAACAGATAAATTGGCAACATGGACCAGACATGCACGTTTCGGGCACTCAACCCTCGTCAGTGATCCTCAAATCTAAACAATTTAATATGCCAAAAAGTATGAAAGTTACTATGTCGAAAAAGCGTACCGAAAGACGTAGCAGGATGGATGGATGGGATATGATGCTATAGGACCCACGTTTTAGAAATTTCAAGAAATTTTGATAACAGAAATTTAGAATGCTTTGAAGGAACGATCAACCGAAATTGATCGAACTTGGCTACATGTGCCCTCGGGGACTCCTGGTCCACCAGCAGTGACACTCACCAAGTGGTATAAATGTAAACGTCTTCAAATTGAATAGCATCATTTAAGAACAGATAAATTGGCAACATGGACCAGACATGCACGTTTCGGGTACTCAACCCTCGTCAGTGATCCTCAAATCTAAACAATTTAATATGCCAAAAAGTATGAAAGTTACTATGTCGAAAAAGCGTACCGAAAGACGTAGCAGGATGGATGGATGGGATATGATGCTATAGGACCCACGTTTTAGAAATTTCAAGAAATTTTGATAACAGAAATTTAGAATGCTTTGAAGGAACGATCAACCGAAATTGATCGAACTTGGCTACATGTGCCCTCGGGGACTCCTGGTCCACCAGCAGTGACACTCACCAAGTGGTATAAATGTAAACGTCTTCAAATTGAATAGCATCATTTAAGAACAGATAAATTGGCAACATGGACCAGACATGCACGTTTCGGGTACTCAACCCTCGTCAGTGATCCTCAAATCTAAACAATTTAATATGCCAAAAAGTATGAAAGTTACTATGTCGAAAAAGCGTACCGAAAGACGTAGCAGGATGGATGGATGGGATATGATGCTATAGGACCCACGTTTTAGAAATTTCAAGAAATTTAAGCATGGAAATGAAAATATAAAAACTTCATGCACTGTCTGAAATATTTTGCTGAATTTATGAATGTTTCTATGATTTAATTTTATATTCAATTTTTTTTTCTTTAAACAAAGAAATTGAAATTAACTAGGAAAATGGAGGAATTATTACAAATTTAAGATCATCTAGGAGGTTAAAAAATCGTTTTTCGATCGTCATTTTTTTCACGTTATATGCCTATTGTATGAAATTCTATCGTTTAATTTTCTTGAAACAAATATCAAATGATAAACTATTGTATATGAAGTATTTCTATGCAATATGAACAAAATCGAACCTAGCGAACGGATGTTATGATTATTTTTGTAACCCCATCCCCTTAATTTCTACGTTGCAATCCATATTCATTTGACGTTATAGTGACGTCAGAGGTAAGAGTTAATCAGACTACAGAAATTTGGAGGAATTCTGGACCAAAACGGCATTAACGGAAACCTTACAAAGGTTCCATTGTGTGTGTCCATACATACGAGATTCTTGATATGTCTAAACAACAGAAGGCCAACCCCCCCCCTCCCCCCCCCCAATGAAAATTAAAGAAAACATTCAGGAAAAGAGAGAGTAAAAAGCGCGAATCTAGAGGGAGAAAGACTTAGAATTTCAATAATCGGGTACCGACTTATAAATGGTGGGGGGGGGGGGGGCTAGGCACTGTTTCGTATACGTTTCAGGACAGGGAAGAAATAGTTTTTTCTTACTTTTATGACTAAGAAATTTTAAAAGATCAGGCTATATGTTAAAGTCAGATTCAGGAGCGTATCCAGAAATTCAACTGCAGTGTGCACATATATAACTTTTAATTGGATGACTTGCGAAACTAGGAGGATTGAGGGCATTGAAGGATATTTATATTATCAACATATAGACCATATTACAATATCTAGAAATACATGTACCATTAACACAGGGAAAAAATCAACTTCGAGGACAATCTAATTTATTACGCATTCGCGTGAAGGGTATTATGAAGAAAAAAAAGAGAAATGGGTCGCAAAGTGCAATGATTGTGAGCGTCAAAAATTTTTCCTGAGAGGGGCTTCACATGAAGTTGAGAGAGAGCGAGAGAGAGTTCTCTATCACATAAACAATTAAGAGGCTTGGATTTGTTTTCTTTTATTTGCTCAAATTCAAAATAGGACGCCCTTATTCTTTTTCCGGTGTTTTTTTCAAACATATTCGGCGATATTCGGCCCCATTTCATCTCACTGGAATATATATTTTTCCCCTCCTGTCAGAGAAATTTCCCCCCCCCCATATAAAAGCTTTTTTTCTATGGCTAAAAATGTTTTAAAATAGTGCGGGAAATTTAACAAATTCAGAGATATACGTATGAATCTGAGAGAATGGGAAAAGTAAACGAAATCTTATTTCTATGGACGTCATTCACCTCGCTCGTTCTCGATAATGCGTATAGTTATCTGCATAATGGATACATCTTTGAACAAAGCAGGATTAATACTAAAATTTGTTCGCTTTAAGTTTTCAAATAAAGAAACTAAGTTCGATAACATTTTGCTGTAAAGAAGGAAAGTTGACAAAATTGCAGAAAAATTCCTCTGATCATAGATAATCAGAGATACAATACTTTAAATATCTGATCCATTATATCGCTAAAATTCTTAAGAAATAGCCTGTTGGATAGTTAAACTAATATTTTCCTATTCGATTTTATTTCAAAGCAACAAGTTGCTGAATTTCCAATGATGACGTTATAAAAAGGAAACTTTTACAGCGATAGCCAGGTGTCTCATTCATGGATATTTTAGAACGTATAGATCAAACGATAAATCTAGCTAAAATTAATTATTGTCAGATTGAAGAAGATGATTCTCTGGTTTCATTGATACCAAACTTGCTGAAATCCGTTCTGAAATAAGCGAAATAGAAGAGTTTGAACGCCGAAAATTCCGAGCGCTGTGGACACTATTCATCGGCGAGTTCACAATATTTATTTGGCGCGTTATCATGACGTCATAATATATTGACGTCAATATCCTCGGTAAGAGAGCCTCCGAAAAGACTGTTTATTCGGATACTCTGTGGAGCCACCTTAAGTGGCAAGGGGGGGGGGGTGTTAATAGACATGATAGATGTTAGATGCAAAACAGAGGAAACTCAGACAATAAGTGAATCATGTTTATCGCGAAAACTATGTGATCGTTACAATAAATAAAACCTAACTCTAACGATATAGACTAAAGCAATCCTGCATTTGCAAAACGATTTCAACATGTTCAAAATATTTCAACTTCGATCGGTCGTCGGCGGTCCACTCGACATGGCTGGTCGCTCATCTCATCTCATGGTATCGTTCGTTCCAAATCTTATTCCACGCCGTAAAAGTCGGAAAGATTACAGTAGACGTCCCCGTCCCGTCAAAGTCCCAATGCCAGCAAAGCTCCTTGAGCCGCCTACCAAGGCACACATAGATATAGATTTCTGTGTCATACATGTAGGCTCATAAACAGTGGCGGAATCAGGGGGTGGGGCGGATCCCCGCACTGACCCAGAAGTTCCCCAAAACCCCCATATTTTGGCCATTTCACTAATGAGAATGAATTATACATGTACAATTAGAAATTCAAAGAAGCAACCAGACAATGTAAGAAAACAAGACAATGTCTCTGCTACAAAGACAACCCATCCACCCCACTCCACTGCTTTATTTCCACGCCGGGTGACCCGGTCGTCACATAAGTTATACACGATTGTCGATTACGCAATAACATTAAAAAGGTCAGAGTCTAGTGAATTAACACAATAGCTGCGTTTGTTGGGGGGGGGGGCAAGGAGCAACCGAATTTTTTTTTAATTTTTATATAAAAAACCAACTCGAATTACTTTCTGCTATCATGACCTAATCCCCCCACTTTTGTTTTCTTCCTCCATTCCCCCAAGTGCCCGTCGTCAACGGCCAGATGTGAAAAGCCCGCCCTGCTACATTGCATATGTATATTACTATGGTCTACTCTACTATTTAGGCTAGACTTTAATAGTTGTGCGGACGGAATCTTACTATGGACTTTTTTTATATTTATCTTATTTATCTACTCTTTAATTAAAAAAAAAATTTTGTGGCGGGGGGGTATATACCGAACATTAAAAAGGTCGGAGTCTAGTGAATTAACGCAATAGCTGCGTTTGTTGGGGGGGGGGGGGGGGAGGGGGAGGAGCAACCGAACAAATTTTTAATTTCTATATCAAAAACCAACTGGAATTACTTTCTGCTATCAAGAACTGCCCCCCCCCCCTTGTTTTCTTCCTCCTTTCCTCCGAGTGCCCGTCGTCAGCGGCGAGGTGTGAAAAGCCCGCCCTGCTACATTGCATGTATATTACTATGGTCTGCTCTACTATTTAGGCTAGACTTTAACTGTTTAATAGTTGTGTAGACGGAATCTTACTATGGACTTGTTTTGTTATTTATCTACTCTTTAATTTTTTCCGGGGGGGGGGTATATACCGATTGGTTTATTTTTATTCTGATGTGTTGTCTCTCTGGGCTTATTTATTTGAGGAAGTGATTTTCGTTTTTAAAATATGATTAGATTTTACATGTAAATTTCATTGATCCGCCCTATGTACAACGTTGTTGTGTTCGACAGTTTCTCTCTGTTTGGGCACCCGGCAGCCCTCTGTGGGATCAGTTTACTGTTCTATTCTTACATTCGACCAATTGCCTGTTGCAGTTTATTCTTGTCAGACGATTCCCCATTTGGGATGCCTCATACGCTCCTTCTACTCAATTTCCGATGCCCACTGCAAGAGGGTGTATAATTATATACTGCGTGCAGGATTGACCGTATTTCAACGGCTTTTATAAGGTGCAACAACACCTGGATACCCTTGCCATAACCTCCCCCCCCCCCCCCCCCAGTCTGGCCGTCATGAGATAAGTATTAGGGAGGGACGAGCGAGCGGATCTGATTTTCAACACATATGAGGGCCCATGGATTGAACTCCGATGACCGATTGAGAGTCGAACATCAAAATCCAGTACTCGGTCATCTCAGAAAATGCATACTTGTTACGACCCCCTCTCTTCTCTTCAGTTTCTGGGATTGATTGGTCGTAAAATTGCGTCAAGCTGCGAGGCCCTGCTACTGTATAATGAACGATTACTCAATATTCACGAATACCTTCGTCTCGTCCGGGTATTCAGGGAGGAAGACAGGTTGCATTGTATTTTATTTGCTTTACTGTCGGTCATTTTTCATAATCATACTCGTAGTAAGAAATTATTATTATTTTACCACGTTGAACAAAATGAAGATATCGGGAGAAACAGGCAAACAGTTACAATTATTTTCTGCTGCAATGACCCCCCCCTCCCTTTTTTCTCCTTTTCGCGAATGAAATGGTCGTCAGATGTGCTTGTTTTGTTAATTATAACAATTTCAAAAAAAAAAAATTCAGTTATTAGTTTAAGCCTGATAAGCATCAAAACATTGACCATCGAAGCCCTCCCCTCTACTGGAATGGACTCTTTCGCATATACCCCTATCCCGCTATACGCTACTGTGTTATGTAAGATTACGCAATAGTCAGAGAGAAGCTACATTGTTTAGTTTGGTGTCATAATTATGTACTATGGGCAATTTTGATCAATTACCATATTCATTAGGACCACTAATGAATATGGAAATTGATCAAAATTGCCCATATTACACTTGATTGGCTTTATTCTTTAATATTTTTTAGGTTTTTTTTTCTATGTTGTTTTTTAGAACCCCCCCCCCCCCCTCTCTCTCTCTCTTCTCTCTCTCTCTCTCTCCTGGAATGATCGTCAATTCAACACGTCACGAATACCAAGCTGCGATTCGTGAAAACTGTGTAAGATTACGCAATTGACTAGTCACAAGTTTGTTTTCGTTCCTTTTTTTTGTTTTATTTGTTTTTAACTTTTTATTCATTTAATTATTGTTAAACTATTGTGAACAAAATCAAGATACCCAGAATAACAACTAAAAATAATTACAAAACTGGATTTTATTTACATCATGAATTCTATGTAATTTATAAATAAGTCCTTCGATCTTTACATCTTGATCGAGTTATTTTCGTGACATGCCCCGACTCTAAAATGTTTGATTCTGCAGTCAAGAATCGAATTAAAGAAATTGTCGTCACTGAAGGCTTCATTTTTTCGTGTTTTTTTTTTTTTTTTTTTTTTTGTTTTTGTTTTTTTTTTTGTTTTTTGTTTGTTTGTTTGTTTGTTTGTTTTCTTTTTTTTTTATTAGTATGACTTTACAATCACGAGCAGCATTAAATACATGAATAAAGATATAGTTACAAATAGTATTGATAAATAAATCTTGTTAATCTTCTTTTGGCCGGGGGTGGGGGTTGGTTGGGGAATTGGTTAGGTTATTTTTGCCGGTTTATTGAATCAATTATTTTTTTCTTGCTGATTGTTTTTTTTTCCTAGGGGAAGGTGTTGGTTGATTTTTTAAAGTTTTTTTTTTTCAATTAAGCGTACGTGACAACATAACCACAAAACAATTTATATCATTTACATTCATCAAGTTATTCTTGATTATTTTGCTGCTAATGTATCACCCCTACCGCTTTCCATTTTCCTTTCTTCAAATGGTATGGTCGTCACTCTCATCTTGTCCATTGTGTGAGGCACCGGCCCTCTCCCCTTTATGTAAGATTATGCAATAGCCATAGCTTAGCATATTGTCATTTCATGCATGGTTGAATTCACAAACCGAGGTACGCTCCTGTGTACTTGTCAAAACAATAGTCTGAGCTGAGATGCTAATGAATTTACAATAGAAATTAAATTTTTGTTTGATTATTCGGTTCATCTGCGATTTGCAATTGTCCGTTTGTAGTCGAAATGGTGTCACGCAGGGTTCCTTTATTTGGTTATATATTATGGTTATGTGGGAACACACTATATTTATAATGTTTGAGGTACATTTTCCAGCAATAAAATTTACTGCGCATCCACAAAAAAATATCACTGCGCAAATGATTTATTATATATTTTGCAATAGTCATTATTTTCAATATTTCGAATTTGTCATAGGACAATATGATAATAAAACTGTGCCTGATAAAAAAAGCACACCGCCCGGGGGGGGGGGGGGGGGGGGGGTTGTATGACTGTTCGCTTAGATCCGCAACATTGAGAAGATACAATAAACAATGCATAACTTCCAAGAAGTTGTATACATTGACACGCCTTGTGAAAAGGGTGAAGTATTAGAAGTAGTATGTACGAGGGCTGATTGATACGTTGTAATTCTCGGTTTTCTGGGATGCAGAATTTTTAATTTGATTGAATATCCACCTTATTCACCTGATCTTGCTCCATCAGACATTCATGTATTCCAAAAACTGGAAACAGCTATTTCTGGCATCCACTTTCAGTCCGATGATGACGTCATACTTGCAGTGGATGACTTTCTGACCAGTCAAGATAAAGGTTCTTTAAAATGGTATTGAGGCCCTTATCCTTACCAAAATTTCAGGCCTCTGGCAAACAATTGCTGCAAACTTGCCGCAAGTTTGCAGCAAGCTTGCGGCAACTATTTGCTGCAAGCTTGCCGCAAGCTCAGAATTCGTATGCAAATTAGTTTTCTGGCAAACAAATTGTGGCAACTTTGCGGCAAACTGTAGAACCTTATTTGGATTGAGGCATTTGTTTTCTGGCAAACTTGCGGCAAGTTTGCAGCAAACTAATCATATGTACATACACTCTTAGTAACACACTCTTAACACACCGTAGACTTAAATATGTGTATATACACTATAAGATTTGAAAACACATCAAATTTAAAGTTGCTTTATATTAAGGTACACTTAAGACTAATTAAGTAATAAAATTGATAAAAATTATGTGTATTATTTTTTTTCATTTATACTACAAAAAAAAAGAAAAAAAAAGAAAAAGAAAAAGTAGAAAATATATATTAATGCATATAATGCATGTTTGACATTAATAAAAAATTAACAATCTTATTCTAAAACTAACTGAGCAGAAGATTAAACTGCCATAATGGATATGATAATTGAACTGAATCATTCAAATGAGCCCTACATGCATGCTGGTCAGAAAAAAATCAGTATAATAAATGTTGTTCTTTTTATTTCAATATCCCAAAATGGATATAGAATTCATACTTATTATATTCAATAGTGATAATGGAAAAAGATAACATACTTTTGGACATTAAACCTTGATTCCAAACACATTTAAGCCTATCATTCCTATCTCTTTCTCTCCAATTTGGAGCCAAATTTAAATCTATTTTCCCAGGATGCATTAGCTTAGTCATCCTACTAAGCAATTCAAGTTGTGGCAGACTTCTGGCGAACAGTGCAAAGGGTAGATAGCACATAAAAATCCAAAGTAAATTTTCTGGTAAACTTCTGGCCAACACTATGAGGAGAAATATACAAGAGTTTGGTTTCTGGCAACTTTCTTGCAAACTATCACAGATCTGGCGACTTTCTGGCAAACTAACAGACTTCTGGAAACTTTCTTGCAAACAAATTTTTGTTCGCCAGAAGATTGCCAGTCGCGGCAATTTGCTGCAAACAACTTTTTCACTTTTCTGGCAAACTATATTGTTTGCTGCAAATTTGCCACAAGCTTGCAGCAAGTTTGCTGCAAACAAATCATTTTGGTAAGGGTAAACACCGATGGCAAATGTGTATAGATACTGTAGGGAAAAATTATGTAGAAAAATAATGAAAAATGTCTGATAAAATTCAAATTCTTCGATGAGAGGCTCACAACTTATCAACAAGTCCTCGTAGCTCTACTGGTTAAAGACCGAGCTTATGCGAAGACAAATAGATCATACATAAACCAACGAGAATGGATAACTGGTGCCGACATAGGACGGCCCTTTGCTACGCAAGTGAAGTAGCAAATGGTGTGTTATCCGGATTAAATTTGTGCTGATTATGTGGTAGGTTGTACCCAAGCGCGGATTCAGAGGGGGGGGGGGGGGGTTCGGGGGCCCCAGGAATTTTCGAAGCATAGTTTGATAACGCTTATAAATATACATATTTCATAAGCTAAGTCCCGATTCCCCTTTTTCTGTCATAACATTTGAAAAATAACATGAATTTTTATTTAAAATCTTTCATTTTTATAAATTTTTTGGTCCACATTTCAAAATTTTCCTGGGCTTGCTCACGCTTGCCAGATTTTATTGTATATACATCTCAATTTCAAATGATGCTTACCTTTGCAACCTTATACATTGTACACCTTTGTCAATAAACAAGGACAATTAACTGAAAAAATACAGTGATAGAGGATGCAAATGGTATTATTGTCTGTCCTTTTTATTCCAACTCTGAAAAATTTTCGCTGGCTCGCTATTGCTCGCCAGAAGACTATTAATTTTTACATACGATATTATTATGAATCAAGAACGACGCGGGGGAAATTCAAGATTTCAATCTTTTTTCTTTCTTTTTTTTTTCTTTTTCTTTTTTTTTTTTTTTTTTCTTTTTCTTTTTTTTTTTGCTTTTCAAAAAATTTAGAACCAATGAATTCTAGGACCCCTCCTGGAAAAAAAAATCCTGGATCCGCCCATGGTACCTTTTTAGTGTCTAGTATAAAGTATTCTAGGTTGTTTGTATATATTTGATCTATTTTAATAATATTCTTGTATCTGCTTACAAAAACAGTATACATAGGGATTAGTTTCGATAGAGACTTCTAGCTGTACTTCGTTTTTGAGTTTTTTGTTCGTACATATTTTTCTTGTTTGTAAAGTTTTTAAATACATGTACTAGTTTTGTCTGATCGTTTTCTATCACTGAATGATAGGCTTGATTTCGTTTGATTTTAAGTCTAAATGCCCTTCGGATGCCAAAAATTTGCTTCATTTTTCACAAATTTCTCGGGGGGGGGGGGGGGGCACTCCAATCTCATCACATCTACCCAAGAGATGTGGCGTGGTAATCAAAATCCATATATTTCACAAAACTAATGTAAGTTACGGTTATTCAAGTTTTTCAGCTTTTATTACAGATACCCGAAGTTCAATGGAAAGCTTGGACACGATATATAGCCATGTCAGAAATGCAGACAGACATGACAGACGTACATGCATGACACTGAATACAGACAACGGGCATGATATATATATAAATCAAAAGGATCCATTCGTTTAAAAAGAATGTATAAAAGATAAAAGTAAGAGTAGTGTCCTATGACATATTTGAAATGTTAAAACATTTAAACATACATTTTGACTACTGTGTCATAATGCTTGTTTAAATGTTTTAACATTTCAAATATGTCATAGGACAGGATATATATAGACAAGCAAGATAGAAAAAGTACAGATAGGCATGACAGACACGTATTCGTAAAGGAAATAAAGACAAACACACATGACAATCATACCGACAGTCTGAGTCTTCGGTTTTTGGGTTTTTTTTTTTTTTTTTTTTTGGTTGTTTTTGATTTGATTTTTTTTAGCTCGATTCATATCCGTAAAAGATCTGCATACTGAATGTTTGTGACCGACTCAAAGAGGGGGGAGGGGGGTTACATACCTCTAACTTGTCCTTGGGCATGTTAAACTAAATTAAATCAAATGTTTTTCAGAAAAAAAACAGATGTCTCCCCCCTCCCTCTAAGTTACTTTGACCTTGGGCCAAGATGATGTGAAACCTTTGAGTCATGGGCAACATCATACTTAAACATGAAAGTGATTCATTGTATTGTTTGAGGTAAAGTCTAAACATGATTAGCATATACAATTTCATTATAAGCATATTTAGTGAAATTGACTTTGGTCACATGACCTTGGATATAGGTGATCTGAAAAATACATTGTATGGGTCATGAGCAACAAAAAACTGAATTAGTGATTGGATACACGATTCAAAAAATATAAAGCCTAAACATGATAAGCATAACAATTTCAGCCTGGAAATAATTAGCATATACAATTTCATTACCAAAGTAAGAAGTGACCATAATCATGTGACCTTGGGTCAATGTGATAAGAAACATTTAGTCCTTAGAAACAACATGTTAAAATATGAAAACAATTGTAAGAAGGGTTCAGGAGATATAGCCCAGACAAGATTAGTACGTACAATTTCATTAAAAAGAACTAAATGAACTTGACCTTGGGCACATGACCTTGGGTCAAGATGATAAGAAACCTTCCAATCCTGAGAAACAGCATTCTGAAGCATTACAGTGATCCAGTATACGATTCCACAGATATAGCCCAGACTCTATAGCATTTACAATTTCATTAAAAAATGTAAAACTTGACCTTGACCTTAGTCATATGACCTTGGATCAAGGTGGTGTGAAACCTATGGGTCATCAGCACCATCATACTAAAATATGAAATGATCCGATCACAGTTCAAAAGATTAAGCCTGGACATGATACACACAACAAATACAATGTCATTTAAAATACATGTATACTAATTGACCTTGACCTTGATCATGATGTCACATGATCTTGAGTCAACGTGATGTGAAACCTTCGGGTCATAAGCAACAAAATACTAAAATATAAAGCGATCGTGCAAACGGTTCAAGAGATATAGCCCGAACAGGAATGCATGTACAATTTCATTAAAATTGTACTACATGACCTTGCCCTTGGTCACATGACCATTGGTCAAGGTGATGCAAAACCTTCGGGTCATAAGCAACAACATACTAAAATATGAAAGTGATCCGGCAAACGGTTCAAGAGATATTGTTTTCCAATAATTCCTTTTCTATGTCGGATTGGTATAAAAAAATAGAAAAGGAATTATTGGAAAACGAAACGTATGAACAAATTTCGGAAACGAAAGTTAAGAAAATCGAACGAGATATCAAGAAAACAGTCAATGACATGCATAAAAGAGGAGTGATAACAAAAGACATGAAAAAATATTTATTACCTAAAGAACCAAGAAGAGGTAGAGTACAAGCGAATCCAAAGATGCATAAACCTGGTAATCCACAGAGACTTATTATAAATGGACGACATACTGCCACAGAAAATATGGCTGAAGTAGTAGAGAATGAACTATCAACTCATGTAAAATCTCTGTCATCATACATAAAAGATACAACAGACTTTTTAAATAAAATAGAAAACATCCCGCAACCTGTATCAGATCAGACAATAATGTTCTGTCTGGACGTGAGGGCGCTCTATCCAAGTGTACCGAGAGAGGAGGCAAAGATCGCGGTGGAAGAGGCATTAGAACAAAGGGAAAGAAAACGGATACCGACAAAAGACGTACTGCAAATGATGGATACCGTTCTAAATTCGAACATATTTACCTTTAACGATAAGGCTTACGTACAAAACATTGGGACGGCTATTGGATCAAAACTAGGAATGACCTATGCCTGTTCTTACATGGGGAAATGGGAAACAGAATTATTTCAACGTTGCGAAAATCGTCCTTCTTCATATTACAGATATATCGATGACATTTGGGGAATTTGGAATTATGGCGAAGAAAAATTACTAGAATTTGTACGTACCGCAAACGAGATACATCCGAATATAAAATTGGAACTGAGATATTCAACGGAGTCAATTGAATTTTTAGATGTCCAAATTTCGATTGAAAATGGCCACTTCAAAATCGATTTATTTACAAAAGAAACGGACCGCCACTTATATTTACATAAAAGTACTAACCACCCATGGAAAACAAAAGAAGCGATACCGTACGGACTCGGACTCCGACTTAAAAGAATATGTTCCACCGAAGAATCATATCAAACGCGCCGAAACGAACTTAAAACACATTTGACAAAACGGGGATACAAAAACAAAGAGCTAGAAAAACAACTTGCGAAAGCGGATACCCTGGACAGGAAGGAACTTCTGAAGTACAACACAAAAGCATCAAATGACAGAGTTCCTCTTGTGTTAACTTATAGCCACGCGCTATCGAATGTCCATAGCATCGTGCGGCAAAGGATAGCAACATTATACAATTCCGAACGGATGCGGGAAATATTTCCGGCACCACCGCTAATTGCGTACAGAAGAGATAAAAACATAAAAGATATACTTGTACACAAGAAACACAACAATATCTTCTACGGACATCCAGACGAATGCAATCCATGCGGGAAAAATGCGCTATATGTAAATACGTAGTACAAACAAACACGTTCCAAGGCACAGACGGACAGACATACCGCGTTAAAGGTGACACTAATTGCAAAACAACAAGTGTTATTTATTGTCTGTTTTGTAACCGATGTAATAAAACAATATATGTTGGCCAGACCGGGCTATCTTTGTATGAAAGAATGATGGTCAACCTTTCGAACATCCGTAACATGAAGCAAGATCCAATTTCAGAACACTTTACAAACGATGGACATTCTATTAACGATTACAAAGTTATAATTATCGAGAAAAACTATGAAAGTGAAACCGCTAGACTAACAAAGGAATCCTTTTGGATAAAAAAGTTGAAGACTCTCCAACCAGATGGACTAAACACGCAAATTGACTTGATATAACTATAAGTAGAATTGAACTTTTAGTCATTTTAATTATCATGATTTAAATGTAATGAAAACTAAGTGATAAATTTGTAATTTTTCAGTTATCATGATTATATAGTGACACTTTCAACAGACGTTTTAACCTCAAACTGTTAAATCAATAAATCCATCTTACTCATATGTATCTAACTATATATGCTAGCGACTTGTATAGCTTGCTCCTATTGAACAACGCAATTTTGAAGACGCTACTTTAGCGCCGTAATTTTATGACGTCACAATATGCATTGTAACAGAAACATAATAAAATCCGCTGAGGAAGGCCGTTGGCCGAAACGTACGGAAAAATATAGTGCTTTTATTGTATTTATATAAAAAACGACTGTGTTGTAAATAAATAAATAAATAAATGGTCAATAGCCGGATTTAGCGTCTAAAAAAATATTGGATCGATAATTTCTACGAAATCTTGTTTAAAATGCATATATTCTGAAACTCAAAAAGGACTTTTAAAAATGTCGACGGTGTTCGCCAGTCGTGCACTGTAATACTGCATACGTACTCCTAGCCTTTTAGTATACTGAAGTGGAAAAAATCGAATCACCTCACGTCTTCAAATCCCTCCTCCGGGCATCGAAAAATAGGAAACAAAACAAGAAACAAAGCAAATCATCAACAAACAAATAACGTGTCTTCTTCTGTTTTATTTATTTCAGTTTTTACTGCAAATCTGTGCTCACATGCGCGCGGTAAAATAGCTCTGACAACGAAATCGAAAGTAGATCTAAAAATGTGACATGTCTATGAAATATTACCTTTTGTCGATTGCAACCGTTTATTTTAGCACAGGTAATATGTCGTAGTCATTAAGCATCTCAATATGAGAAAGTCAAACTTGTAAGTATAACTCTTAGGCGATGCATGATACAAATGCAAAACTTCAAAAATTTTAGCGAATTTCCTCTGACATATGCACATGATCAGGTCCTAGTCTGTAGAAATATTATGTTATTTTGCACATTATTATATGCCCATTTCACAGTTATTCATAAATTCAAACAAGAAAAATGTATGAATATTCCAAAATAAATTTGACCTTTTCTATATCTAATATATGATTTTCTGAATATATC
Source organism: Pinctada imbricata (assembly GCA_033119305.1). NCBI lineage: Eukaryota > Metazoa > Mollusca > Bivalvia > Pterioida > Pteriidae > Pinctada > Pinctada imbricata. The sequence goes on from VSWD01000001.1 coordinate 56,134,955, forward strand.
AGTATATGTTGAGAACTGCAGGAATTTTATCAGACTTTTCTAAGGACAAATCTGACAACAAAAATTAAAGCAAAACACATGACTTTCTGCGAATTACTTTGACATAACTATCAACAAGTTTTTTCTTTACAGTTGCGTACAATGATACACACATGCAATATGTGTCTTTGACGAGCGCCCACCTACATGTAGTGTATCCATATTTATATACATTTTCAAAACTTTTTAGGAAAAGCAAACACACAGATGATCAACTGCAAATAAAACTTAAAAACATGAATTCTAACATTTGGCAGGTAACATTTGTTTTTCAGTAATTAATGGCTAGGCTTATTTCTATTTATCCTGCAATAAACTTTATATACACTTTTTATTATAAAACATACATGTATTTTGTTTATATTTTATAATTTATTTACTATGAGAATCTTAATTTACAGTATTATTGTTAACATTTTAAATAAATGACAGGAAAAAACGACGGGAAATTTTTCCTGTCATTTCAAAAGACGGGAAAAATTTTCCTGTCATTTCAAAAGACGGGAAAAATTTTCCTGTCATTTCAAAAGACAGGAAAAATTTTCCCACAGGATTTTTTTTCCAGTCTTAATACATTAACGGGAAAATTTTTCCTGTCAATTTCTTTGACGGGAAAATTTTTCCCGTGTTTTACTTGAAATGAAAGTCAGGAAAATTTTTCCCACGGGAATCCAATTTTTCCCGTGGGATTTTGACAGAGAATGACGGGAGAATTTTTCCAACGGGAATTCCCGTGGGAATTTTTTTTATTTACCTCTGGTGACATTACCTGGTGGCACAGGTGAAAATTTTTTCGTGGAATAAGTTTCTCTTGGTAAGTACTACCACACCTGATAATCAAAATCTACCTACCTACAGTGCTTAAGGGGGCTGAACTCCGGACAAATGTCCAGTCCGGAGTTATTTGTCTAACTGTTTTATACAACACTAATTGTTGTATAACGTACGATCACACTGACAGTGAACAAAGCTACAAAACTTATAACATCAGGGGTCTGGAAATCCCATTTCCCGTTGCCCGGGGCAAGTGAAAAGTTAGATCATGATTTTAAAGAGTGGCTCCCATCAGCCACGTACCTCAACTCACTTAGACCCGACACTAATTTAGTGTTTCGGCGGTGTGATACGTACGAGGTTAATTACGAATATACAAATTTTTCTTTGTATTTCAAACAATATATTTTTTTTAAATATATTGCAAATCCGCCATCGTCAGGAGTCCATTTGCATAATTATTTAATTTTTGCAGAAGTGAGCATATCGCTCAAACTTTTATGTCTGCGGTATGCAATGATTGGCATGTTTGAAAAGACTTTCTTACAATCCTCCTCCCTTCGTAATATATGCCAGTATTTCAGTAATTTACTCTTTAGGTTCCTTATGCAAGGGTTATATGCAGTAATGAGAACTGCGTCAGTGCGATTGTAATGATTCAACACATCGTTAATTAAATCTTGTACTTCCTTATCCTCGTAGCCTCTTTTTATTAAGTTACATTTTAATTCACTTAGCATATTTGATAAGATAATTTTGTCACTTGTATTTCTCAGATACCTTAATGTTTCACCTTTGATAAATCCTTTAAACACAGATGGATGATGAGCGCTATTGCGGTCAAGATATTGATATGTGTTTGTAGGCTTTATAAAGGTTTTGATATCGAGAACATTTTTTTCCAGAAATCTTGCACCTTTGTATACCGTAGTGTCAAGGAAATCCATTTGATTGTGTGACATATCATAAGTGAATTTTAGGAGTGGATGAGCGGAATTTGCGATTGCAAATAGTTCATGAATTTCATTTTCATCTCCGCTATAGATAATAAATCCATCATCTCTATATCTCCCGCGGTACAAGGTTCTGCTCTTATGTGGGAATTTGTTTATAATTTCTGTTGTGATTTCATACATTCGTATATCGCAAACAGATGGACTGCATCTTGACCCCATTGCACAAACAATTATTTGTTTATATACCTTGGAGTTAAACTCAAAAACATTGTTTTCAAGTACTAGTCTCAGTAGATACGCAATATGCTTAGTAGGGGGAGTCGGGATTTTGTAATTTGTTTTATCAAATTGAGAATATGCCTTTTCAACAGCTGTGATTAATTCCTCAAATTGCACGTTTGTGTACATAGAGGTAACATCATAGCTGACCAATAGACAATCGTCTGGAAGTGTAAGACCTTCCATCACTAAAATGAAATCAGAGCTATCTCTGATGTACGTTGCATGGGTGTTGACGATAGGAATTAAAAAGTAATCAACATACTGACTTATACGTTCAGTAGGTGACCCATTTTGTGATATGATAGGTCTGCACGGCGGAAATATATTTTCTGTACAGAATCCGTTATCTTTGATTAAATCAAATGCTTGTTTGTCCAGTTTGTGGATTTTAGGGAGCAAATACAGCCTTCCTATTTTAGGATGATATTTCGTATCACACAGAAATTGATGAGTTATTTTATCAAGGCAACCTTCGTTATGCATTTTGATAACTTTTGCAAAGATTTTTTCTTGTAATTGAGAAAGGTCAAAATTGCTTATCTCAGTATAATATATCGATTGTAATTGGCGTTCACCTTCATTTATGTAATCTGATTTGTTCATTACTACACACGTGTTATTTTTGTCTGCCTTCTTTATAATGATATGTTCATTTTGTCGAAGGGAAATAATTGCATCTCTTTCAATAGCGCACAAATTGTCATAATATTCATGTACTTGAATAGATGTTAATTCAAGTTTTGTTTTGTCAAGGTATGTTTTTAAAGAGTCACTTTGGACATTTGGTTTAAACCCACTTTTCGTTCGAAAGGGATGAATATCATCATCTGTACCGGAAAACATGTATTTACATTGCATTTTACGAGCAAATTCATCAAAATCTTTTACAAGATTTATTTTAGCAGCCCTAGTTGACGGAGAGGGAATGAATTTCAGCCCCCTTGATAGTAGCAAATATTCAACATCGGTGAGTTTATCGCTCGTTAAATTAAATACATGTTGTTTTGCAGATTGAACATTTGATTTAAGTTTTCTGCTTTTTCTGGCTATTCTATTCATAGCCCTATTAATGCGCTTTCTGTGCTTAGCGTTTCGATCGAAACGTCTGGCCATCCTGAAAGATAAGGGTTAAATGATAATGTAAAGTGACAATAGTAAGCAAACCTCGTGTGTTGTCGATCACGTGATAATCTACCTCTCCGGTTTACAGTGTGTGACCTGTGTGCTAGGTTGCCTTGATAAAATAACTCATCAATTTCTGTGTGATACGAAATATCATCCTAAAATAGGAAGGCTGTATTTGCTCCCTAAAATCCACAAACTGGGCAAACAAGCATTTGATTTAATCAAAGATAACGGATTCTTTACAGAAAATATATTTCTGCCGTGCAGACCTATCATATCACAAAATGGGTCACCTACTGAACGTATAAGTCAGTATATTGATTACTTTTTAATTCCTATCGTCAACACCCATGCAACGCACATCAGAGATAGCTCTGATTTCATTTTAATGATGGAAGGTCTTACACTTCCAGACGATTGTCTATTGGTCAGCTATGGTGTTACCTCTATGTACACAAACGTACAATTTGAGGAATTAATCACAGCTGTTGAAAAGGCATATTCTCAATTTGATAAAACAAATTACAAAATCCCGACACCCCCTACTAAGCATATTGCGTATCTACTGAGACTAGTACTTGAAAACAATGTTTTTGAGTTTAACTCCAAGGTATATAAACAAATAATTGTTTGTGCAATGGGGTCAAGATGCAGTCCATCTGTTTGCGATATACGAATGTATGAAATCACAACAGAAATTATAAACAAATTCCCACATAAGAGCAGAATCTTGTACCGCGGGAGATATAGAGATGATGGATTTATTATCTATAGCGGAGATGAAAATGAAATTCATGAACTATTTGCAATCGCAAATTCCGCTCATCCACTCCTAAAATTCACTTATGATATGTCACACAATCAAATGGATTTCCTTGACACTACGATATACAAAGGTGCAAGATTTCTGGAAAAAAATGTTCTCGATATCAAAACCTTTATAAAGCCTACAAACACATATCAATATCTTGACCGCAATAGCGCTCATCATCCATCTGTGTTTAAAGGATTTATCAAAGGTGAAACAATAAGGTATCTGAGAAATACAAGTGACAAAATTATCTTATCCAATATGCTAAGTGAATTAAAATGTAACTTAATAAAAAGAGGTTATGAGGATAAGGAAGTACAAGATTTAATTAACGATGTGTTGAATCATTACAATCGCACTGACGCTCTTAATGACTCGGGTAAAAAAGAGAACAATAACATCCCATTAGTTCTCATTACTGCATATAACCCTTGCATAAGGAACCTAAAGAGTAAATTACTGAAATACTGGCATATATTACGAAGGGATGAGGATTGTAAGAAAGTCTTTTCAAACATGCCAATCATTGCATACCGCAGACATAAAAATTTGAGCGATATGCTCACTTCTGCAAAAATTAAATAATTATGCAAATGGACTCCTGACGATGGCGGATTTGCAATATATTTAAAAAAAATATATTGTTTGAAATACAAAGAAAAATTTGTATATTCATAATTAACCTCGTACGTATCACACCGCCGAAACACTAAATTAGTGTCGGGTCTAAGTGAGTTGAGGTACGTGGCTGATGGGAGCCACTCTTTAAAATCATCCGGAGTTATTTGTCTAACTGTGTTATACAACACTAATTGTTGTATAACGTACCATCACACTGACAGTGAACAAAGCTACAAAACTTATAACATCAGGGGTCTAGAATTCCCATTTCCCGTTGCCCGGGGTAAGTGAAAAGTTAGGTCGAAAAAGTACAAAGCAGGTGTTCACTTGCCCATGGGCAAGGAGACTTGTTGAACGTTTTTTCCCTCTTCATTCAGATTTCTTTCTTATCTTATTCGGGTTTTAATTTCAATATTCTGAAGAATCAAGCACTAGATTGACTAAACATGCCAAGTTTCAACAAGTTTAAAGTTTAAGACTCATCCTTAGGGCAAGCGATTTTTGAGTCGGGCAAGTAAATTTAAGCCTTGAGTTTCCCATGGCAAGTAGATTTTGAAAAAAATTCTAGACCCCTGAACATATTATTCCACATATATGGACAGACCTACGGAAGCCCATTGGCTTCACAAAAATAAAACCTGTGTTTGTGAAACAACAATGCCCCCGTTGGCATGTTTGACAGTAAAATAGCTGAGAAGTAGTTTCACATTTTAGGGCAAGGTCACAAGGTCAAATATGGTATCATGGAAAAGTCTTGCCAGAAGGAATTCATAATTTATGTGAAATATAAAAGCCATATAAATTAGCATTTAAAAGTCATAGCTAAAGTTTAAATTTTCGAAATTAGGTCAAACACCAAGGTCGAGTTCAAGAGGTACATTATTTTGGTTTCCATGAAAATTTCTTGTCACAAAGAAAACACACGCGAATTATGAAAGCCCTATCACTTACAATTCAGAAGTTATGGCCAAGGTCAAAGTTTTTCGAAAGTAGGTCGAACTCTAAGGTCAAGGTCACAAGGTCAAAATTTTTGGTATCCATGGAAAGCTCTTCTCACAAGGAATACACATGTGAAATATGAAAACCCTATCACTAACCATTCAAAAGCTATGACCATGTCCGTCTGTCCGTCACACTTTATTTTTCGCTGTCGTTGCAGATATTGATCTCATGTTTGGTATGTGAGTTTATCTCAATGTAATATAGATCAAGTTTGAGTTTGGTTCCGATATACCTAATTTTACAAGAGTTATGGCCCCTGGACTTAGCAAATTTCATGAAATTATCAGTTTTTCGGACTTTTCTCGGCTGTTATTGTAGATATTGAAATAATTTATTATATGTGATTACATCTTAGTGTTTTACAGATCAAGTTCGAGTTTGGTTTTGATTGACCTATTTTCTCAAGACTTAGGGCCCTTGGACTTCATGGAATTCTCAGTTTTCCGGACTTTTCTTTCATGGTATTGCAGATATTGAAATCATTTTTGGTATGTGCATATATCTCAGTGTGATACAAATCAAGTTCAATTTGATTGACCAATTTCTACAGGAGTTATGGCCTCTGGACATTCAAATTTCATGAACTTCTCAGTTTCCAGTCTTTTCATGCCTGTTCTTGTAGTAAGATATTGAGCTGATTTTGGTATGCAGATACATTATAGTCTGATAAAGAATAAGTTGAATTTGGGTTTGATTTATTTGTTCTTACAAAAGGTATGGCCTCATAGCAACTTTCAGTAAAATTTCCTGTTTTCCAAACCTTTTCCTTAAACGTATTTTATGGAACTTATTTTGATGTTGGATTCATCTTTTGGTGTAAGTACAGGTCAAGGCAGAGTTGAAGGACATGGATTAATGCCGGTAGGGGACTTATATCGCTTGCGATTCATCAATTTATTTTTGTGATTTTGTACGCCTTTCAAAGGCACCCCAATTTTTCTCCTATTTTTTCTCTTTTAGTTAAACCACTACCCCCAATTTATTTCAGGAGCGGATCTAGAATTTACTTCAGAGGAGGTCCAAACTAAAGTAATGAAACTTAAACACCTCATTTGGATTTTTATTGGGATAAAAATCAAGTTGGAAAAAGTATGACCCCCCCCCTTTCTGACTTTCATATTTACCATTTACAGGGATTTCTAATGCCTTATTATAATTTTGCTGTTGGTGCTGCAGCCTGGTGGTGTTGGCGATCCTCTCCTTTGTTTCAGATTATTTTGGTAAGTCCTAAAAATATTAGGAAAACTTCACAAGTTCTGATTCTTTTAATCGGCTAGCCGGATTTTTTGTACTAAATTAGAGGGTAATATAGGAGGGCTGATTGATATGTTGTTAGTCTCAGTTTTCTGGGATGCAGAAGGTATTCTGCTGATAGATTATCTCCAAAAAGGACAATCAATGGCACATACTATTCTTCACCTCTGACACAGTTACGGGAAAATATTGAAATTAAGCGCCGCGGAATGCTCACTAGTTAAAGGTGTGTTGTTCCATCAGACAATGCTCCTGTTCACAAGTCTGTCACTGCAATGGCTGCCATTCATGATTGTGGCTTTAATTTAATTGAGCATCCGCCTTATTCACCTAATCTTCCTCCATCAAACTTTCATCTATTCCCAATACTAAAAGTAGAATGATATATTTCTGGCACCCACTTTCAGTACGATAATGACGTCATACTTGCAGTGGATGGCTTATAAGGAGTTCTTTAAAAGTGGTATTGAGGCCCTTAAGCATTGTAAAAGTGTTTAGACACTGAAGAGGATTATGTAGGAAAATATTGCAAAATGTCTGATAAAATTCAAATCCATCAATACGAATCTCACAACATATCAATCAGCCCTCGTACAAGTATTACAGAATGTTTCATTTTCTCAATGTTTTAATCTAATAAAACTCGAATACAGAATGCTTTTTTGAAGACCTATACCTTTTGCAGAATAATCAAATAGAAAAGGGGCGTTTCACCTCTTTCTACATACAAGGTCTCATCTTATACTTTCATATTCTAAAATCTATAATAATTATATTATATAATCAGTAATAGCGATGGAAATTCCAATTTATGTCTAATTTTGGTTAAGCTTTGGAACCTGTTCACGTCACACAGGATGTTTCAGATACTGAATCCTCATTGGAGGTATTTCAAGCCAAATAGGGATTAAAAATTGAAGATAAAAGCCTCATTTCGAACCTCATGTATAAAGCGTAGTAATCCAAATTCTAGAGGAAAAGTTAAATACTCATTTCTTTTGTTGAAATATTGCAAATTTTGGACCCCAACTTTAAATATCTCGGAGGGGGGGGTTCCAAACCAACGGACATCCAGCCCCTTCCCTCTAAATCCGCTCATGTTGTTCATTTTCAACAACCTTACATAATTAATGATTTTTTTTTCTTAATTTCTATTATAATTAAAAATTCTTTTTTTTACATAATTTCGACATCTTTTCTAGGATCAGAACACAGATATTTATTTAAGTATGAATAGATAACGCCAAAATATGGTGACAAATATTCTTATTAGCTCACGTGAAGTGATTTTATTGGTCACCGCTCTTTGTCCGTTGTCTATAATCCGTCCGTCGTTAGCTTTTAGTCCAGTCATTCTACATCTTCACCTCAAACTAATTGCAACAGAAATCATTTTCATAAAATTTGTTGTGTAGTATACTTATAATGATCATATCAAAAATCGAGAAAAATCGAGATAGGGGAAAGTGACCATTTTGCGAATCAAAAGTCACACATTCACGTTCAACGCAGTATGTTACAGTCCCGCAACCCACTTGTTTGACAAAAAGATGGATAGTATAGGATGTAGGATAGAAAGTGGATAGAATCTTATCCTATGCTATTCTAACCATTTCCATCCTACATCCTATCCTATCCTACATCCTATCCTATTCTTTCCTACATCCTATCCACTTCATTCTTCAATCCAATCTTCCTTTTTTAATTCTTGAGAAGTAGTAAAATGTGGATAGGATAGGATGTAGGATAGGATAGGATGTAGGATAGGATAGGATAGGATGTAGGATAGAATTGGAATGGAATGAGGTGGGTAGGATGGGATAGGATAGGATAGGATGGGATAGGATAGGGTGGATAGGAGGTGGATGTAGGATGTAGGATGGTGGATAGGATAGAGTAGAATTGTCAAACAAGTGGGTTGCAGTACTGTTCAATGCGGCTTCCATAGAAACAGAAAAGTTCACAAAGGGAGATAACGCAAAATTATTATGCAGACGTTGCAGGTTGTTTGCGTTCTGTTTGAAGTATTTCTAACCTTAGTTTTCACTTTCTTTTAAGTTTTCACTTATTTCTCTTTTCTAAATAATTAGAATACAGAATATATTTGATGAGTTCGAACGAAGATCGACGCATACATGTACATGTATACGGAAGTCGGAATATGACAGGCGCTGTTTTAATTTAAAATGTACATGTATAACACATAATATAAACATTTTTTGTACTAGTTCTATGAATGGGAGACCTATCATATACAACATCTTAATCTAAAAATGGCAAAAGTTTGATTCTTGTAACGAAAATTCATGTTCTTTCCTAAGCTCTGCGAGTGACGAAAAAATGTATGGAAGGTCGTTCTTGACAACAATTCGTTGTGTTATATAAAAATGGACCTGTCAGATATACGATTTGTAAATTATCAATTTTTGACCTAATTTGTCATCCCAAATAATAAACAGATTATATATAGATAAATGAAATATGGAAAGCAGATGTCGTCATCAATTTACGGATGCAAATGATAAAAAATATGGCAAACCAAATACATTTGTATATTGAGTCTAGAAAGAAATACACGTATTTTTAAAAAAGAGAATCAGACGTATGCATACTTATTCATAAATGACCAGGGCATGCGTTCTGTTTTGGGGAAATGGTACCCGTACACTAGAAAGGGGGGATTTATGACATTTTACTTATAAAGGGGAAATTTTTCACTATACTTTTTTGATGTTTACTACTAGAGTGATAGGATCGAAAACATAATTATTATAATACTAGATTTTGACATGGAAAATCTTTATTCTATAGCCGCGATAGCTTGATTAATCTTGCATTATATTAATGCACAAATGCAAAATTCTGTTTATTTTCTTGTTGCAAAGTATCCTGGTATAATGGCGGGATTTTCCCCCATTTTAGGGAATAACTACTACACGTATTTGGGGGAAGGGGCTTATTTCGGCCCCATTTTTGGATGATCGATTGCCCTCCAATGAAACCTCTTATAAAATCTAGTTATATATCGCTATGTCCATTTATAAGTCATAAGTGCACGCATCACATTTCTTAACTCTTTCTCTAACCGGTGGCATCATTTCATTTGACTTTGTCCGATGCAAATGGGCGCTGTTGTGTAGGCGAATTTCTTTATGGCGGAAATCGTACGTTGTATTCGGGAAGATGTGAGTCTTTTACTATATCAAATTTACATGAATTTCTTTTCAGCACATAAACTTTTAAAGCTGTAGCTGAACAGAAGAGTGGATCTAACAGAGAACGGCAAATCTCGATCATGTGCGAATAAGCGGCGTTTCAAATCGGCGGCATATTCACAGAAAAAGCAGTGAATACTGAATGCAGCTTAAAATCAAAGGACTGAAAGTCCTGCGAGTTGGCAAAATGTAACATTGAGAAGAACATACAGAAGACAAGTATAAAACTGGCACAAATCAAACTTAAAATCTATGTCTCAAATGCTTGAATTAGTGATTCTCGTAATTCAAGAGTTGTCTCAAATCTAAGAAAAAAAAAGTATGGAAATATATAAATATATAAAATGATAGAACTTCTTAACCAAATAACTGCTTTTTAGGTCAATATGATCATGTCAAATTTGTTGCAATTGTTATGGGTGTATGTATGAAGTATAACATGTATAAAGTCCTATCACTTTTACTTTAGGAGATATTTGCTTTTGAAACTTCTTGACCAACTTAAAACCAACATCTTAGGTTTATTAAGTATCAATCTTTAAAACCTTTTTTCCTAGTCGCTAAATAGGTCATCAGAGCTAATGTTGATTGTTATTAATTATATCTGACTTTAAATAAATATTATTGATTGATTGATTGATTGATTTACTTGTCTTAAGTCTTCTACACATCCACAAATTTTAATATCTAATGTCTGTTTTATCCTAAATACAATACCTTTACCTGTCTATCTAAAAATTGGTTGTTCCTTATACAGAGAAGGGAGGGAAGTACAAAGAAAAAGATGCGCCATATTTTAATGCACTGACATCAACAAGTGATCGCTATTCCTATAGCATCGTTCCTTGTAGCATTTTTTGCATTCTCATAATGCATTTAACCCATTATTTACAACTTGAACTTAAACGTATGTAGTCTGATATGTTCTTTTGTCAAATCGTAGTGGTCCTATTTCTTACTGCGCCAGTAACATTGTGCGTTATTTGGTCAATGCAGGGTTATCAAGTGCAAAGTTGAAAGCAATAACAATGAGTGTTGGCTTTGCCAACTCAAAAACCAGCTTTTTAGTGAATATTTTCTTAATCAAGACAAATATTTTTACAATGGTTTTAATAATGTTTCACAATTTTTAGTTCAACAAAAATTGAAATATACTTAATTTTCAAAAAAATAGACGACATCAAATACTCAAATGGGAAATTCTGAATCGACAGTTTATATTAGCCCGATATCTTTCGATTACAGCGATATTTTTTCATCCTTTTTTGTAACTTCTACCTTTTATGGCGATTTGAAGATGGCATTCTTACATGAAAATATGTTATCGTCTGCGACGTCATATTGTAACGTCCGTGATGTCAAAATGTTGATAGATGAATTATCGACATCTATTAATTTTATTCCGACTCAGATTTTAACGAAATTTTGTATGCTGAAAACCTTGAAAGAGAGTTTCTGAATAATTCACATCTGCTTTTTAGTATACTTATAGGCCTTGAACTTCACGAATGGTGCTCAATTTCGTTTCACATTCTTTCTCATTCTTTCCATCATGTATTTTTTCACCTTTTTTGTTATTCATAGTTAAAAAAAATAAGCAGAAAGGTAAAAGTTTTTGTCTACCAAAATTACAACCAACCGTATTAAAGCAATTCGTCGTCAATTCAGATTACACAATTACAAGTTTATTGAAGATTTGTTAATTATGACTTTCTTTTTGTTTACTTTCATATTGTATTTTAAAATACGTACATGTACATGTAATTAACCTGAAATCCAAGGATTGAAAACACACAGATGCTGTTATCTGACAGAAATATTGCGATTTCTGATTTTTCATCACTACTTTTTTTGCAGGGGCCGTAATACTAATAGGTAATTTCATACATATACTCATTTTTAATAGACTTTACAGATCGCCAAAATCTTTCCAGAACAAAGATAAACCGACTTTCGATTGATAAAAATTAAAGGGGCTTCAGTACACAGATTACATATATAAGAGCTATAACCCGACATCTATAATACATAACAAATTTGGTGGTGGTGGCGGGGGGGGGGGGGGGTATTTATTCTGTACTCAATGTGTACTGTAAGGGAGCTTTAATCAAATTGTGATTGTCTTTATATAAAGGCATAAGCACCCGATTACGACATGACCTTAGTAATGCACTCTACTATTCTTATCGCAGTAAAAGTAGCGTAACGTAATTCACAAAATAAGTTAATTTTTCAGAAAATAAGAAATGAAAGGATTTTTTTCCTATAATGAAACGAATGTAAAACATCCAATGAAAAACTATTAAAGTTTGGTCTATTACAAGTTAGACAAGTATTGTTATGATATTATATAGTTCTAATTCTAACTCATCCTAGATCTCCAAAGATGGTAACGTAATTCACCGTAAATCTTGTGACAATCGAGTTTAGTATAATTCAGAGTAAAATACTATGAAGCGTATGAACTGAACTCGATTTTTTAAAATACTGATATTACTTTTATTAAAATAAGTGCTAATTATTTTGAATTTAATACATTTTCGCGTCACTGACAACCCATTTTATCATACACCTCAGTTTGTGACATGCATTTTTTTTTACAAATACAACCCTTATATGATAGAAAAATCCACACATATCGAGTTCAAAGGTAACCATAAGGCATATGGAGGAATAGCAACTAATACAAGTAAAAAGTAAAAGCAAAAAAATCTGTCCATGATTCAATGTTTCTTTCAAAAACGTATTGTGACACAGTTTTTGCGTTTTGGCGCAACTTTACTGATTTTGAATGTACTAGTACGACGCTACACATTTTAATATGTTTACAAGCCTTGGCATATACATGTATTAAGTCCTTGCTATCTTGTTACTATCAGCGATTTCGTTGTCTTTTAAAAGTCGTCGATTGAAATAAATTCCATCTTTTGAGCTCAACGTAAACGATTTCCACGTTACATTTATATTGATATTGTTTGATTTTGCCTATTAATTCTTGGAATGGTTTTATTTTTTTTTTCTTTACAATTTTTTCAAATCTATTTCTCACAAGCGGTATGCAGTGTGATTATTACTTTATAGTAAATGCAATTATTTTGAACGTTAAAACAATATATTTACATGACTAACCTAAGACTGTTCTTTTATCATGTCAAATTCGAGTGTAATATTCTAACAATCGATGGCAAAAGATGCTTCCTCTTCTACACACAGAGGGCGCTGCGATAGAAAAGTTGGGAAGCAGCCTCTTGTTATGTGATTGTTTATCTGATCATTCTGATTCTGGTATACCTACGCGAAATATCCCGGAGAAATATCTTTCGTCTTTGAATTCATTGTGATCCAAAAATAAATTTTAAAAATAAACATTCACAGAAATAAGTGATTTTCGCACAAATATATTTAGGTTTTTAGCCCCACAAAAATACTATAGAAATTGAATTTAAGTTACCACTTGATATTCTTATTCATTCGTGATAAGAAGCACTACTCTGTCAAACCTTAAATGTGTCAATTTATGCAGGTTTACAGAAATAGAAATTATTTTCTCAAAATATGCGGTTTTTGCACAAAAATTCAAATATTTTATCCCAAAACATTGACTAAAATGAAATACAATAACAATTCTTTCTTCTCAATTTCATAAGATGGTTTATTTTCTACATGAAAATAGCTTTAAATCTATGATTTTAACTGAAATAATGAAGTTATAGAATGTTCCCAGAAATATGTTTTTTGAGTGAAAAACGGGCATTTTACCAAAAATTGAAGCAGAGGATACATGTATACCCATTTTGATTTCATGATTGAAACTAGATAATTTACAGTTGAAAATACATTCCTGCTATCATTTTAAGAAATTCTATAGAATAGAATGAAATATTCTCCCGAAATCAGCGATTTTTTACTGGAAAAATATGTTTTTCTCCAAAAAACTTTTGCATTATGAAAGAAATGTCAGAAAAACGTATGTTATCTGAAAGAATGTAAAAATGTACATTAGAAAATAGCTTTCAATTATTGACTTCATTATGGATAAGGGATTTTTAAATTAACATACAGAAATATGAGATTTCCAATTGAAAACACAGGTTTCTGTATGAAAATGACAATTTCGAGGATTTTACTAAAAAGAAGAATACAAAATATGTGTCATCTGAAAGAAGATACTTTAAAGATATTTTTCAAAGCATCATTGAACGATCATATAAATACTGAGGAACTGAGTAGCAGGAAGAAATTTAAATTCCTCAAATTTATGTGAAATTTTGTTTAAAAAATCGAGTTTACACACAGTAAAAGTAGGATTTGGAACAGAAAACTTATTTCATCTGAAAGAGCACCAAAATAACTATATAACTACGTTTTCCAATTTCAAAAATCTTCATTCATATAAAAGTTGTAAATTTTTTTCCAATTTTCAGTGATTTTCGACTAAAAATCCACGTTTTCCCCTCAAAATAAGCACTTCCCATTTGTTGTATGCACTCGATATTTGATACACCTTAGAACGTCCCTTAATACACCATTTGAACACAAAAACATTTCTGTTGCAATTAGTTTGAGGTAAGGCTACATTTTTGGCTAGAATGACTGGACTATTTTTTGTTTATATTTTCGACTAAACTTCCACAATCGCTGCTTATTATTCCACCAAACCTTACAGGAGACAAGTACTTAAGTTTGTGTTTTCGATCCGATCAAAATCCAAGATGGCCACCTTGGGATCAAACACATTTTCACCTTCCCATCCCAACCGCTGTACGGAATTTCACCAAACCTCATAGAAAGTAATCTCTTCCCCCTGATGACCTCAGTTGAGCAATGTGACCCCATTGGACCCCTTGTTTTGTTTTGTTTTTATTCTATTTTGAAATTAATATCAACATTCTTAAGGAATGAAGTAGACATCGTTTCTAAATTCCGTGTTAATCTAAGAAATCAACAATACTTTATTAAAGACAGTCACAGTTTTAATTCTAAATGCAGACAAGCAAAGCAAGTCAGACTTTTTCTGTAATGTATTATTCTATTTTGCAAGAAAAGTCCTCGATAAAATATACATGTATATATAAGGCCATAGTAATTAAATATTTTGTTTTACGTACCTTTTCCTTTTTCGAAGAATTGCTAAGAAAAAAAAACACACAAACAGGCATTTTTCAGGTAAAAAAATAAGTTTGTATCATACACAGAGCTCGTAAACCAAAATTCCCCACTGGATAATATTTATTGATATCGGTGTTGATCAAATAGGGTAATATCTGATTAAAAATGTATTATTTGTATCATTGTAAGTCTGTTTATTCAATGCTAATGACTGTTGTAATCGATCTACTTCCTTTTTTAGTGTTTTCACTGATTGAGTGGCGTCCAGTATTTGTTTTTTTCTCATGCTTTTTCTATATCACCGCACATATGGGGTCCTTCGCAAACTCCCAGGTGGCAATTTCTTTTCGTGTGACCTTAACGCAAATAACACTGACCGCTCTGTGTTTTTGATATGACGATATTCGGATTCTGAAAATGTTTTTCTAAATTTGTTAAAAAAAATTTGGCACTCTCTAATTCGACAGTTTCAACGTGAAGATCGTCCTCTAATATGGTCATTAGAAGTTGCAAAGGTGTTATATATATCTCTCGAGAGATCGACGGAAGTCACCACCGGAAACACCGCTTTGCGCAATGTCCAAACATAAGTCTCTCTACCGCTACATTCCTGAGTTCCATAATTCGTTTCCGAATCGATTTCAAATAGTTTTTGAAGGTTGGACAGTTTTTCAACTGGTAGGTTGGACAGTTTTTCAACAGAAACGACACTTTGCAGATGAGGAAAAAATCCGTCAAATGTTTTAAGCTTCATGTGACGCATAGAGGTCCCAGGTATCTGACGTGAACATCTGAATGCCTCTTGAAAACATGTATCACTTATAGCAATAATCCAGTTATCTTCATCATCTAGGTATTGTATACCGAACTCTTACAGTTGATGCTGCAACGGGGTCTTGTTGGAGATCTCCTCCCTTCTTTGTTAAATAGGGCAACTATTTTGCCTTGAATGTCACATTTTAATTCTTCTAACGTACATACTTTGTCAGGAATATTGAATTTTTTCACTTAACGATCCTACTTGGACTTGTATGGTGTCCATGTTGAAGCCAACTAAATGTACTCATGTTACATTGACCATGTACCCGATAATCTCCCACAAAAACAGAAATATTTTATTGATTGAAATTCACAATATGACCGTGTTCACAGCGGGTTGCGGATTAAGTTGACGGCAGCTATATCAGTAAAGTAAATATCGTGACGTTTTGCCGTTGATTTAAATTGCTCCCAAGTCAAATCAAATCAAATCAAATCAAATTTATTGCATTCAACTAGGTAGCAAGTCATTATGCATTGAGAATAAAAAACCTAGTAATATAAGATAGACATATTTAGACATACACACAGACCTGACATGAAACATGAATATAATTCTACAAAGACGTTAATAAATAACATATCAAGAGGACCTTCTCGTTTCAAAAATGTAGTTTATTAACTCACTTGTTAATTGTACTATCTTGTCTTCACTGTTCAATAGATAGACAAATTTATCCGGATTAGTCATATTTTCAAAATTGATACATATTTTGCTAATACTTACAAATATTTCATTTCTTTTTTGTTTATATTTATCGCACCTCAGTAAGGCATGTTTTTCATTCTCTGTGTCTCCGTTACTACACTGAATATCGGCCTGTTTCTATTGCTAGGTCATGGGAGCTAACGCGAAATTATGTATACTGATTTCTTTTCGAGAAAGGCAGCATGTCTAAATATTGTTCTCTCACGAAATGAAATTTAAAATTTTGCATAGGTTCGCAACTTATTTTTATTTCCATTTTTCTTGTAAAGATCATTAGTATTGGCTCTCCAATACTCTTCAAATTTATGTTTCATATTCTTCCGTACTCGATCGATGTAAATCTTGTAGTTTAAATTTCCTTTATACTCGCTATCAAAATTACTCAGAATATTTTTAATCGATATCAGCCATGATTTTGAATTATGTTGGTTAAGCTCGTCACATGTAAGTAAACATTTATCTAATAACAATTAAGATTTACGGCGTTTTTGTAGGTTTTGCCAGTAATTTAATATTCTTAACATAAGGTCTAAATAAATCGGGTATCTACCGAATTCCCCAAGCGTTGCTAAAATAGCCACTTACAAAACAATAAGTTGATTCTTTCTAATTTGAGACCAGTGAAGTATTTATCGATAATTTCATACGGACTCTGTATTTCTTTTTCAAAGCCTCCCCAAATTTCTGACCCGTACAAACAGACTTGCTTTACTAGACAGTGTGATCAAATAATTTTAGACAAATAGATGGAGTTATTGTTTCCCGATCTATTGCAGATTTTAATCCAAACAAAGCCTTTATACCTCTCTCAAACATATTATTTTTAGCAGTAGTGAAAAGGCAAGAAGAAGAAAATATAGTGCCTAAATACTTATAAGATTTTGTATTTTCTAGAATTTTGCCGTTCAACGTGAAGTTAGTTTTTAGTACCTTTCCTACCTTTGACACCTGCATTACTTTGGTTTTTCTTACATTTACCCGAAGGGACCATTGCTCGCAGTATTGACTCAACCCATCTAGTTTACGTTGTAGGCCATTTTGCGTGGTAGACATTAAAATAAGATCGTCCGCATATAGTAAGCAAGGAATTACCATGTCGCTAAGTGTTGGGCTATCATTGCTATCAATACTGTGCGGTAAGTCATTGATGAATAAATTGAAGAGGAAGGGACTGAGTACTTCCCCTTGTTGACTCCGATCGTATTTGAGATGAAATCAGTCCTCCCTCCATTTGTTTTGATACAACATTCAGATTTATCATACATGCTTCTTATTAATTTAAAAATATTACCCCTTACTCCAGATTTTAACAGTTTGTAAAAAAGACCATCACGCCAAACTGAATCATATGCCTTTTGAAAGTCAACAAAGCAAAAGTACAATTTTGTGAAAAACATATTTCTCAATAATAGTCTGTAAGACAAGCATGTGGTCCACTGTTTGGCTATTCTTCATGAACCCAATTTGAAAGTTATTAATTATATTTCTATCATCTAAAAATTTATATATTCTATTGTTCAGTATTGTTGTAAAAACTTTGCTAAGTCTGCTATTGATCACGATTCCTCTATAATTGTCGGGACCTGATGCATTTCCGGATTTGTGTAACGGGGTAATGTAACCACAGTGTTGGGAAAATGCCGGAGAAAGAATTTTATTAAAAACTTTTTCATAAAGCGTCAAAAAGATGCTCTCGGATAATTTTATCATTTCATTATTGATATCGTCCAGGCCTGACGATTATCCTTTCTTGAGCGTCGAGATAGATTGTTTTATTTCCTTGCTAGTAATTTTAAAATAAGTTCATTAAAGAATGATTCCTTGGACAGTGAAGAGATTTTCTTTTTTATGTCTTCGGACGATGAATTACAATTTTTTTCATTCAAAAGTTTCTTTAAGTGGCTAAACCACTTATTAGGTGAAATAATGTTTGAGTTTATCACGGTTTCCTTGTCTTTATGCAAATCCTTAAGTTCTTTAACCAAATTCCAAAATTCTTTTGTTTCTGAGGGTTTAAAGTTATTCATTTTCTCTAGCAATGTATGTTTGAAAAGACGTTCTTTGGATTTCAGAAGTTTTTTGTACGCTTTCCTTTCACAGAAATACATTTCTCTTGTACTTTTATCCCACGGTGTCTTACATAATGTTCTGTTTAGTTTTCTCATGACTTTTCTCAATTCTCTACATTCTTGATCGTACCATTTATTGCATTTTCTTATTTTCCTATTTCTCCCTTTTCTGTTTATATATGTACTAGGTAAAACACTAATTAATAAGGAAGATATTTCATCTATCAATTCATTCACATTTTTGTCATCTATGGTATTATTTAAATTTTTTACCGCGTCTTCAAATTTTGGCGTCTTTATCGCTATTTGAAACTTTGAACTTATTTCATTGGACCATTTCATGTTGTTGAGTTTATTAATGTTGATCATTGGGTTTGTTTCTTTAAAATTTGTAGACATAGCTAACTGAAGCGATATTTTACAATGGTAAGTTGCCTGCGGTTGATATTTTTACTTCGACGTGAGAGTAATCTCTGTTCAAAATGACGAATTAACCCGTTCGTTGAATAAGTTTTGATAGAATTTCCATACTCTTGGTCAAAATATAACTTGGAATAGAATTTTGCTCCTTTTATCATGATCATTACTTTCATTTAACAGAACGTGTGTGCGATGGCGACAAGAAAAAATTCAAAAGGTCGAGATTATATGTCTGGAAGGGGAATAAGTAATAATTTACATTGTACGTAGTCTCATAATTCAAGAAACAATTCGCTTTGGTGGATCAGTTTTGACCAGGACATTTTACAAATCATAACATGCTTTATACACAGGCCTTTATTGTCTTCTGTCACACAAAACATCCCTGTCAAATAAAATTTATGGATGAGTTTGGATTAAATTTTACCGTTTCCGATGCTGGTCGAAAATACGGACATTCGGAAAAAGGTCAGCCTTGCATAGAGATGACCAGATACCACCCAGTAGCAAATCTGACATTAAAATTACAAGAAGGCCTTGATGGTGTTTTGCATTTTAATTTCGTGAATGGTCCTTCCAACACTATGACATATCTTAACTTTTGGGGGGAGGCAAGTATGTTGCAGGACACTTTAGGGAGTCATATACTTGTTCCCGGCGATTTGACATCAGTAGACAACTGCTCAATACACCACAACCAATCCGAACGTGTCTTTTGTCTTTTCTGTGAATATCAAGGTGTTCAATACACATTTCTCCCTGATATTTGCCAGATATGAACCCTGCTGAAAAGTGTTTTCTTATGCTACAAAAACTTCTAAAAACTGAAAAGTTCAGTGCATTGATCGTGCAGAATTCGGTAAAACTAATCTGACGTCACTTAAAACTTCTCACTGGCAGGTGCGAGCGTCAGCTCCAATGCATTTCATTCATTCATTCAAATTCCATGTTTGCTTTCTGAATAATTTAGCTATTCTGATCCATCCTATTATCAATGTGCATGAATACGGAAACCATTTCGTGCCATGTTACATTTTTTACCATCTCGTAGCTACGGGAAAAGTTTCTCGCAGTTCAGAGAATTTTTTTTTCGTAGTTACAAGAGGCTTCTCGTAGTTAGGAGAAAAGTTTCTCGTAGTTTCGAGAAAATATCCTCAAAGTTAAGAGTTTTGGAGTAAAAGCTGTTTCTTTTAAATAAAAATCGCTGAAAAGTGGAAAAACTCAATTATGCTTACGTTCATTCATTTTTTTTTTTTCGAGATTTCACATACTTTGGGCATGAATTCACTTAAAAAAAGAATGAATGGATGATTTAAGTCATCACATTTGAAATTTTGGGGCAAAATCTTTGTTTTTCATCCTTTTTTCATTAAAAATGTAGAAAACTTAAGAATTTCAATCTAGGAAGGCTTTTTTTGCCAAATATCACGCCATTCAGATTGTATTATTTTTTTCTCGTAACTACGAGATTTATTTCTCGTAACTACGAGATTTTTTTGCCGTAAATACGATCAATTTTTCTTCCAACTACGAGAAATTTTTCTTGTAACAACGAGATTTCTTTCTCGTACATGTTACTTCGAGAATTTTTTCTTGGAACTACGTGAAACTTTTCTCGTAAGTTAACTATGAGATAGTAAAAGATATAACATGGCACGAACTAGCTTCCGCAAGAAAGTATTTTTTGATAAGTCTAATAGATATTTTGCCAAAGAAAATTCTGGCTGGCTACCGGCCAGACATTTATTCATATACTTATAGAGCCAAAATTTCGAAATGCAACAGAGATATCTAAAATTGTGCATACAGAACATGAAACTCCATTCTTTATCCCTCATTGCTTGTAAGATTTGGGGATGTTGTGCCCCTCTAATGTTTTAGGTAGAGCTACGTCGTTGCCTTTGATAGATTATTTGATCTTTATGTCTTCATCTCATCGTGTATATCGTCTTCTTCAAAAGTCCCTGCATACGTATACATATACTGCTTATGTGATGTGTACAATACGAACTTGTTCAAAGTTGCGGATCCATCTTAAATTTGAGTAAAAGGTGGGGGGCGTAAATTGGCAAGGGATCTTGGGACGGCCATACAAGGTCATGGTAAGGAGACCATGGGGAGGGGGTGGCGAAGTCCCCTCCTGCATTTCAACCTTTTTAGGATCAAATTTAAGACTCTCATAGTTGGTCTTTGGAATAATTGATTCACAAATGGAAAGTG
Organism: Pinctada imbricata; assembly: GCA_033119305.1. Lineage (NCBI taxonomy): Eukaryota > Metazoa > Mollusca > Bivalvia > Pterioida > Pteriidae > Pinctada > Pinctada imbricata. Next base: position 56,156,380 of record VSWD01000001.1, read on the forward strand.
ATGCATTTGACAATTATATAGATAATAAAATACTGACATTTTCTTTTTATGTAGATGGATAATTATAATATCACCAGTGATTTGCAAATTTTAGGAGGGGGTGGCAGGGGCGAAGGCCCTTACGCAAACATCTCCACTGACTTGGCCTTCACACGAACTATTCCCGTTATTTATTACATCCATTTGTTATTCTCGAAAATAAAAAAAATTGAAAATGGATTGTCGGGATAAGAAATAGGTATGTTCCGAAAAGAGACAATAAACAGAAAGCAATCGGAGGAATAAATTCGTTATTCAATCTTGTCTCGCCGGAAGTAAGTCAAGTTTGACCATCGATTATCTGTTCCTTCCATATGTACATGTATATCTGTATCCTTTGCATTCTTTACCTCTTTTTGGTGGTTTGAAGTTCTTTTTAATTAAATCAATGTAATGGATAGAATTTACGACAAACTATTGTATTGTTATTTTTCCCAAGATTATCATGATTATCAAACTCTCAAACCCAAATTTTCATTTAACTGTTTTGAAAGATTTCCTGGTGAGGCCAAAAAAAAGTTGTTTGTTTCCTGCAACCCGACCGACCGTCAAAAATCGTGCCAACTCTGATTTTTTTTTCACCATTTTCCCTATACTGCCTAAAAAGAATCGAAAATCCTTAAAATTAATGCAAGTCGTGCAACCCAGACTCGTCTTTGGAAGCGTCCTGTTACCTTTATATTTTCTCTCAGACGAGCCGTGATCATATTACGTAAATAGCGCCTCTTGTCGTAAAATCTCAACAGTGAGTACATGTAGTTCACACCTGACCACCAAGTAGATTTAATCCGTTTCACTTGAGTGACTAAGTGTTGAGAATTCGAAAAGATTAAAGTGATTATCTTCTCACGTTACTTGTATAGTGTATTGTAACCTGGACATAACCGAGGAAGAGCAGACGATTTTTTAAAGTTTATTAAGACAGACTATTTTAGAAAGAAGGAAAATTGGATGTCATGCAATTTGTTCCGTGATTAGGAAGGCAAACTTGCTTAATGGGACTGGCCCCTTCATCAATAGGCCATTCTCATAAACAATTGGTCATCTTTCTTAACGAAAGGGCCATTCCAAAAAATGATCAATTTTCGAAAAGCTTTGCATACAATAAATGTAAATCAGACGTTAGCAAAATTTTTAAGTCGTGAAAATTCTATATCTACCATTTCCAATGAATATTTTACAGTACATCTTTTGCATATATCACAGAACAACCAAGACCAAACTTCGGCCACCGATCCTGTATTTTTCGTGTCCACGTATGGGCAGCTTTGTTGATACTAGAGAAGAAGGGGGTGACTGCAATCAATTGAATCATTGACATTTCTGTACAAACTCAAAATGACCACGTAAAATTTATCAGTCAATGACATGATAATTTTACGGACGAACGCATACACAAGAAGTTAGTACCTTTATGTAGATAAGTTAGTAAGTGGACGTTGGAGATTTAAACGAGGATAAAAAAGAACGTCGGAGAAAAATCAATATTGTATCATGATAGCAAAGAACCTTTCCGTTTCGGGTGAGCGGAACATCTGACTGGCCATGTACAGTAAGCTGCTACATTGCAAAAAATCATTCCAAGGAATGCATGTGTCACCTGCGAAACATAGCGACACCCAGAAATCACTTTTATAGGGTGTGACATCCAAGTGTGACAGACAGACGGACAGACAGACGGACGGACGGACGGACGGACAGACGGTCAACGGACAAAGTGATCCCTAAGTGTCGCTATGCTTCGCAGGCGACACAATAAATACGAGTGGTCAGAACTTTTCTATAGATTTAAAAACAGAAAATGGACATCGTACGATTTGTAGAATAATGTGCACCAGGGCCCAGCGAGTTGCCGATTTTATGGACCATTTTTATGTCGCATGGTGAATGGCCTTCCCAATGATACTGTGCATGAAAATTAGCGGTTTTTTTAAATCGCACATAATTTCCACAACCTAGACAAGTGTGGACTTCCGGGGGTGAGGGTAGGGGGTGTCTTCTTTTCTTGTTTTATGTAACGCAGCCCCTCCCCCCGCCCGTAAAAAAATATATGATTATTCAAATTTCCACAACCTGTCATGAATTTCTAGATTATAAAAGCTAACTGATAACTTAATATTTGGATTATTAACTAAAGACTCAATTTCAGTCCATTACTTGCAGTGATCAAGAAACTATTAATGGGATCTTTACTGCATGTTCAGATAACAATAATTATAAAATTGCTTTGGAATGCAGAGGGAGGGGTTTACTATGTGTATTTTACAATTATGGACTTTTCCCTAAATATATATGATGTTATATTGACTCACTATGAAAATATTGACCGAGACAAAGCCAAGGTCAATATTTTCATAGTGAGTCAATATCACATCATATATACTGAGTTAAAAGTCCATAACTGTTTTATTGCATAATTTCATATATGATTCACTATAAATAACGACTCCATTTGCAGAACTAAGTGAGGGTTTTAATATAGGGTGATTTATTCAGGAGCGTCAATGACCTTATCAGCCAATTATGCAAAGAGAGTCGCTATTTATAGTTTATAGAATAATACATATTAGCTCAAAAAGAAAGGTGATAGTCACCAAAGACCCCTACCAAACTCATCTATCCTCCTCCACCTCATGTGGAGTATGTATGTATAATAGTCATTTTAAAATTTAATCATGCTGCTCAAGCTTCAGCTTATGTACATTGTACCCACAATAATGGCTGCAGCTATGTACACCACCCACGCAATCTCTAATAACAAACATCTTAAATAGCAGTAAGTTAAGTTCCAGAATCAATAAATGAAATTATAAAGGATGGGACTCAACAAAATGTCACTAAAAATCCTCGACTTGCCATTTTCAGTTCCCTCCCTCTTGTAGGTGAAGACTTAGAGTGCCTCCATATACAACAAAAACTTAACAAAGTTTCAAAATTGCATCTGCCCTCTGACAAAAAAAAGATTTTCCTACCTACCGACCCTCTCAATTTTTGGCATGTTACAGGAAACAAACATTTTTTTTGGCCTGATCTATTCTTTTCCTATGCACTTAGTTATACGTGTAAGTCATGTTTAGAATTTTATTTTCCCATTAGCTACAGTTATTATAAGAAATTATGTGTTTTTAAAGCGTGTTCGTAACATCCAGCGCCCGCGTTCGTATAGTTTATTTTACTAAGTTGTCCGCATTCGTAAAATCTATTTCATGCGAAATGCAACTCACATAAAGTTCATGTAAGAAACTTCACATAAATGTCATGTAAAATGTTAATGCGAATTTCATGTTCGTGCTCATTTGGCATAAATTTTATGTGAACTTTTATGTATAGTTCATGTAAATTTCACATGAATTTCATATGAGGCACAATTGTGACCAGACTATATCTCAGAATGTACATGAAAACGCTGAAATAAGATAAAACCCGACTTTTTTTTATTTTCTAGATTTTTGTTCAAGATGGGAATTTTGAAGCCATTTTAAGAAAACTCGCAACAACATATGACAAAATTCTATCGTTGGCATAGAAGTACATTCTGCGTACTTTATGTTCAATTAGGAAAAAATGGTGGGATTTACTTTGAGCTATCTGACTTTAAGAAAAATCATCATAAAATGTGTCAAAATCGATAAAATGAAATTTTTTTTATAACTTTGACTGAACGATAAATCGGATACTATATTTGGTACTATGTAAAAGCTTATTTCAAATATTCAATGGTGATACAAATATCCATGAACTTTGACCTTAACCTATGACCTTGACCTATGACCTTGAATCAAGGTCATGGCACATCATGATGCCTTGACCACATATTCAATACTTTGACATATTATTAAGATTAATGTGGTCCGAACAAGATATTTCAAACAGCAAGTACTTTGACCTTGACAATTATGTAATTGCGATACCAAAATCCATGTACTGTGACCTTGACAATTATGAAATTGTGATACCAACATCCATGAACTGTGACCTTGACAATTATGTAATTGCGATACCAACATCCACGTACTGTGACCTTGACAATTATGAAATTGTGATACCAACATCCACGTACTGTGAACTTGACAATAATGAAATTGTGATACCAACATCCACGTACTGTGACCTTGACAATTATGAACTTGTGATACCAATGCCCATGTACTGTGACCTTGCCAATTGTGTAATTGTGATACCAACATCCATGTACTGTGATCTTGACAATTATGAAATTGTGATACCAACATCCATGTACTGTGACCTTGACAATTATGAAATTGCGATACCAATGCCCATGTACTGTGACCTTGCCAATTGTGTAATTGTGATACCAACATCCATGTACTTTGATCTTGACAATTATGTAGTTGTGATACCAACATCCATGTACTGTGACCTTGACAATTACGTAATCGCGATGCCAACATCCATGTACTGTGACCTTGACAATTATGTAATTGTGATACCAACATCCATGTACTGTGACCTTGACAATTATGCAATTGTGATATCAACATCCATGTACTGTGACCTTGAAAATTACGTAATTGCGATACCAACATCCACTACTGTGACCTTGACAATTATGTAATTGTGATATCAACATCCATGTACTGTGACCTTGACAGTTACTGATTGCGATACAAACATCCACGTACTGTGACCTGGGCAAAGATGCAATTGTGATATCAACATCCATGTACTGTGACCTTGACAGTTATGTAATTGTGATACCAATACCCACGTAATGTGACCTTGACCTTGAATGGCTTGATAGATTATTTGATCCTGGGCAACAATTCCGTGAAAAATTCAGATCCATGATGGAAGTGAAAGATTTTTGGACAGTAAGACTCACATACGAACGGACAGACCACAAAAAAACCTACATCCTCCTCAAGTTTGACTGTTAGGATGGTGATAAGCACTACAGGCACCAGATTCCTAGAGAGAAAACTATTTCTCGGATACTGGATAGGCTGATTCCCCTTTTCAGCACATTGGATAGGCTGATTCCCCTTTTCAGCACACTGGATAGGCTGATTCCCCTTTTCAGCACACTGGATAGGCTGATTCCCCTTTTCAGCACATTGGATAGGCTGATTCCCTTTTTCAGCACACTGGATAGGCTGATTCCCCTTTTCAGCACACTGGATAGGCTGATTCCCCTTTTCAGCACACTGGATAGGCTGATTCCCCTTTTCAGCACATTGGATAGGCTGATTCCCCTTTTCAGCACACTGGATAGGCTGATTCCCCTTTTCAGCACACTGGATAGGCTGATTCCCCTTTTCAGCACATTGGATAGGCTGATTCCCCTTTTCAGCACACTGGATAGGCTGATTCCCCTTTTTCAGCACACTGGATAGGCTGATTCCCTTTTTCAGCACACTGGATAGGCTGATTCCCCTTTTCAGCACACTGGATAGGCTGATTCCCCTTTTCAGCACATTGGATAGGCTGATTCCCCTTTTCAGCAGTGCTAGAGAATTCGATCCGATACCCCTGATCCAGCACTTTTGATTGTTCCTTTATGACGTCATAAACAAACTGACGAACGTTATTTCACGTGCACATACATTAAGCATGACTTTCAGTCATTCTGATGCGTAAAGAAGAGGACTTTGAAGGATTCAATGTGCGAGAAAAATAATCAAGCATCACATTTGAGTTCCGGATAGAAAAATATCAGTCGAAGGTGGAATTGATCAACGTCCCAACCTCGGCTAACGCCTCGGTTTGGACTTAATCATCCCACCCCAGACTGATATTTTTCTATCCGAAACTCAAAGTGGTGCTAGATTCTATTAAACCCATCTAAAACACCCTTTCTCCTCTATTTATCCTTTAACAGGAAAGAGTAAAGAGAAGAGAAACGGAAGTTTAAGATATGGTTTTAATTTTTTAGGAATCTGGCGCCTGTGATAAGCACTGCACTGCATGAAGTCACTTAGGGCGAATTGATTAAAAATCAGAACTCTTTAATATCGTTTAGTATACCAAAATATTGTATTTTTAAAAACTCTCCTTCGTAGATAAGATTTGTACAAGTTTACAATTACACTAAACTGCAAAACAACAATGATGCCATTGTAACGAAAGGCAAGAGAAGCAAAGTATTTAATTGAATGATAAACGTTTTATCGTCATTTTATCTATGATTGAGGTTATTCAAAGTTCAAGGTCATTGAGTTTAAAGTCGGGGTTCCAAATGTAAAGTCTATTCACAAATTATTCACACCTTATACAAAAGTTCTACATCACGCTTTAAGAGATTGCATATTGTCATGTAAAGTAACTTGTTAACTATCCTTATACTTTTTCCCTATTGGCTAAAACACAAACAACAAAAAACGTCAAGGTCAAAACATATTGTAGCATAAGATCCATCTCATCATAGTTTATTACCATATATGTCAACAGTTCTCAGGATAAAAAATATAGTTCCTCCTGCTAAAAAAAAATGAAAGTAATTTAACCACAATTTCATGTCCAAATTTTGTAAAACCTTGTTTATTAAGGGAAATTCAAGAATTAATGATGACTTTTTTCTCGTATGTTATGGGTTTAAAGATGATTTTTACAGTGTTGATGAGAAATCGTGTACCTTAAACATCCTTAAGGAGGGGAGTGTAACAGATAGCACTTCCGTACATAGCGCCGTAGGTGACAGGTATCAATTATAATTTATCTGGCGACCATTATATAATTAATCTGGCGGCGGCCTCATAATTATCTGGCGGCCCCACATAACTATCTGGCGGCCGTCACATAATTATCTGGTGGCCGTCACATAATTATCTGGCGGCCACCACACAATTATCGGGCGGCCGCCACATAATTATCTGGCGGCCGCCACTTAATTATCTGGCAACCGCCAAATAATTTATCTGGCGGCCACCACATGATTATCTGGTGGCCTTTACATAATTATCTGGCAGCCGCCACATAATTTTAAAGTGGGGGCCGCCACATAATTTACAATAAATCAAAACAAAAAAATGCATAACATGTTCGTTCTGTGACTAGGGTGCTAAATTCATCCTCTCTTTTAATCATTTTGATATAACAGATGCAAAATAACGAGATGAAATGTAACAAAAGAATCTGGCGACCGCCAGATAATTATGTGGCGTCCACCAGATAAGTTATTATTTATAATCGTTACCAACGGACTGCCGTAATTCGGCTATTTCAGGGATTGTAATAAATTAAAGCTCAATACTCAATGTAGGTCAAGGTATCTTTCTAAGTAATTGTCACATTCTCAAGGTCAACAAGTAATTTTGTAAAATTCAGAAAAAAAATCATTTCCCAACGAAATACAATTTGGAACTTTGTACATGACCAGAAATAAGCAATACCTTGAAGGTTTTTTTTTACCTTTTGATTCCAGGGGCCTGGGCCTTCAAAATTGGGAAAAATAGCGACATTTGGCTGAAATTGGGAAAAAAATAAACAAATAAATTGGGAAAACAAGCAAAAAGATCTTTTGACTTGCTACTAATGAAGACGATGGACGCATACAGACACCTGTAATACCAAGAATATTATATTTCAGATAGTGCACATCGCAAAACAGATAACTATAAATATATTTTCAGTAATTTCAAAGGGTTTTTATACTTTGTTACTGGAAATTTATCTTTTTTTTCAAATTGGGAATTTTAAGCTCAGAAATTGGGAAAATGTCTGTTTTTCAGCATTGGGAATGGGGCCGAATTTCGGCCATGGAGAGACCGTAAAAAATTCTATTTAATAGCAATTCTCTGTAAGCATTTAAACAATTTCGGCACGCATGGTCTCCGATTTTCATGAAATTTCACACATAAGAAGGGACCAATGAAAAATGGAAAATTTGACAAAAAAATTAATTCTAGGTCATCTGGTTACCATGGCAACGGCCTTTAAAGTTGAAAAATTGGCAAAATTGAGCTAATTTGAAGCTCTATAATTTGGTCTGTATGTGACATCAATGGAAGATTTTTTATGCATCCTAAAGATTAGGACATAAAATTTTAAATAAGCTCACTAGTAGTGTCTGATATTGTAAAAAGGCTGGTTACCATGACAACATAATTAGCTAATTTTGATATATTGATTTCAAAATGCTGTTTGTATTTTCCAATTTTTCTTCTCTTTTGATTGGTATATAATAAGGAAATAGGATTTATTATATAAAATGAGCAAATTCAAGATAAACCCACTTGTAACTATGTACATAAGTTACCTTGGCAACGGTAACTATGGTCTTGAATATTACTTATTTTGCAACAAACAGTAATTATTGATCCCAGACAGGTCAAATTTAATAAGGATAAAGATCAAGTAAGCCTCTATCAAAATATAATAAAAAAGTTTCAAATAATTAATGGTTGCTATAGTAATTTGGCCATACATTACAAAAATAAGCTTTTTTTGTTGTTTTTCGAAGTCTTTTCCTCAAAAAACGAAACAGGCTTACACAACCTTTTTTACATATTAGATATAGAAAAGTCTAAACTTTATTTTAAATTTTAAAAATTTCAGATTACTTAACTTTTGATGCCCGTATCCATGGACTCAAAGTGGGTCCAAAAAAATTCTTTCGTGTTATGAAAGATCTACTTGAATACATTAATTAATTTTCATCACTTTGAATTAAAATTCAATGATCTAGTAACAAAAGGACTCTTAATATTGTCTCAAATTGCTTTCATTTTTGCGATTTGAGGTCATGTTGTCATAGCAACGAACAGATACTTTGTCTCAATGTAAATGCTTATATTTTATTTGCATAAAAAACTCAAAAATGTAAGCAATTTATCGTTGAATTTTGAAAAAATGCTAAAAATACTATTTTGATAGGGTACCTGTGTTGTTGCTATGGAAACATATAGATAAGACCATAAACCCAACATTATTATTACTTAACTTGAAAGAGCAATGATAGGGTACTGATAATTCATTAGTGTTTGTTTTAGATTATGCTGCATAAATTATGTATGTGACTTCAAAAACTTCCAAAAATGCATTTTTTCAATGTTCAAAGTCCGTTTCCATGGCAACCGGATGTGATATTAAGAAAAGTTTTAATAAATTTTTACTTTTGGGTCAGACCCAACCTTATGTACAAATTTTATCAAAATCTGAGACATGCCGTGCCATGCTTCCTTCATAAAAGTGCAAATGCTTAGAGAGAATAGCTATTAAGTCTTAGTTTACAGTTAAAGTATACCATTGAGGGAGTAAGCACGATTCTGGTTCCCCGAGACCAGACCTATTTCCCGAGGCGAAGCCGAAACAAACATTATACTGAAACAAACATATCTCTTATGTATACCGAAACAAACATTGTACTGAAACAAACATATCTCTTATGTTCACATGGTTCCAATGGAAATTCTAATGATTTTGCCTTGCCTTCTCGACTGAATGACTGAGTAACGGAAAATATTAATTTTTGATGATAAGATAAACAGAAACATAATTTGTCATACTCATACCTGTTTAATTTTTGATTGTTTTATTTTATTGCGGATTGATTTATGTGCTAAGTGGATAGGAGGCGGATTACTCTGCTGGCGTATTAATAGCGTCATCCGATCAACCTTCAAAGGCGCTGATTGGCTGATACTGACATACCCCCAAAGAAGCTCCGCCCCATTTTGAAACTAACTCCCTAGGGAGTTAGTTTTCTCAACTAACACACCCCTTTGCAGGGAAATAGTCTTATCAGGCGATTTTCAGGGATTTAGTTAAATTTAAAGAGTCTCTTTTTATGTAGGGAAAAATTAGTAGAGGTATAATAATGCCGGTTTTTCGCCGACGTCAACGACATCGTCGCCAGACCCTTCCGATTACGATAATTGATTATGACAATTGGGAAATTCCAGACCGCACCCCCCCCCCTCTGGACCCGCGCTTGTATTTTTTTTCTTAGGGAAAACAAGTCAATTGATGATTAAAAACCGAGTTTATTCTACATAACACTGAGCAGACGGTCTGGTTTTTGGGGTGAATAAAATTATACTTACTTCCCTTGAATTTTTCAAACTAAAATTATACCCTAGCAACTAAAATCTATAATGTCCGAATCCTTTGATAATTCTATTTTCTTAGCCTCAATATTATGATAAAATACAGACGGACGAGGAATTCCTGTTGGCAATTCTGACTGATGAAAGGGAGGGGGGGTGGTTGCAACACCTATATTTACTTGGTTTACACTGGCGTTGAGATCTAATGTTAGGCTATGCCTCATCGGATCCATTTAGTTGTCTTACACTGTTCTAAGCTTGACTTAATCCTTTATGTTAATTACGTTATTGATAACTCTCTGCTATTGCAAAACTTTCAATGCAAAAATAATCATCGATCGGTAGGTTTATCAATCGAAGATCGTTAAAAATCGTTCATCGTTCCCTATTCTTCATTGATAATAAAATTTGTATATTATGAGGTAGGGACCATTCGTACATTTATAATACCGTCATTTACTTACATTTTGTATGTCTTTTGCTATCAGCAGGACACAATATAAAATCTGATTAATGAAAGTAGGAACATCCACCAAACGACAGCCATGTAGTAAACATTACGTCACATTTCTGGTTCTATAGACCCCGTCGAAAAAGAAACTTACAACTTCTGGGAACTATCGATTTTCAGAAAACCAATAGACAGCACAATAGGTACATGACCTCTATCAGGCCTTTTTAAGAAATGACTGTCTTACTTTTGGTGTTCATGGGTGTATAATTCTGGTTGGACACGTGCAAATTCCGTGAATCGCGAAGCGATTCTCGGAAAATTTGCACGTGTCCAACCAGAATTATACACCCATGAACACCAAAAGTAAGACAGTCATTACTTATATTTACATTTATTCTAAATATCGGTCATTTTTATTTGCATGCACTTCGCATATTTTGCCTGTTTTAGTGTCAAATGTATTTGAACGTTGGTAAATTCTCCCTACATGCAAAACTTGCACGTGAGCAACCTAAGTTATTGGAATATAATTCTAGTTGCCTAATGGGCGTTTAACATGGGGAATCTACTAGTAATGTAAATATTTTTAATTAAATGGTTTACGGATTTTTTTTTCAAAAAGATCGTGTCAAAGGAGACCACAAGAAATTAATATATAAATCTCGAAAACATGCCTAAATAAAAATGTCTTTCCACCGCAGTAAATCAGCAATTTAAAATTAATTCACAGATTTAGTAAACATTGAAATTTAATAAACTTTTGTTATATTTTGTGTTGTCTACAGACTGTGACAGGCAGAGGCTAACAAACGAAAAAGTCTTATGTACAGTGAAATATGGACTCTTATATGGACTGAATTCAGTATAATATAAGGAGGTACATGATATGGAAGCTAGCATATTTTGCCCTAAAATGAGTCTCAAAGGGCAAGCAATATTCAAAAGCTTTGCTGCTTTACAATGCACAATGAACATCTACATGTTCATAGTGACTTTTTTTGTACACCATACCAAGTTTCATTTCATCCTATTTAAATGTGATTGAGTTGCAATCAGACAAATTAGATTTGATACTTAAGCCCCGGTCACACTGCACTCCACGTCCATATCACGTTCAAAACTCTGCTTGATGTGGTCATACGTGGTATTTTTTGCCACGGCTGTACTTCGTACGGGGTGTGACCGCCGCTGGCTGTTTCACTGCTGAAACACTGCCTAAGCATGGCTGACAACGTCCAACCACGTCTAAGGCTAAACACGTCCATGACAAGACGTTACACACGCTTTTACCCGTGATACCAACGCGGAACACCTGTCAAATGACCGTGATCTGGCCGTGAAAGACCGCTTCAACCGATAATCCCACTGTCCGATTGTTCACCTGCTCCTTAATAATGTAGGTATCTTGGTTTCAAAACAGAAACGGGATGGTCTGACCCACACTCCCTTAGGATAGGAATAAAAAAAGATAGAATTACAAAGAACATGGTCCCGTCGAAGTCAGAGACCCTCGATCCCACTGACTCGTCCCCCTTACCATGCCTGCCTAATTCCTCCCCCGCACCGCCCTCAGTCTCGGCAAATTACCTCTTTAAAAGAGAAGAAGAGATCTTTATTTGTATTGTGGTGAATCTACCTGTATATACAGTAGATATGTATATGCTTTATTGCATTATGCTTCGTATGTATCCTATCAAAAAAAGTATTTCAACGCAAGGATGACGTCTAATGATTACTAGCATGTATCGATCCAATACTTAATGTTATACACTGTATAGATAACTTTGATAAAAAGTCGTTTCGAGGACTTTTTTTCTCGTTTGGACGAGTTTTTATTTTGTTTGAACGAGTTTTATATGTCGTTTGAACGAGTTAAAAAGTCGTTTGAACGCTTTTTATCTGGTTTGAACGACCTTTTCTCATGTTTGGACGAGTTATTATCTTGTTTGAACGATTTTCATTTTGACGAGTTAAAATCTTGTTTGAACGAGTTCTATTAGTCGTTTGAACGAGTTAAAAAGTCGTTTTAACGCTTTTTATCTGGTTTGAACGACCTTTTTTCACGTTTGGACGAGCTTTATAAGTCGTTTAAACGAGTTAAAAAGTCGTTTTAACGCTTTTTATCTGGTTTGAACGACCTTTTTTTACGTTTGGACGAGTTATTATCTTGTTTGAACGAGCTTTATAAGTCGTTTAAAGTAGTTAAAAGGTTGTTTAAACGAAATTTTGTGTTGTTTGAACGACGTTTTAACTTGTTTGGACGAGTTTTTTTTTTATATCTTTTTGTAAACGAGTTTTTAACTTGTTAGATCGACTTTTATAAGTGTGACCATAAATCGACTTTTTATCTTGTTTGAACCAGTTTATATCTTGCTCGAACGACTTTTTATCTTGTTTGAACGACTTTTTATCTTATTTGAACGAGTTACATAAGTCGTTTGAAAGAGTTCCATAAGTCGTTTGAACGAGTTTTATAAAGTCATTTGAATGAGACTTAAACTTTTGAACGAGTTTTTATCTTGTTTGAAGGAGTTTTTATCTTGTTAGAACGACTTTTTATCTCGTTTGAACGACCTTTTAACTCGTTTGAACGAGGTTTTATCTTGTTAGAACAACATTCAATTTTTTTTCTTTCCCCAAAATGGCACTATTAAGCTTTCGCTCCCTGTATGTGACCATGTGTATTGTATCTCCTCCTTGTATGTGACCATGTGTATTGTATCTCCTCCTTGTGTGTGACCATGTGTATTGTATCTCCTCCTTGTATGTGACCATGTGTATTGTATCTCCTCCTTGTATGTGACCATGTGTATTGGGTCTCCTCCTTGTGTGATAATATGTGTATTGGGTCTCCTCCATGTATGTGACCATGTGTATTGGGTCTCCTCCCTTTATGTCACCATATATTTTGGGTCTCCTCCCTGTATGTGACCATGTGAATTGGGTCTCTTCCCTGTATGTTACAATGTGTATTGGGTCTCCTCCCTGTATGTGACCATGTGTATTGGGTCTCCTCCCTGTATGTGACAATGTGTAATGGGTCTCCTTCCTGTATGTGACCATGTGTATTGGGTCTCCTCCCTGTATGTGACAATGTGAAATGGGTCTCCTCCCTGTATGTGACCATGTGTATTTGGTCTCCTCCCTGTATGTGACAATATGTAATGGATCTTCTCCCTTTATGTCACCATATATATTTGGTCTCCTCCCTGTATGTGACCATGTGGATTGGGTCTCTTCCCTGTATGTTACAATGTGTATTAGGTCTCCTCCCTGTATGTGACCATGTGAATTGGGTCTCTTCCCTGTATGTTACAATGTGAATAAGGGTCCTCACTGTATGTGACAATGCGTAATGGGTCTCCTCCCTGTATGTGACCATGTGTATTGGGTCTCCTCCCTTTACGTGACAATGAGTATTGGGTCATTTCCTGTATGTGTCAATGAACATTTGGTCAGTATGTGACCATGTGTATTTGGTCTTCTTCATGTATTTCACCATGTGTATTGGGTCTCCTCCCTATATGTTACAATGCGTAATGGGTTTCCATCCTCTATGTAATAATGTGTATTTGGTCCTCTCCCTGTATTTCACCACGGATATTGGGTCTCCTCCCTGTATGTTACAATGTGTATTGGGTCTCCTCCCTGTATGTGACAACGCTTAATGTACTTCTCCCTGTATGTTACAATATACATTGGGCCTCCTCTCTGTATGTGACTTTTGTATTTGGTCTCCTCTCTGTATGTGGTAATTTGTATTGGGTCTCCTTTCTGTATTTCACCATGTTTATTGGATCTACTCACTGTATGTGACAATGTGTTTGGTTCTCCTCCCTGTATCTCACCATGTGTATTGTCTCTCTTCTCTGTAGGTGACCATGTGTTTTTGGTCTCTTCCTTGTATGTGATATTGTGTATTGGGTCTCCTCCTTGTATCTCACTATGTTTATTTGGTCTCCTCCCTTTATGAGAAAATTTGTATTGGGTCTTCTCCCTATATGTCACCATGTGTATCGGGTCCCCTCTCTGTAGGTGACCATGTGTATTACTTCAACTCCCTGTATTTCACTAAGTATATTGGGTCTCCTCCTTGTAAGTGACCATATGTATTTGGTCTCCTCCCTAAATGTCACCACGTGTATTGGGTCTCCTCTTTGTAGGTGAGCATGTGTATTACGTTAACCCCCTGTATTTCACTAAGTATATTGGGTCTCCTTCTTGTGCGTGACCGTCTGTATTGGGTCTCCTCCCTATATGTCATCATGTGTATTGGGTCTCCTCTCTGTATGTCACAATGTGTATTACGTCAATTCCCTGTATTTCACTAAGTATATTGGGTCTCCTCACTATATGTCACCATGTGTATTGTGTCCCCTCTTAGTGGGTGACCATTTCTATGAGTTAGCTCCCTGTATTTCACTATGTATGGCAAATATGGATAATGACCATATCCCTGTATATATTGGGTCTAATCTCTTTATTTCACTATGTATATTGGGTCTCCTTGTAAGCGACCATTTACATTGGGTCTCCTCTCTGTATTTCACTATGTGTATTGGATCTCCTCGTTGTATGTCGCCATGTGTTCTGGGTTTCCTCCCTGAATGTCACCATGTGTATTGGGTTTCCTCTCTTTATTTGACAATGTACATTGGATCTCCTCCATGTATATCGCCATGTGTTCTGGGTCTCCTCCTTGTATATGACAATATTTATTGGGTCTCCTCTTTGTATGTGACCATGTGTGTTTGGTCTCCTCTTTGTATGTGACCATGTGTATTTGCTATCCTCCTTGTATGTGATAATGTGTATTAAGTCTATTCCCTCTATGTGACTATATGTATTGGGTTAACTCCTTGTATTTGACCATGGGTATTGGGTCTCCTACCTATATTTCATTATGTATATTGGGTCTATATATGACCATGTGTATTGGATCTCCTCCCTGAAGGTCTAACTTTGTATTGGGTATCCTCTCTGTAGGTGACCATGTGTATTGGGTATCCTCTCTGTATGTGACCATACATATTGGTCTCCTCTCTGTATTTGACCATGTGTAGTAGGTATCCTCTCTGTATGTGACCATGTGTATTGGATCTCCTCTCTGTATGTGACCATGTCTATTGGATCTCCTCTCTGTATGTGACCATGTGTATTGGTTCTCCTCTCTGTATGTGACCATGTGTATTCGATTCCTCCCTGTATGTAACCATGTATATTGGGTCTCCTCCCTGTTTGTCACCATGTATATTGGGTCTCCTCCATGTATGTCACCATGTGTATTGTGTCTCCTCCATGTATGTCACCATGTATATTGGGTCTCCTCCTAGTATGTGCCCATTTTTTATTCATTTTTATCCATGTATGTGTTAAAATGTATGGGGTCTCCTCCATGTACTTCACAATGTCTATTGGTTCTCCTCTCTGTATGTCGCCATGTATATTGGTTCTCCTCTCTATATGTCGCCATGTATATTTGTTCTCCTCACTGTATGTCGCCATGTATATTGGGTCTCCTCACTGTTTGTCGCCATGTATATTGGTTCTCCTCTCTGTATGTCGCCATGTATATTGGGTCTCCTCATTGTATGTCGCCATGTATATTGGTTCTCCTCTCTGTATGTCGCCATGAATATTGGGTCTCCTCTCCGTATGTCGCCATATATATTGGGTCTCCTCTCTGTATGTGGCCATGTATATGGGGTCTCCTCTCTGTATGTCGCCATGTATATTGGGTCTCCTCTCTGTATGTCGCCATATATATTGGTTCTCCTCTCTGTATGTCGCCATGTATATTGGGTCTCCTCTCTGTATGTCGCCATGTATATTGGGTCTCCTCTCTGTATGTCGCCATGTATATTGGGTCTCCTCTCTGTAGGTCGCCATGTATATTGGTTCTCCTCTTTGTATGTCGACATGTTTATTGGGTCTCCTCTCTGTATGTCGTCATGTAAATTGGGTCTCCTCTCTGTATGTCTCCATTTGTATTGGGTCTCCTCCCTGTATGTCACCATGTATATTGGGTCTGCTCTCTGTATGTCACCATGTATTTGGGTCTCCTCCCTGTTTTTCACCATGTATATTGGGTCTCCTCTCTGTATGTAGCCATGTATATTGGGTCTCCTCTCTGTATGTCTCCATTTGTATTGGGTCTCCTCCCTGTATGTCACCATGTATATTGGGTCTGCTCTCTGTATTTCACCATGTATTTGGGTCTCCTCCCTCTATGTCACCATGTATTTTGGGTCTCCTCTCTGTATGTCGCCATGTATATTGGGTCTCCTCTCTGTATGTCGCCATGTATATTGGATCTCCTCTCTGTATTTCTCCATTTGTATTGGGTCTCCTCCCTGTATGTCACCATGTATATTGGGTCTCCTCTCTATATGTCGCCAGGTATATTGGGTCTCCTCTCTGTATGTCGCCATGTATATTGGGTCTCCTCTCTGTATGTCGCCATGTATATTGGGTCTCCTCTCTGTATGTCTCCATTTGTATTGGGTCTCCTCCCTGTATGTCACCATGTATATTGGGTCTGCTCTCTGTATTTCACCATGTATTTGGGTCTCCTCCCTCTATGTCACCATGTATTTTGGGTCTCCTCTCTGTATTTCTCCATTTGTATTGAGTCTCCTCTCTGTATGTCGCCATGTATATTGGGTCTCCTCTCTGTATGTCGCCATGTATTTTGGGTCTCCTCTCTGTATGTCTCCATTTGTATTGGGTCTCCTTCCTGTATGTCACCATGTATATTGGCTCCGCTCTCTGTATGTCACCATGTATTTGGGTCCCCTCCCTGTATGTCACCATGTATATTTGGTCTCCTCTCTG
Organism: Pinctada imbricata; assembly: GCA_033119305.1. Taxonomy (NCBI): domain Eukaryota; kingdom Metazoa; phylum Mollusca; class Bivalvia; order Pterioida; family Pteriidae; genus Pinctada; species Pinctada imbricata. The sequence goes on from VSWD01000001.1 coordinate 56,173,711, forward strand.
TATGTCGCCATGTATATTGGGTCTCCTCCCTGTATGTCACCATGTATATTGGGTCTTCTCTCTGTATGTCGCCATGTATATTGGGTCTCCTCCCTGTATGTCACCATGTATTTGGGTCTCCTCCCTGTATGTCACCATGTATTTGGGTCTCCGCCCTGTATGTCGCCATGTATATTGGGTCTCCTCTCTGTATGTCGCCATGTATATTGGGTCTCCTCTCTGCATGTCGCCATGTATATTGGGTCTCCTCTCTCTATGTCGCGTGTGTATTGGAACTCCCTCCTGTAAGTCCGTCGATGTTTAATTTTGTGCTCTATTGTGAATGCTGTCAAGATTATCGTCAGGATCTTCTATAACTCACTGTGTATTAGGTTTCATCCCTGTAAGTTACCATGTGTATTGGTTCTCCCTGTATGTGACCATGTGTATTTGTTCTCCCTGTATGTGACCATGTGTATTTGTTCTCCCTGTATGTGACCATGTGTATTTGTTCTCCCTGTATGTGACCATGTGTATTTGTTCTCCATGTATGTGACCATGTGTATTGGTTCTCCCTGTATGTGACCATGTGTATTGGTTCTCCCTGTATGTGACCATGTGTATTTGTTTTCCCTGTATGTGACCATGTGTATTTGTTCTCCCTGTATGTGACCATGAGTATTGGTTCTCCCTGTATGTGACCATGTGTATTGGTTCTCCCTGTATGTGACCATGTGTATTTGTTCTCCCTGTATGTGACCATGTGTATTGGTTCTCCCTGTATGTGACCATGTGAATTGGGGTTCCTCTCTGTATGTGACCTTTAGTATTGAGTCTCCTCCGTGTATTTGGCCATGTGTATTTAATCTCTCTCCTGTAGGTCAGCATGATTATTGGGTCTCTTCCCTGTATGTGACAATGTGTATTGGGTTTCCTCCCTGTATCTCACCATGTGTGTCAACATATGTTCTGGGTCTCCCTGTATGTCACAATGTGTTTTGCGTCTCCTCCCTGTATGTCACCTTGTGTATAGCGTCACCTTCTGTATGTAATAATATGTATTGGGTCTTTTCCCTGTAGTTTACAATATGTATAGGGTCTCATCCCTTTTTGTAACCTTGTTTAATGGGTCTCATCCTTGTATGTGGCCAGGAATATTGGCTATCATCCCTGTATTTGACCATGTGTATTTGGTGCATACTTGTTTAATGGGTCTCATCCTTGGGTTTCCTCCCTGAATGTGGCCATGTGTATTTGGTTTCCTCGTTGTATGTGGTCATGTGTATTGGGTCACCTTCCTGTATGTAACAATGTGTATTTGGTCTTTTCCCTGTATGTCACCCTGTGCATTGGGTATCCTCCTTGAACGTGACAATGTGCATTTGGTATCCTCCCTGTATGTAGCCTTGTGTACTTGATTGCCTCAATGTATGTCACCATGTGTATTGGATATCCTCCTTGTATGTCGCCATGTTTTCTGGGTTTTCTCCCTGTATGTAACCATTTGTATTGGGTCTCATCCTTGTATGTTACCTTTTTTATAGGGTCTCCCTCCTGTATGTGACCTTGTTGTTAGGGTCTCCCTCCTGTATGTGACCTTGTTTAATGGGTCTCATCCCTGTATGTGACCTTGTTTATATGGTCTTCCTCCTGTATGTGACCTTGTTTATAGGGTCTCCCTCCTATATGTCATCAATTGTATTGGATCTTCTCCTTGATCGTGACCAGGTGTATTGATTCCTGTCCTTAAATGTGGCCATATGTTATCGGTCTCTTCCCGATGTGTGACCATGTGTATTGGGTATCTTCCCTGTATGTCACCATGTGTAATGGGTTTCTTCCCTGTATGTCACCATGTGTATTGGGTATCTTGCCTGTATGTCACCATGTGTTTTGGGTCTCTTCCCAGTATGTCATCATGTGTATTGGGTCTCTTCCCTGTATGTCACCATGTGTATTGGGTCTCTTCCCTGTTTGTCACCATGTGTATTGGGTATCCTTCTCATATGTGACCATATTTATAGGGTCATCTGAAACAATGTGTATAGGGTATCCTCCCTCTATGTGACAATATGTATTGGGTTTACTCCCTGTATGTAACAATGTGTATTGGGTCTCATCCTTGTATGTGGCCACGTCAAGTCGGTCTCTTCCATGTATGTGACCATGAGTATTGGATCTCCTCTCTGTATGACCATGTGTATTAGGTGGACTCCGTGTATGTTAACAATTGTATAGGATCTCCTCCCTGTTTATGACCATGTGTATTGGGTTTTCTCCCTTATGTAACCATATGTATTGGGTATCCTCCCTGTATATCACCATGTGTATTGAGTCTCCTCATTGTATGGCACCATGTATTGGGTCTTCTCCTTTTGTATGACCATGTGTATTAGGTGGACTCCGTGTATGTCAACAATTCTATTGGGTATTCTCCTTGATCGTGACCAGGTGTATTGTTTATCCTCCCTGTATGTCACCATGTGTATTGGGTCTCTTTTATGTATTTGACCATGTGTATTGATTTTCCTCTTTGTATGTGACCATGTATATTGGGTCTCATCTTTGTATGTCACTATGTGTTTTGGGTGTTCCAGGGTGTGACCATGTGTATTGGGTGATCTCCCTGTATGCGTCCATGTGTATTGGGTTAACTCCTTGTATGTGACCATGTTTATTGTGTCATCTCCCTGTAGTTCACCATGTATACTGGGTCTCCTCCTTTTATGTCGCCATGTGTATTGGATCTCTTTCCTGTATGTCATCATGTGTATAGGGTCTCCTCATGTATACTGGGTAGCATCCTTGTATGTCACCATGTGTATTGCGTTTCGTCCCTAGATGTGACAATGTGTATTGGGTGACTGTTCTGTATGCATCCATGTGTATTGGGTTAACTCCTTGGATGTGACCATTTTTATTGTGTCATCTCCCTATATTTCACCATGTGTACTGGGTCGCCTCCCTGCATGTCACCATGTGTATTGGGTCTCTGTTCTGTATGAGACCACGTGTATTGATTTTCCTTTTTAAATGTGACCATGTATATTGGGTCTCCTCCTTGTATATCACCATGTGTATTTGGTTTCTTCCCTGGATGTGACCATGTGTATTGTTTGACCTGTCTGTATGCGTCCATGTGTATTTGGATAACTTCTTGGATGTGACCATGTTTATTGTGTCATCTCCCTGTATTTCAACATGTATATTGGGTCTCCTCCCTGTATGTCACCATGTGTATTGAATCTCCTCCCTGTATGTCACCATGTGTATTGATTCTCCTCCCTGTATGGGACCATATGTATTTGATTTCCTCCCTTTATGTGACAATGTGTATGGGGTCTCATCCCTGTGAATCACCATGTGTATTGGGTCTCCCTGTATGTCATCGTGTGTATTCGGTCTCCTCCCTGTATGTTACCATGTGTATTGGATATCCCTGTATGTGACCATGTGTATTGCGTCTCCTCCCTGTATGTGACCATGTGTATTGGGTCTCCTCCCTGTATGTCTCCATTGGAATCGCGTCTCCTCCCTGTATGTAAGCATGTTTATAGGATCTCCATATGTTTTTGGTCTCATCTCTGTATGTGACCATGTGTGTAATCAAATTAAGTAAATTAGGGCCATGTTTTTTTTTATTTTCCTCCATGTATATGACAATGTGTATTGTGTCTCCTCCCTGTAAGTCACTATGTATTTGATCTCCTCCCTGTATATATTTTGGATCTTTTCCCTGTATGTGACCATGTGTCTTAGGTCAACTCCCTGTATGTTACCATGTGTCTTAGGTCAACTCCCTGTATTTCACCATGTATATGGAGTCTCCTCCTTGTATATGACCATGTGTATTGGGTGTCCTCCTTGTATATGACCATGTGTATTGGGTGTCCTCCTTGTATATGACCATGTGTATTGGATCTTTTCCCTGTATGCGTTTATGTGTATTGGGTCAAATGTCTTTATTTAATAAAAAATGACAAGCCGGGCTCTATTGTCTCATAATGCTCGAGCGTTCTCAGCTAATCACATTTATTACCGAGCCGCGTCAGCGGCGAGGTGATAAATGTGAATGGCTGAGGACGCGAGGGCAGTATGAGACAATAGAGCCCGGCTTGTCATTTTTCATTTCTATTCTAATGATGACCAAACTTGGATCAATGAAACACAGATGACAAAACCGATTCTTGGTAAAAAAGAGTTCCTGCCGGTTTATCTGCTTTAAAAAAATGGATACGCGTGGCTTATCGCGATAGGGCCTATATTGGAGAATAGAGCCCGGCTCGCGTCTGTTGTCTTAATAGGGAAAAGAATCAAGTCATATTAGAATTTACAATGTGTATTGAGTCCACTCCCTGTATTTGACCATGTATATTTGGTCTCCTTCTTGTATGTGACTTTGTGTATTTGGTCAACACCCTGTATATGACCATGTATATGGGGTTTCCTCCTTGATAGTGACTATGTGTATTGGGTCTCCTTCTTGTATGTGACTTTGTGCATTTGGTCAACATCCTGTATATGACCATGTATATATTGGGTTTCCTCCTTGATAGTGACTATGTGTATTGGGTCTCCTCCTTGATTGTGACTTTGTGTATTTGGTCAACACCCTGTACATGACCATGTATATGGGGTTTCCTCCTTGATTGTGACTATGTGTATTGGGTCTCCTCCTTGATTGTGACTTTGTGTATTTGGTCAACATCCTGTATGTGACCATGTATTTTGGGTCTCCTCCCTGTATGACACCATGTATATTGGGTCTTCTCTCCGTATGTGACTATTCGTATTGGAATATCCTCCCTGTAAGTAACCATGTGACCAATTGTATTGATCTTCTCCTTGTGTGTGAAATTTGGTCTCTTACCTGTATGTCACTATGTATATTTGGTCTCCTCCCTGTATGTCACCATGTGTATTGGATCTCCTCCCTGTATGTCACCAGGTGTAATGGGTCTCCTCCATGTATATCACTATGTGCATTGCGTCTCCTCCCTGTATGTCAACATGTCTATTGGGTCTCCTCTCTGTATGTGATCCATTTGTATTGGATCTTCTCATTGTATGTGTATTGGGTCTCCTCCCTGTATGTCACTATGTATATTTTGTTTCATCCCTGTATGTCACCATGTGTATTGGATTTCATCCCTGTATGTCACCATGTGTATTGGGTCTCCTCCCTGTATGTCACCATGTGTATTGCTTCTCCTCCCTATATGTCACCATGTATTTTGGGTCTCCTGTCTGTTTGTCACCATGTATATTGGGTCTCCTCCCTGTATTTCACCATGTGTATTGCGTCTCCTCCTTGTATTTCTTCATGTATATTGGGTCTCCTCTCTGTATGTCACCATGTGTATTGCGTTTCCTCCTTGTATGTCACCATGTGTATTGGGTCTCCTCCTTGTATGTCACCACCCATGTCTATTGGATCTCCTACCTGTATGTGACAATGAGTATTGGGCCTCCTCATTGTATGTGACCATATAGATTGGGTATCCTCCTTGTATGTGACCATGTAGATTGGGTATCCTCCTTGTATGTGACCATGTATATTGGGTCTCCTCTTTGTATGTGACCATGTATATTGGGTATCCTCCTTGTATGTCACCATGTTTATTAGGTTTCCTCTTTGTATGTGACCATGTATATATGGTCTCCTCCTTGTATGTGACTATGTGTATTGCGTCTCCTCCTTGGACGTCACGACCCACGTGTATTGGATCTATGTGACAAGGTGCATTGGGTATCCTACTTGTATGTGACCATGTATATTGGGGGTTCCAATGTTTATTGAGTACCCTCTCTGTATGTAAAAATGTGTATTGAGTCTCCTCCCTGTATGTAGGCATGTGAATTGAATCTCCTCCCTGTATGTTGTAATGTGTATTGAGTCTCCTCCATGTATGTGACCCTGTTTATTGAGTACCCTCCCTGTATGTGACTATGTGTATTGGGTCTTCTCCCTGTATGTGACCATGTGTACTGAATCTCCTCCCTGTATGAATCCATGTTTATTGGTTCATCCCCCTGTATATGGTCATGTGTTTTGGGTCTCCTCCCTCTATGTGACCATGTGTATTGAGTCTCCTCCCTTTATGTGAACATATGTATTGAGTCTCCTCCCTGTATGTGACCTTGTTTACCGAGTACCCTCCCTGTATGTGACCATATGTATTGGGTATCCTCCCTGTATGTGACCATGTGTATTGAATCTCCTCCCTTTATGTGACCATGTGTATTGAATCTCCTTCCTGTATGTGACCATAAATATTGAGACTTCTCCCTGTATATGGTCATGTGCTTTGGATCTCCTCCCTGTATGCGACCTTGTGTTCTTGGTCTCCTCCCTCTATGTGACCATGTGTATTGAGTCTCCTCCCTGTATGTGATCATCTGTATTGAGTCTCCTCCCTGTATGTGACCATGTGTATTGAATCTTTTAACTTTTTGAATTTAGATTTGTACATTTACATTACAGAGAGTACATGTACTAAACACAGAGGGGTCATACTAAACACAGAGGGATCAAACTAAACACAGAAAGATAAAACACTTAGTCCTTTACCATGTGGAGCTCGTAAATAAGTTCCCCACGAGGGGTTTAACAGTAAGTATTTTGTTTCCCCTGACATGGTTGCCATAGCACTTTCTATAAAGACATTACCCCAGACTGCATTTTTGTATATTGTTTTCATTTTCGTGCATGAACATCGTCGGCTGGTGCGCCTAGTCAAACAGGGGATGCTTACTCCACCCGGGCACATGGTTCAGCCTCTAGCTTGCTAGTGGTCCGTCGATGCTCAATTTGGTGCTCTATTGTGAGTTCTGTTGATATTGTCCTCAGGATCTTCTTTGTCTCATTTCTTTGTATTCTAGGCTTTATATTTCTGTCATTCTATGTATTTTTGCGCTATATGTTTCTGAATTCTTTAATTGATTTTATTGTGTGGAAGTCTATTATTGTGTGGAAGTTTGTGTGTGGTCACCTAACAGTGAGGAGGTTGTTTTACACCATAATTGTGCGTTCTTCGAGACCTCTGGGAAATCGGAATAGTGGGAGGGTTGTGCGCACGTAATCCAGGATAACCACACCGTCTGCTATTTACGTGGCAGATGGCCGTCCTAAGTCGGCACCGGTTGCCCATTGGTCTCGTTGGTTTATGTGTAGTCTTTTGTGTTTCATGTTTCTATGTTGTGAGTTGGTGTTCCTTGTCCCTTTTGCGTCTCTTTCTGTGGGTATCTGTTCTGTGTTTTTTGCATGGGTGTTTTGGGATTTTGCTGTGGGTGCTGCAACCTAGTGTTGTTGGAGATCCCCTCCTTTCTTTTTTCTCTCTAGAATTTCGTACCTCGAACTGATTGTTTCTCGATAACTTGGCGTCTGATGTCTTCTATATCTCTTTTGTTTTTCTGTACCCTCGTTTCCAGTCTCTCTATTCCTCTGTCCATTTCCCTTCCTCCTTCTTCAAGTGTTTCCACTCTTGTGTCCAGTTTTTCTACTCCTTTGTGTATTGTTGATATATCATCTGGAGCAAGAAAAATTTTTAAATTGAACGATTTGAACCCTCTAATGATTATACAATGTACTGACAATGTAAAATATTACACATAAATATAACATTTTACTATTTCAAGCTTCTGCTGATGATATGTCAAGTCCATTCTAAGCAAACAATATATGTTATTCAACAATTTCCTTTAATCTATTAAATCTAGAACCCATACGCTCACTTAATTTCAATTGTATTTATTTTATTTGAATGAAAAAAAAACTTAAAAAAGGAGTCTTACCATGAACCTGTTTCTCTAGTTTGGTCACTATCTCCTTTGTTATTTGCTCTTCCTCTACTTGTTTTTTGAGTTGTTTGATGAATACGTCTTGTTCTGGATCCATCGTCTCAGTAAGTAAAAAGTCTACAGCCTTCTCATATTTATTACTGTTACCCAAGTACGAGTCCATTGATATGACAGCTATTTTAATTCCATGCAATAAGCAATTAAATTCAGTTTGAGTGAGAACAGTGCTTGAAGAATGAACAACTCCGTTTCTAGCCTCACGGATTCTGTCGATACTCGCCGACAGAGAAGTGTCAGACATATCTGGTGTATTTCCCCAACATTTGGTATGTGGTGGAATATTACAAATGTTTCTTAGAAGTAAATAAAGTAAAGAAATATCAATATCACTGTAGTCCCCAGAGTAACGCCCTGATCTAGGTAAGATAAGGTCCTTCTGAGGTTGGGTGAGACGAGGTAGGCTTGACCTGTTACGAGTAATGACATGATGAAAATTAGCTGGAGGAACGCGTTGACGTAGTACATCACGAAGCTGATCCGTACAGGGCCCGAGTAATATACGACTGGCCCTGTTGGCGTTGGTCGTCTCCGGTGTTGATGAATAAGACGTAGCCATATTATTGTCTCTCTGAAAATATAACAATAAATCAGAATCATATTCAACAGAAAACGCAATGTGACATTTGAATACGTCGATGCTAGATGTAAATCATATTTTGTAGCAATATTAATAATGTCTTTACATGGTATATGAACGGGGTCCTGTTGGATATTCCCTCCTGTCTTCTTCGCGACAGGCTTTCTACTAGCAAATAACTGTTGAAAAAATGTTTTGATAAAGACATTAATGACCTTGAGTTCGTTCCTATTCTTTGTATCATTTTTGTTGTCAGAATTAATACTTGTAAGATCTCGATGACATGTAAGAGGGTTAGATGACTACAATTCTCTTACTTTTTCATTCTGTTGTAGTAAGTGTAAGGTAAAATTGCAAAAGATCAGCAAAATTTAAATATGTTCGTCTGTCAACGCAGGAATTATTGTGGTGGACCTTGGATAGTAATAGACTATAGAGAATAAATAATAAACAGAGCACAATAAGCCCAAATCGGGTCCCTTTCCTTATAATTTTCTAAATTTATCAACACCCATTCAAAAGAAATCAGATCTCCAGCAAGACCCGGTTGTGTAATACCAATAACAACACAACCATGTGAAAGCACAAAAAAGGCGTGCACGGGAACAAGCACAAGGAACATCAAGCACGAAATCGAATTACCACAAAAGACGTGAACCAAAAGAAAAAAAAAGGATCCCCAACAACACTGGGTTGTGGCACCAACAGCAAAATTTCAAAACACCCAATGCAAAAACATAGTAGACACCAACCAAAAAGACGCAAAAGGGACAAGGAACACCAATGTTAAACGTCTTCAAATTGAATAGCATCATTTAAGAACAGATAAATTGGCAGCATGGACCAGACATGCACGTTTCGGGTACTTAACCCTCGTCAGTGATCCTCAAATCTAAACAATGTAATATGCCAAAAAAGTATGAAAGTTACTGTGTCGAAAAAGCGTACCGAAAGACGTAGCAGAATGGATGGGATATGATGCTGCAGGACCAACTTTTTAGAAATTCCAAGAATTTTGATAACAGAATGCGTTGAAGAAACGATCAACTCTCATTAAAGAGACATGAAACTCAAAACACGATACTCAAGATTTGGTGTAGAGAAGGTTTAAAGTATTTTCCTCACCAGATGAAAACTTAAAAGGTTTAAATTTCTAATGTAATATACCTTGAAATCCCCGTTTAATCTTTTTTTTCTCGTAGAAATCAATAGAAGACGGACAAGTTTTTATTAAAATTGTTTCCCCGGATATAAAGAAAGCCACTTTTACTGGAGGTGTATATCTGTGATACATTTTTTGGCAAATGAGTTAAAGAAGATCCTGACGATAATCGCAACAGCACTCACAAGTGGAGTTCTGTATCTCCAGGGAACACTACTTCAGAGACGAAAAACAAAACACGCAAAGGGGTGCATCTTTTATGAATGGAAAATTTTGACCATACATGTAGCAAACTTGACTATTTGTCATCTTTAAGCCATCAGAAAATGTATCTTAAATAATATTGAATGAAAAATATAAGAATTAAAAGCACTCACAATATTGCAACAAATTGAATATCAACGAACCCCTAGCAATCTAGAGGTGGGACCAGGTGCTCACGAGGAGTAAGCATCCCCTGTTTGGATAGCCCCAACCGCCGTCGATGTTAACGCACGAAACTGAAAACAATATACTGTCTACGGATATGTTTCAAAAGAAAGTGCTATGACGACCATGTCAGGAAGAAACATTTAAAACACTTACTGTCAAACCCTTCGTGGGGGGACCTTTTTACGAGTATGACACAAATGAGATAAAGAAAATCCTGACGATCATCTCAACAGCACTAACAAGTGGAGTTCTGTATCTCCGAAGGAACACTACTTCAGAGACGAAAAACAAAACATGCAAAGGGGTGCATCTTTTATGAATCGAAAATTTTGACCATGCAATATAGCAAATTTGACTATTTGTCATCTTTAATCCATCAGAAAATGTACCTTAAATATTATTGAATGAAAAATATAAGAATTAGAATGAAAAAAAAACATCAGTGATGTTCACTTCTCCGTCAATGTGCATTTCCCGCTAAAAGACTTAAATTGTAGCCATTGAATACAAAAAACTAGACCGTCTGTTTAGTTCCTGATTTCATTAGTTACCGATTAAAGGAGACAGGACGTTCGAAATCTATTTCTGAGATAAAGAAGATCCTGACGACAACCTCAACAGCACTCACAATATTGCAACAAATTTAATATCAACGAACCCCCTAGCAAGCTAGAGGTGGGGGGACCAGGTGCTTACGAGGAGTAAGCATCCCCTGTTTGGATAGCCCCAACCGCCGTCGATCTTAACTGTAAACGCACGAAACTGAAAACAATATATACAAAACATGTACTGTCTACGGATATGTTTAAAAAGAAAGTGCTATGGCGACCATGTCAGGAAGAAACATTTAAAACACTTACTGTCAAACCCTTCGTGGGGGGACCTTTTTACGAGTATATGGATTATGTTTTGAGAGCTAGGCGTCTTGCAGATAAGCTTCTCAGTCAGATTGCACTCAAAGGTTGTACTCTATGTACTCAAAGATTGTACTCTATGTCTTCCGAAATGGAAGTAACCGGATGTGACAGTTCTACCGAATTGAAGCAGCGGGTGTTGCATGCAAGCAGGAGATGCTTACTCTTCCTGGGCACCTGGTCTCACTCCCATATCGGGAGTTCGCTTCTTTTCATGTGGTGGAGGTTTTTGTTTGTTTGCTTTGGTTCCTGTTTTGTCCTGATTTTGTATGCCTTAGGTTTCTGATTTTCTGAATTATCGATTTTGTGCTGTATACAGGGATATGGTCATTATCCATATTTGTCATGACACAAATGAGATAAAGAAAATCCTGACGATAATCTCAACAGCACTCACAAGTGGAGTTCTGTATCTCCGAAGGAACACTACTTCAGAGACGAAAAGCAAAAAAAATGAGAGGGGTGCATCTTTTATGAATCGAAATTTTTGACCATGAAATATAGCAAATTTGACTCTATGTCATCTTTAATCCATCAGAAAATGTATCCTAAATATTATTGAATGAAATATATGAGAATTAGAATGAAAAAAAGCATCAGTGATGTTCATTTCTCAACCAATGTGCATTTCGCGATAAAAGACATAACAAAACATGAACTGTCTACGGATATGTCTAAGGAGAAAGTGATATGGCGACCATGTCATTATCAATTAAAACACTCATTGTAAAACCCTTCGTGGGGGACCTTTTTACGAGTTTGACACTAATGAGATAAAGAAAAATCTGACGACAATCTCAACAGCTCTCCATTTGAGAACCAATGTTAGCATTGACGAAACCCTAGCAAGATTAACATGGGACCAGGTGCCAGGGAGGAGTAAGTGTTCCCTGTGAAGAAACAATTAACCATCATAAGGTACACGCAATATTTCTTTCGTGTTAGTTTCACTTTAATGAGACAAAATAATTTTGGTTCAAGCATTACGTGTATGTAATAAAATGGAAGTGTTCCAACTCTATACCTTATTGAAGAAAATTTCAAACCAATCTTTCTGCACCAGACACATGTTTCGAATGTTATATTCTCATCAGTGATGCTTCCTGCGTAGCCACTATAATTCATTTTTGTAGCGCCCATTTGTTTCATGTTTTGAATTTAATTTGTATATTTACTTTACAGAGAGTGCGCGGCTCCGAATTTTTCTGTAGGGTCGATTCTGTAGAATATCGAGATAAAATCTATATTCAAAATAGCATTGGAGGGGTGGTGCTAAGATGTTAACCTCCTTTAATTTCGATATTTGTGAATGGAATGACAAGTATTTGATATAGCAAAATAATATATATGATGTCAAATCAATAAATGACCAAAACGAAGCTTCTTGCCGGCCACAGAGCTGGAAAGAAGTAATTTATACACTTCTAAACATCAAATCATGAGGAAATATGTTGATCTGGTTAACGAAAGAGCTAAAGGCCAATTTATTTAAGAAATGACTGTCTTACTTTTGGTGTTCATGGGTGTATAATTCTGGTTGGTCACGTGCAAATTCAATGAACACCAAAAGTAAGAAGTCATTATTTATATTTATCCTAATTATCGGTCATTTTTATTTGCATGAACATCGCACATTTTGCCTGAAACAGCGTCAAATGTATCTTCGCTTTGGTAAATTTCCCTACATACAAAACTTGCACATGACGTCACGATAGCAACCCAAGTTACTGGAATATAATTCTAGTTGCCTAATGGGCGTTCAACATGGGGAAATTACTAGTAATGTAAATATTAATTCATGAATTTGAAAATTGTTCCTTTTTTAAACCGCGAAGTTTAGAGTTATATAATGCAGCCAGGGCCATATACATGTACAGTAAGTACAAAGCCCATATATCGTATTCACGCAAAAATGATCATAGCGTTGTATTAAATATTCCGACAGGATGTTTATATAAAACTTCTAAATCTATAAAAATTAAAATGATTGATAAATACCTGTATATATAGAATATATTATATATATCGTTTTGCTTGTGAAGTCTTCTTTTTTCAAATACGACAGTCTTCAAAATGGAGTCAATGTTCAAATACTTCGAAATGTTTCTGGACTAGGTATAAAATCAATCCTCTTTCTTTGACGTCAAATTATCTCCTGTGTTGGACTAGTACTGTAACATGACCTTGTTATCTTATCGATTATACGTACGTGCAACCGAGCAATGTGTGTGTGGTACATGTAAACATTTCGAGATATGAAAGGAGCAAAGTAATCGGTATAAAATGGATTCAATGTTTCAATACGTCGAGGTAAAGGTATAAATTTAAACCTCTTTCTTCGTTGTCAAGTTATTTCCTGTGTTTGACTAGGACTGTAACATGACCTTTTTATCTTATAGATTATATTTACGTGCAACAATTTTCTAATCTCGAGCAATGTGTGTGTGGTAAATGTAAACATGTAGAGATATGAAAGGAGGAATGTAACAAGTATAAAAAGACGACAAGAGTGACAAATATGGATAATGACCATATCCCTGTATACAGCAAAAAAATCGTTATTCAGAAAATCAGAAACCGAAGGCATAAAAAACCAGGATAAAACAGGAACCAAAGCAAACAAACGAAAACCTCCACCACATGAAAAGAAGCGAACTCCCGATATGGGAGTGAGACCAGGTGCCCAGGAAGAGTAAGCATCTCCTGCTTGCATGCAACACCCGCCGCTTCAATTCGGTAGAAATGTAACATCCGGTTACTTCAATAATACATTAACATATAATTATCACAGTGTCAGATTAAATTAAATAAGTCCCCGGAAAAAAATAACCGTAATGGTTATGTCTTTTATGTTCAATGCTATGTGGACAAATAATAAAATATTGTAATAATAAAAGTGCACCAGGCTCCTTGGCTGTCACAAATTTAGCCATTTGGCGACCTGTATAAACATAAAGTACATTGGTTCGAATGGCAAAACCTATATTTCCACCACTAGAGGCAGTTTCGGACAAATCCCCGGTAGGCCCCCGTTGGGAAAAATATGTCGGCTATTTTAGAAAAGTTGACAGCTGCAATTCGAGGCACAGAAGGGGGCACCATCAGTTTCGTTGAAACAAATAAGAGGGCACCGATTTACAGTTTTCCTCCTCACAATGGAAATAAATCGATCTTGCTACGTCTTTTCGGTATATTAAGGACATAATTTTCACAGATTTTGGCCATATTGTATTGTTAAGATTGAGGATCACTGACAAGGGTTGATTACCCGAAACGTGCCTGTCTGTTCCATGCTGTTAATTTATCTGCTTTTAAATGATGCTAATGAATTTGAAGACGTTTAACATATATGTAAAAAAAAAATTAGGGTCCTATCATTTAAATTACCATCCAAAACTGATGGTCAGGGTTGAAGTTTTTAAATGTGGGTTAACCTCCGAGGACGAGGTCCCAAGGTCAGAATGTTGTTACCAGCAGAAAGGTCTTGTCACAAGGAATATGTGAAATCCCCACCCTTTCCGTTCAAATGTTAAGGATAAAGTTTTTAAAAAGTCTGTCGAATTCAAAGGTCAAGGTCACAAGATCAGATATTTTGGTATCCATGGAAAGGTCTTGTCATCAAGAATGCACATGTGAAATATCAAAGCCCTATCACTTTCCATTCAAAAGTTATGGGTAAGGTTAGAGTTTTTAATAAGTAGGTCAAAGTCCAAGATCAAGGTCACAAGGTCAAAAATTTTGGTATCCATGGAAAGGTCTACACATGTGGAATATCAAAGCCCTATCACTTACCATTCAAAAATTATGCACAAGGTTTAAGTTTTTGTGACTGACAGACGGACGGACGGACGAACCGGTTTTTATGTCCCCAAGCTTTCGCATAAGCGGCGAACAAAAATCATAGTGAACGGCAAGCCAAAATTCTCCATTGCAGAAATTCTTACCGGACACGAATAGCGAATTATTTCTCAAGAATATCTCAACAAGACAGTATGATTTTGAGGAAGCAAATGAAGAAATCAAGAAAGAAGATATGAAAAATACTCTTATTCGTTTCTTAACTGAATACTGTAATCAATGTTACACACAATTGCTTTATCCCCCTTTAGAAGACCAGAACACTATTGTAAGTGCCATTATGATGTTATGCCATGATCTTTTCTTTTTTTATTCAATTAACAAATATGGATAATGACCATATCCCTGTATACAGCACAAAATCGATAATTCAGAAAATCAGAAACCGAAGGCATACAAAATCAGGACAAAACAGGAACCAAAGCAAACAAACAAAAACCTCCACCACATGAAAAGAAGCGAACTCCCGATATGGGAGTGAGACCAGGTGCCCAGGAAGCGTAAGCATCTCCTGCTTGCATGCAACACCCGCCGCTTCAATTCGGTAGAACTGTCACATTACTTCCAATTCGGAAGACATAAAGTACAGTCTTTGGTTGGATGGTTCAAATGGTCTATGACAGAATATCATCCACCATTCTGGAGAGTGGGACATAAATCATTGTGTATGACGAGTTCCCCATATCGACCGTAAAACTCCCTCAGTGACGATGTTAGTCAGTCACAAACATATCCCTGACTGAGAAGCTTATCTGCAAGACGCCTAGCTCTCAGGACAAAATCCGTATATTTGGTACTTGCTCTGGGATAGCGTATTAACTGAGATATGAATACGCCGTAAGCTGGAGATGAAGGGATGTTGCTACTCAGAAAAGGAAAGTTTGTAATGCTGAAATTGAAGTCGTCACGTTTGTCATAGAGTGAGGTGTTCGTGTGACCATCAGTGTCGTAGGACAACATTATGTCCAAATAGGATGCTGAATTATTTGTCTCTGTAGTTTCTTTGACTTCAAGCTCTGAAGGATAGATATGTCAATTTCTCAAGAAATATGACAAATGTGATTAAATCTCGGTACATGTACTCGTATATTAAAGATGAATCATTATCTATATATACCTATAAAAGAAAAGGCTAGCCAGAACCATGCAGCAATGGCCAGGAAGGAATAACATTTTTTCTATTATCTGATAGATATGTGGTAAATGTGTACTTCTTCATTTATGGTCAAAATTAATTGATAACATGTATCACTTTTAATTCCTGAAGAGATTCGGGGTTTCATCGGATGGGGTTTGAGAAATATATTAATATTTTGTGTTCTGATAGCTCAGTCGGCTTGAAATTGTTGGGCTTTTTAGGTTCAAATCCCAGTTAGGTACCCTTAGATTTTCAATGGAAGAAACATTTATAGCGTGATATTTCCCTTAAGCGAAACGTCTTGAAGTTATAATTACAAAATGTTCAGCGAAAATAACAATGTTTACGATATAAGTAATGAATTCCTCATAGATGACTAGAACTTGCAGCCCTTCAGAAGAAAAATATCGCAAAACTGAATCTGAACTTATTCTATTTTTGGATAACCGGAATGTCCTTAAGCAGTATCGGAATAAGTGTAGAGATGTCCGTGCCTAGCACTCCTGTGGCAACCTAACGAGCATTGAAGTAGACACGCTCTTAATTTGCAGCAGGAGGAGGAGGGGGTGTCACTGTTAAATGAAATGCAACCTCCGCCACCACCCAAACCAACACCCTTCGAGACCCGCCCGACCAAACTGAACAAGGTAAAAGTCATGTTTATAAAACGAAATTAATGTCCTCCTACATCTTTTTACATTACGAAAGCAACCCTATTAATGTTTTGATTAATCAATCTATCATGGTCTTAACCGAGATTTTTATATGATATATGTGTAAGTGTCATTTTCAATATGCATCCATCGAAAAAAAAATGAATAAAATCTTTTAAATTTTGGTTTTTTTTCTAAGTGAAAGGTGATAAACTCCGCGTATGTGTTCGGAGGAAAAGTTTCCCAGCATATTGTCGGAATTCCAAGGGGGACTAGTTGTGCCCAACTCTTTGCCGACATTTTTCTTTACTCGTACGAAGTTAAATTCATTCTATCTTTGGTCTCTGTGGGGAAAAGATACTTAGCTTCTGACTTCAACTTCACTTACAACTTTACATAGACGATGTGTTGTCAATCAATAATCCAAAATTCGCGGATTACCTCAGCAGAGTCTATCCTTCGGAGCTTAAAATCAAAGAAACTACAGAGACAAATAATTCAGCATCTTATTTGGACATAATGTTGTCCTACAACACTGATGGTCACATGAACACCTCACTCTATGACAAACGTGACGACTTAAATTTCAGCATCACAAACTTTTCTTAGTAGCAACATCCCTTTATCGCATGCTTATGGCATGTTCATATCTCCGTTGATACGATGTGCCAGAGCAAGTACAAAATATACAAATTTTTTTTCTAGAGCTAGGCGTTTTTCAGATAAGCTTCTCAGTAAGGAATACGTTTGTGACCGACTTACATCGTCACTGAGGAAACTCTACTGTCGATATTGGACCCTCGTCATACACTATGATGTCCTATTCTTCCAGAATGGTGGATGATATAGACCATTTGTACCGTCCAACCAAAGATTATACTTTATATCTCCCAAAATATAAGGAACCGGGTGTGAAATTCTACCGTTGCATGCTGGAGTGTTCGCTTCTTTTCGTGTTGTGGTTGTTTGTTTGCTTTGGTTCCTGTTTGATCCTGATTTTGTATGTTCGGTTTATGATTGGTTATTTTTATGGTTTTACTATTGTGTATTTTTTTTCTGGGGGGGGGGGGTTGTTGGTTTTGTTTGTTTATACACGTATGCAAAGGAATTTATCCAAAATCTTCAAAAACAAAGAAAAAATGATGATGTGAAATGTTTCATTGGTACATCTAGGTGCCTGGATGCTATTCTTACTATCGACAATCCTGTTTTTGAGAAATATAAAAATGTTATTTATCCACAAGAATTGATTCTAAACAAGGCAACGTTTCAAACACAGAAACACCATTTTTGGACCTAAATATCAAAATTGTTAATGGAGAGACCCATACAAGTGTGTATGACAAAAGAGATGATTTTGGGTTTAACATAGTAAATTTCCCCTGGCTTGACGGTGATGTTCCTAGATGACCGTCCTATGGTAATCTATATTTCACAGCTCATCTGGTATGCTAGAGCATGTACTGATGTTTTGGATTTTCATAGAAGAAATTAACAAATGACCAGGAAACTTTTAGGACGAGGTTTTCGCTTTCACAAACTAGTAAAGACTTTCTGGAAATTTTAGAAAAAAAATTGTCAACTTCTTCTGAAATTCGGACCAATACAGACAACAGAGTATATTACTTTGGGTAATTCACATTCTGCATTTTATGGTGACATTATTAACAAGATAAGAAAGATCAAAGATAGACAACATCACTATCGAAAATGCGTCAGAATCATCAAACGCCTTTTATACCGTGGATATGATCCTAATGTCACCAGACTGACACTAGGCTTGGTACTTGACCAATCTACAGTCTTGTAGAAGCGCATTCTTAAAACTTGCACTCTGACTGACTGTGACGACGGAACTCCATGACGGGCCCTGTCCAAACCTCTTTAGAGAAGACAGGGCCCCGACCACCTGTCCTCTCTGAATGTCAGTCGGACTCCTCGGGTGATAACATACATGAGCTCGCGGCGGCAGAGCACGGATTGTATTACGTACGCCCTCTTTTTATATCCATTTACATATTCATCTGTGTTGCTTGGGCCCCTGCGTTTTGCGGTCTTGTTTGTGTGTGGTCATTTGACAGTGAGGAGGTTGTTTTAAACCACAATTGTACGTTCTTCGAGACCTCTCGGTAATCGGAAAAGTGGGAGGGTTGTACGCACGTAATCCAGGATGACCATACCTTCTGCTATTTAAGTGGCAGATAGCCGTCCTAAGTCGGCACCGGTTGCCCATTGGTCTCGTTGGTTTATGTGTAGTCCTTTGTGTTTGATGCTTCTGTGTTGTGCGTTGACGTTCCTTGTCCCTTACGCGTCTCTTTCTGTGCTTGTCTGCTTTGTGTTTTTGCATTGGGTGTTTTGGGGTTTTGCTGTGGGTGCTACAACCTGGTGTTGTTGGAGATCCCCTGCTTTGTTTTATTTCTTTTCTGTTTTTGATTATTATTTTTTTATTATTTCATTATTAATATTCTAGAAATACAACGTGAACAAAATTTCTTTTAAATAAAGAGTAGTAACTCAGAATAGAGTGTTCCATTTTATAACAAGAAATCGGTAATTTTTATCTATCTAACCGCTTTTTTTCAGATTCTTAAAAAAATAGCCCATTCCCCCCTTTTTCGTCTGTGGGACTTTGTTCCACCCCGAGTTACAGAACCACACAATCCTCCCGGGTCACCTGGTCACCCAATTACCCTTCACATATATTCCATGGTTATGACAAATATGGATAATGACCATATCCCTGTATACAGCACAAAGTCGATAATTCAGAAAATCAGAAACCGAAGGCATACAAAATCAGGATAAAACAGAAACCAAAGCAAACAAACCAAAACCTCCACCACATGAAAAGAAGCGGACTCCCGATATGAGAGTGAGACCAGGTGCCCAGGAAGAGTAAGCATCTCCTGCTTGCATACAACACCCGCCGCTTTGTCAAAATATACTTCCTTTTGTCAAGATTAGCCTCGTCAATTTCCACAGTACAATTTTTGTAACATTATTGTAAAAAAAATATATATTGTCAGGTTCGTTGTTGCATTGTACTAAATCCTTAGACGTGCGGAATAAATAACTCTCGTCCTCTGATTTTAATGTTGTAAGCAACAATTAGCATTGAAAAAATGGTGTCAAAAGAATAGAACCACTCCAAATTTGGTGACCGCACCGTGTCAGTCAAAAACAATATAAACATACAGTCTTCAGAGGGCATGATTGAAAATTAGCTCGCCTATGTAAAATAATGGCAATGGAAAATCTCAATCCGCATAAAAAAATTGACTTTGACGCTTAAAATTTGTCACGCACGTGGAAAAAATGGTAAGAGGATGCTTAACTCTACATAGATTTTCAAATGGGTGGCAATAAAATGCACACAAGGTAAAATTCTTTTTGTACTTTCTTGGGAGTAAAGGCAAGGAAGTGCACAAAACGATGAGATACCAAAGAGCAAATGACGATAACGAGATGGTTAACGTCCCGGAGGAAGGCATAACCATTGCCATCATACATGTAATAGCTTGTGATCCAAATAAAAATAAATTAATGGAGAGATACAGTTTTTTTTCTGTAGGAATCAAGACTCCGACACCTTTGACAAATATGTCGCAGAGCTAAACATACTTGCATACACATACAATTTTGAGGAAATTAAGGAATTTCTCATTCGAGACCGCATTATATGTGGATTAAGCGATGACGGTCTACGCGAAAGACTACTTCGCGAACTTGAACTTTCTGTGGATAAATGCAAACGTCTTTGCCGTGCTTCAGAGAGCTCTTACCGCACATGGGGCCAGCAACCAAACCGTCTAGAGAAAATGATATTCAGACATAGGGAAGTAATGTTTATAGGACATAGTATTAAGTGAAAGCTGATATTAGAAACAAATGAGTTAAAGACGATCCTGACAACAATCTTAACAGCACTCACAACAGAGCACAAAGTTGACCGTCGACGGACCCCTAGCAAGCTAGAGGCGGGATCAGGTGCCCGGGAGGAGTAAGCATCCCCTGTTGGCTAGCCGCACCCGCCGTCGACGTCCACACACGAATTTGAAAACAATATCTAAAATTATCAAAAAATATCAGAAACAATGTACATTTGGAAAATCAGAGCTCTATCACTAAATAGATAGGCCCTGTGTCGATAATCATCAGAAGTTTCAGTGGATTTGAAAGCACAAGAATAATTTATGGACGGCCGGACGAATGGAGACGACATAAGCTCTACTACTTTACTATATTTATTTGGTAATTCAAATAACAATACAATTAATTTCCGTGATACGAAATACAATCGAAATCTAAAACATTCTAAAATTAGGGCAGGTTTTCCATGTTACCGGTTATAGTTTTGAATTGAATGACACGTTTTGGAAATAGAAAAAAAGTATCAAGAATCCGGACAAACACACACATGGACGCCACAGGGCCTACAAGTTAAACATATATTATGTACTAGAGTACTAAGAGAAAGAAAAGGGAGGTCGCCATAAATCTTCCTAGCAATTGTAAACTCTCAGATTCACTTCCTGTTATCAAAAGACAATAACAGGATAACCTCGTATTAGTCAAATATTAGTATACAAAATTTCTTGAAATTTCTAAAATGTGGGTCCTGTAGCATCATATCCCACCCATTCTGCTACGTCTTTTGGTACATTTGTGGACAATCATAATAAGTTACATACTTTTTAGCCTTATTAAATTGTTTAGACTGAGGATCACTGACGAGGGTTTAGTACCCGAAACGTGCTTGTCTGGTCCATGCTGTAAATTTATCAGGTTTTAAACGATGCTTTTGAATTGAAAGACATTTAACATTTGAACCACTTGGTGAGTGTCACTGCTGCACTGAGCATCAACAGTAAAACACCAAAACACCCGATGCAAAAACACAAAAGACGAGTACAGCACGAGACGGAAAAGAGACACACGACATGTAAACATCAAACACAAAAGACTACACATAAACCGACGAGACAAATGGGTAACCGGTGCCGACTTTGGACGGCCATTCGTCACGCAAGTAGCAAATGATGTGGTTATCCTGGATTACGTGCGCACAACCCTCTCACTTCTCCAATTACCCAGAGGTCTAGAAGAACGTACAATTGTGGTGTTAAACAACCTCCTCACTGTAAGATGACATCACACAAACAAGACCGCGAAACGTAGAGGCCCCAGAGACACAGATGAATATGTAAATGGATATAAAAAGAGGGCATGCGTAATACAGTCCGTGCTCTGCCAGCTGTAGCGAGCTCATGTATGTAATCACCCGAGGAGTCCGACTGAAGCGTAATCTTGTAATTTCCATCAAGTTTCCGCAACTGAAACATGAAGGCACCTACTTGCGTAATAAATTGAAATTTCAGGATTCCAGATAGTTTACGCATATTTTACCTTGCGTAAACTTGATTGCCGTTTTATGATATAAAGGTTCTGCTTGCGTAAACCATATGGAAACATGCATAAACTATTTGGAATCTGAATCAACACAAGTTTACGTATTGCGTAAACAATTTGGAATCTTTCAATATCAGGGTCAGGCTAGCGTAAACCATATAGAAACTAATGTTATAAAAGTTTTCAAATGTGTAATCTTGTTGAAACTTGAGTTAACCATTTGGAATCTGAATAAACACTGGTTTATGCAGTGTGTAAACCATTTGGAATCTTACTATATCAAGTTCAGTCTTGCGTAAACCATTTGGAATCTTACAATATCAAGTTCAGACTTGCGTAAACCATTTGGAATCTTACAATATCAAGTTCAGACTTGTGTAAAGCATTTGGAATCTTACTTGAGTCTTGCATAAACCATTTGGAATCTTACAATATCAAGTTCAGTCTTGCGTAAACCATTTGGAATCTTACAATATCAAGTTCAGACTTGCGTAAACCATTTGGAATCTTACAATATCATGTTTAGACTTGCGAACGTTCGGAAACCATGTGTGTAAAAGTTTCCAAACGTGTAAACCAGCGTAAACTAGTTGTAACTTTGATGTTCTAAAGTTTACATAGTGTGTAAATTGCCAGGAACTAATGCTTCAAGTGTGATTACAGAATAAACCATCAGAAGGTTTTGAAAACCATGTACTGATGTAGAAACTCAAAAGTTAACGAGTTTTCAATGCATCCCCAAATAGCAAGAATATCTAGATATCAGCAAATTATTTTTCACCTGCATTGGCTTATGTTACTGAAAAAAAGACCAAATAATGTAGAATGAAACAAGTATTTAATTTTTATATAAATAATCATGTAATAAATTTATATATCAAAATATAGCAAGAAACACATACAAAGGAAAAGAGTAGCTTAACAGCATTTCCCTATTTTTCCATTTTGTCTAGATGTGAAAACTATTTTCAAAATCTGAGTAAAATAAAAAAAAAAAAAGACTATTCTTGGACACAATTTCAAAAATCATGAAGAGGAAAAACAATATATGTTTATGAAACATTAATGTACTTCTCTTATTAATAGCTGTAGTCTGAAAAGTATGCAAAACTTCCAGACAAAGGTCACTAGGTCAAGACAATTGGTATCACTAGGAATTTTTAGAATGGTCTTATCACTAGAAATACACTGTCAAATGAACTATGAAAGCCCTGTAACTTGTCATTCAAATTTATGTCCAAGGTTAGTTTTATAAAGAAGGTGGTCAAACTCTAAAGTCGAGGTCAAAATTTTGATATCAGAGAGTAATGAGAGAGACAAGATTTCAACATTTCTCTTCAATTTGGCCTTCCAGATATGAACATGACACATCCGTGGGTTCTGGGCATTAACTTTGTGACTATACATGTATTTTCTAAATTTATGAAAGGGATTAAAATTATAAAACATTAATGATTGTATGATAGATGGACAACAGACCGGGTAATTCCTATTAATCAAGATATAATTCCTTAAATTCTGTATACATGTGATATATGTCCCTTAACAACATTGATTATATTAAGCATGTGTTGAAAATTGATTTGATAACTTCAGACTAAAAAAAATCCACATAATGTCAGTATGTTACAAATTTGTAACCATTTCAAAAGTTTGTCACTATGGATAATATTGGTCTGCTAGCCACACAAATTGTGCTGAGGTTAAATTTCCCTGAATTAACTGCATCAGCTCATGAATCTTCTTTAGATGCTGAAAATAAATGCAAAGTAACAATTTGTAAATACATGCAACAATACAAGAGAACAATAATCATTAAATACCAGAAGTCTCTGATGAGACTGAAGCTCTCCTGGTTGTTTGCTTCAATAAATCTAAGTGACACCCATTTTCCAGGACCCTGGGGATCAGTGTCTAAAACAAAATACAAGACCAGAAAATTATTGATGTAATGGAAAATAATTACTCTTTAGTCTCTGCTTATTATACTTTCTGAGAATTGGTGCTCATAGAGTTTGGTGCTCATAGAGTTATAATGGGGAAAATGACCACACCCATTTTCCAAGACCCTGGGGGTTAGGGGTTCAAACAAAATACAAGGTACACATCTACTGTTCTGTTCATTTAATACAGAGCACCCTGTTTTGTATATTTTCTCAGCCGTCTAGAATGTTCCAAATATTTATTGTCTCCGTAGATTGAACTCATGTGCATGAACTCACCTTTTCCACTGTATTTAACCTGCCATACGAAAAATAAAATGTCTACGGGAAATTCCCATGTTAATTTCAGCCTGCCGCCATATTGTTCTCTGTACAAACAATGGTAACAATTTTTTTCAAAAGTAGGTAAAACTCAAATGTCAAGGTCACAAGGTAAAAAATGTTGGTATCCATGGAAAGGTCTTGTCACAAGAAATGCACATGTGAAATATGAAAACCCTATCACTTACCATTCAAAAGTTATGCCCAAGGTTAAAGTTTTTGCAGACAAACAGACAGACATACAGACAGACCAAAAACTATATGCCCCCGAATCTTCGATTACGAGGGCATAAAAAAGAAAGAACTGAAGCGAACTATGTAAACTACGATTCAAATCGAACCGACCAAGCATGAACCGAGGGTAACCGTATTTTCAGTTAACCGTGACAGCCCTTACGAAAACCCATCAAAGTATCATATACGTACTGTAATGTACTTACTGCTATCTTATACTAGATAACATTTTCATTGCAAACATGGCAAAGGTTCATGCCAGTCGTCCTCTACCTAGTGACAGCAAAATGATGACCTGTAAAATGTAAATAAAATCAGATTTCAAGCTTAAATACTTTGTCACATTCTAGAAAGATTAGACCCACCTGAATCTATAAGTAATTATTAAGTTGGTGTACATACAAGTGTAGATTTCAAAGAACAGACTGATTTTTTTTATTGAAAAGTATAATATTGAAAACATAGGTTGTATATTGCATTTTATCGTGTCACAAGGGGGAGGGATTGTATAAGTGTGTTTTGACATCAATTTTGTATGACAGACAAGTACATGTATATACAAATCTCATGTACACAGAAGAAAGAGAATCTATTTACCAATTAAAAAAAATATATTGGCATACCATCCTTCATGTATACTGTGCAGCATCTTTTACAGAAAGGGCATCCTTTTAGAAGCCGAAAGTCAAACATACCAGTGACCACCGAGTATCATCGTGTACATGTAGTAAGGTGAAGATCCATCAACGCTACAAAGAGGAATCCAAAATTAAATTTCAATGTTTCAGATCTAATTTTTTTATATAACCAGTTTGAATGTTCCCACATAACAATATTTTCTCCAAATTGGCTAGAGTTATCTCCCTCCTTGAACACATCGAACTACAACCCCATTGGACTCTTCGGAACTAGCCATGCTAACTGTTCGTGTTCTTGAATAAAGACATGCCCCTTGTTATTGAAAAAAATGATGACGCGATTTATTCAAGCAATTGGTGATGAACAGTCATTCTCTGAAGTGCTGACACATCAAAATATTCAAAACAACACTTATTATGATAAGGAAGGGTAAGATATCATGCATCTTCTTAAGACAAATGTACAAAACCAATGGACCAATGAGAATCGACCTTAAGTGTCGTGTCCTGATTAGCATACGAAGCGAATGTTCGAAAATAAAACGGACACGCCCACAGAAATCTGCCGAAGACGCTGGCGCAAAATATTTAGCAATACCTTCTTATGTTTCATAGATATGTCAGTTACCTGATTATGTAGCACAATCGAATGAAAACTATCGAAATATGTGTGCTGATTTATTGGCTAGTGATGACAAACTCTCAAGAGACATAAATTTTGAATGTTCACTCGACATGCTAGATGGCGCTCAGAGAATTGTGAGAAATATAAAATTTTTGATTTGAGATCCAACAAGGGGGAGCAAATTATATACGCTTGTTTTGAAGAGATTGATATTGCAATACGCATTGGATCAACCCATCATGGGATCGGCCGAACCCTACCTATAATACTTAAAAAAGCTAAGAAATAAAATCATGAACAATTTCTTTTTAAATCTGACATTGGTTTGCAGCTATGAAAATGCTAGGTGACCCTAAAGACCCTATCCGTTTTTCACGTCCCCCCCCCCAACTCAAATCATACCCTGTATCCGCCCCTGAAGAATGGTTCCAGGATCTTTCGTCATGTTTGTACCTATTCCTGTTTGTACCAAGATTTTTTGTCCGGGATCTTTCGTACCTGTTACTGAGATCTTTTGTACATATTGCAGAAAAAAAGATGATGTTTCTGCTATATAGAGCTGATTTACTTGAGCTCCTCAATATTGATAGTGGGATCTTTGGTACTTATGTCTGGTGTTTTACCATTGTCGGAAACCCACGCTTGGTCACGCAAGCTCACCTCCCGTGGGTCATAACGACAAAATTTTCGCTGGATAGCATTACAAAAATCTAATGCGAGTACTTGTCGGTTAATTTGTTATCGATAGCAAAATACCATCTATTTTATTTTTCCATCAACAAAAGATGCCCTAAATAATCATGATAATGTTGACAGTGATTAATATTTGTTAATTTTAGGAGTTACAAAACAATATTGCTTACATAGTGGCTTTAAATGGCTAATTCACTGACAAGTAATCGCATTAGATTTTTTTTATGCTATCCAGCGAAAATTCTGCTGATATGACCCACGGGAGAGCTTGCGTGACCCAACGTGGGTTTCCGTTGAAATTTTCAGGGGCCAAGTGGGCTCCTAAGTCAATAAATTTAGGCGCCCACATCAAAACGATTAGCTCACATCAAAATGTATCTCAATTAACATTTTCAAATTTAAGCCCAAACCCCCTTCTCTCCTTGCACAGTGTACATGTCGAGTTTATTTCAAGTACAAGTACCTTTAAATAAATCAATAAATACGGGTAAATCCATTTATAAACATATTACGTACACGTCAGTCGGTCTCCAGACAGTGACTTTGTGCGCTTTTGGAAACATTAGTTAGTTTTGGTATATACATTTGTACTGATCTAAAATTACAGTACGTCTTTACAAGGAAATAAGAGAGATCTATTCATTTTCCGCGAGAAAGCGAACCGAAAATTTGTCAAATACCAATGAGTTTTTGTTGCCAGACGTTAGTTACGACAACTATGATACAAGAAAATAATAAAGATTTAAATTTTACGGTCGCCAAGTGGGCGATAAGAAAAACATTTTTTGTAGTCCACACTGAATTTTTAGTCGCATTGGCGAGCGGGCGAGTGCTTATTTGCATCCCTGGGCATGCGGGGTGTTTGACTGTCTCACAAGTTTATTGCAAAATCATCTATTGGTACGAAATATCCTCTGATAATTGGAACGAAAAGTACAAAAGAACTCAATACGAAGACTAGAGTTGTAAAAGCAGAAACAAATTACTATCAATTATCAGAAACTATCGGAGGAGTACATCGATATCAGAATCAGACTTTTTTACTTTAAAATTGTTATATGTCATATGTTATATGTCTCGTAAAAAAGTTCCCCGCGAGGGGTTTGACAGTAAGTGTTTTGAATATTTTTCCCTGACATTATCGCCATAGCACTTTCTATATAGACGGCCTCAGACAGCGCATGCATTTTATATATTTTCATTTGAATCCGTGCATGAACATCGACGGCGGGTGCGGCTAGCCAACAGGGGATGCTTACTCCTCCCGGGCACCTGATCCCACCTCTAGCTTGCTAGGGGTCCGTCGATGCTCAGTTTGGTGCTCTATTGTGAGTGCTGTTGAGATTATCGTCAGGATCTTCTTTAACTCATTTGTATCTTCAGAAGGAGAATACTCAGGGCGTACGTATGCAAGCAGATCTTGCAAACAAAGGTATTTATCTCGAGGTTTTCTTTAGACATGATAGAAGGGGGGCCTTCCTTTTTCTTTCTATTAAAGCCAAAACAGTCCCATGCTGCGGACTTAGTACTGCCGGGATATGGATAAATCTGCTCCTCCTCAACCGGTAACTTTGCCAAAGCGATCGCGTCTTGTTTTTAGTTTTGAATTATAGCAAAGACTTTTCGCACTGAGATCATTTCATGTAACTTCAACAGCGACAATCGATTTTCGAAATCATTATCGATAGTCTGCACTTTTCAAGATTCAGCGACTATCATTACAACACTAGAAAAGACATCAATATGAAAAATCCTGACACCCTGAAGTACGTATCTTTAAGTTTACCCAATCCTTCCCATGGCAAAGGCCGACAGGGAAAGGGGGGGGTTCAGCTTGCAACAAAGTAAACAAAGACTTTACCTGATACATGTTCCTTTTTAGGAGGAAGTAATCATACAAATATGTCTAAATATATAAAAAGTGATTCAAATAGTACACAGGTTCGCCGTAAAATAACGGCAATACAAGAAAAATCAGCGCGTGGGTCGAACTGACCAAGCCGGCGTCTTTATTTTGGGAGATGCACGTTAAAAAGTAAATATTAATGACTTAGAAATGCATCTTACCAATTATCGCCATGGGATTACCCAAATAAACATGTTTTGTTTAGTATCTTCGTGGGAAAACAACTTTCAACCCGCTTCTGAGTTTCCTCTGTATACAAATAAAATGCTCGCCTCTGATTGGTCAGTATTTGATTTGAAATTGTGCTAGCGCGAACACAGAGCCCGCTGTATTTTTCGGCGTTTTTTCACTCTTTCTTTTCTTTTCTTTTTCTTTTCTTTTTTTTTTTTTTGGATTGTTCTGTTTTTTTATTTCATATACACATATTTTGCCATAATGAATATTTTTATTTTAAACCTCGAAAAGAAAATAAATATTCGCTAGGCCTAGAGGTGATTAGCAGGTGATTTTGTGTTTCCAGCTCGGAGGTTTAGACAATATTCAGTGGCGGATTAAGGGAGGTGCGGAGGGGGCGACCGCCCCCCCCCCCCCCCCGGCACTGACCCCAAACTTTCCAAAAACAGGTATATTTTGGCCCATTTTCAATCACAATCGGCAAAATTCGCCCCTTGACCCCCGGCAAAGGGGGCGCTGGATCCACCATTGATATTGATTGAGTATCAGTAGCGGATCAAGCGCTCCTTTTGCTGGGGAATCAAGGGGCGAATTTGCCGATTTTATCTTTTGTTTTTTCTGTAAATGGACCAAACTATACCTGGTTATTTGAAAATTTGGATTCAGTGCCGTGGATAGACGTTCTTCGTATTTTTTTTTTCACTAGTTTTTAAGTTGCCATCTTGATATTTATATGTTGTATATGATAAGGAGAGGGCTTATGTAATGTTGTTATAACTTTTGCCCCATCCTATTTCATGTTATTATGAAATAAAATATGTTAAAACTAAAACATTCTTTTTTCTGTTTTTTTTTTGGGGGGGGGGATGCAAGCCCAGAATAAGGCTTGGTTGGCCTGTCCCTTGGAATCAAAATATGTACAATTATTTACGTTCATAGACTAGACTTGAAGTCTCGGGAGGGACTGGACCAAACTTGTAAAAGTATATCCACCCCACATATTGTATTTTATGATTGAGGGCGAAGCTGGCCCAATCGGCATTTCAAAGCTGAATTGATGAAAAAAATTGTGTGAGAAGACAATGAATTCTTTTCGACGAATTGTCCTGTTTAAATTGTATTTATATACTGTATCTATGAAAGAGATTAATTTATGATTGTGAAGTGTCCCACTTGTCTTGTGTTTCATCAAGACGTCAGAAAGTCACAATAGGGCAGAACTTCATTTAAAAAAATACAAGTTGTCTTTTTGTGTGGTCAGTGTTGGGAGCCGGGGGATGGGCCTAGGGGTAATATATTAATGAGATCCCGGATAGATCTGCAATCCCCCCTTTCATATTTAAGCGTACAGACGATCACGAGTACATGCATTCATGAAGGATCTAACATGAAAAGCAAAGTAATCGATTACCAATTCTCTCTCTCTCTCTCCTTAAACATAATGTAAGGATAGAGCAGATATTAATGTCAGCAGCGGATCCTTAGGTTCATGAGCGATCAAAAAAAAAAAAAGACATCACTGTAAGTTTGACAAATAATTGTTGATTACAAATATACATAATTATTTTGAGCTTCAATTAATTTATTTCTTTATCTTTCCCCGTAATAGTTCACAGGAAAAAAAAGTTTTGAGGAAATGCACACTCGGGTGCCGATCTAAAACATGCTGTCATGAGGGCGCGCAAATATCTTCCACTTGGACATGATGTCAAAGTGACCCTACAACCCCCACTTCCCACTCCGTGCGACTCTCATATCCACGGGTACGCAGAGTGAACCCTTTTAGGTCACAGGATTTTGGACTTCATTAATTTTAATGCTTCTTTAAGCTTTTTGAAAAAAATATTTGAAATTTTAGAAAGGGGGGGGGGGAGTTTATAGGGTATAAATTTAAGACACTCAAACAAGAAAGGATTTATTTCAGGTAGATTCATGGGGGAGAATACTAGATTATTATACGATTTAATGCACCAAACAGAGGAAGAAAATATACCTGGAATAATTATCCAATTAGATTTTGAGAAAGCTTTTGATACGGTGTCTTGGAACTATATATTTAAATGTTTGAAATTCTTTTAGTTAGGTAGCAACTTTCAAAAACTGGTTCGGATCATTTTACAGGATATGAAACTTTGCGTATTCAAAATGGTATTTTTTCAGATTTCTTTAGCATCGGGAGGGGCTGCAGGCAAGGGGATCCGGCATCCCCCTATATTTTTCTGTTGTGTGCCGAAATACTTGGAATTCTCATGAGAAATAATACAGAAATTAAGGGAATAACTATAAGGTCACGTGAATATAGATTTATTCAATTTGCAGACGATACTACAATTCTTCTAGATGGGTCAGAAAAGTCTCTTGCAGCATCTCTACATCTCGTAAATCAGTATTCAAAGTTTTCTGGGTTAAAGCCAAATTTTGATAAAACTACTTGTATAAAAATTGGGTCGTTAAAGAACACATTATTAGGTTTTGAAGCAATATATGACATAAATTGGAGCCAAGGGCCTTTTACATACCTAGGGATAACTTTCTCAGTGGACTTAGTTCATATGATTCAATTAAACTATGAAGCAAAACTAGTAGAACTGAAAAACATAATAAAGAACTGGTCAAGAAGACTGATATCAGTCATGGGTCGGATTACTGTCGTAAAAACCATTCTTATCCCAAAACTTGTACACCTTTTTGTTAGTTTGCCGAATCCTGATAACTCATTCATTAAAGATATGAAAAAGATATTATATGGTTATGTTTGGGGAGGAAAGGTAGACAGAATAGCTAGGAAAAATATTATTCAAAACTACGAGAAGGGAGGACTTAAAATGATACATATAGAATCTTTTTTAAATAGCCTGAAATTGACCTGGATAAGAAGAACTTTAGTTTGTGAATTATTGATTTAAGTAATCCCTCACAACATCCACTTCCTTGCGACTGTTCTTCATCCGATTTCAACTACTCTCCTTGTGGATGCGTTATTACTGGTGACCTTAGCAAGAACGACAAAAGTGTCCCAAATACAGAGAAAGTAAGTCCTTAACATTGTTTCAAAATAAACGAAATAAGCAAGAGTGATCTTCATTTCTCTGCTAACGTGTATTTCGCGCTAAAAAGGCTGACATTGTTGCCATTGAATGAAGAAAAAGACCGTATTTTAAGTTCCGGATTTCATTATTTACCGATTAAAGGAGGTAGAACGTTCAAAATCTATTTCTGATACACATTGTAGACATATTTGATGTCGTTTAGCATATATTTATCTAGTTTAGGTAAAATATTCTAAAATGTCTACGTTTTTGTCGATATCGGGTTTTCCATCCGAGCATCCCTATCTCTTTCGACCTTAATTTTACAATCTAAGGAGTTCATTAACAAAATGTAAAACATGTTAAATGTCTGCAAATACATTATTTTTTTCAATAATGATTAATGTTTTTCTTTATACGATTCGTCATGCGGAAGAAATAAGTCAGGGCTAAATACGGCCCTTATCTTAACAGCTCCTTTTGAATTACAGTTTTCCCCGCCAGCGTAATCTTCTGTTCACCAATGTTACTTGGTCCATGCTGTAAATTCATCTGCTCTAAAATAATGCTAATGAATTTGAAGACGTTTAACATTTGTACCATTTGGTGAGTGTTACTGCTGGTAGACCAGGAGTCCTGCTGGTGGACCAGGAGTCCCCGAGGGCACATGTAGCCAAGTTCGATCAATTTCGTGCATGAACATCAACGGCGGATGCGGCAAGCCAACAGGGGATGCTTATTCCTTCCGGGCACCTGGTTCCACCTCTAGCTTGCTGGGGGTCCGTCGATTCCTAATTCATTGCTCTATTGTGAGTGCTGTTGAGATTATCGTCGGGATCTTCTTAAACTCAATTGGATCGAATGTGCTATGTAATCTTCCCATCATTCTTCTAACTTCACTCTTCTTTTCCAATGATCTTCCCAGACAGAACACATCCGTCGACTATCACAGTTCTGCTTATCATATTTACATATCTTAACTAACTTAAAACTATGAACATCAGAAATGAGTTAAAGAAGATCCTGACGACAATCTCAACAGCACTCACAATAGAGCACAAAATTAAACATCGACGGACCCCTAGCAAGCTAGAGGTGGGACCAGGTGCCCGGGAGGAGTAAGCATCCCCTGTTGGCTAGCCGCACCCGCCGTCGATGTTTATGAAGCATGGAAATGAAAATCTCAACAGCACTCACAAAGTTGTACCTCAACTTCACTCATTCTGCTACGTCTTTCGGCACATTTTTGAACATAATTATTTTCACACTTTTTTGGTCTTTTAATTATTTTTTTTAGACTGAGGATCACTGACAAGGATTACGTAACCGAAATGGTATCTGGTCTTAAATGATGCTATTGAATCTGAAGACGTTTAACACTCTCTACACGCTACAACATATCTGCTTTAACATAACACCACAATACAGTTTTTTTTCATAAATCAACCTTTTACTCTTTACAAATACTATCATTCTTCACATATAATACTGGCATAATCACTACAATGTGCCTCACAAGTACAAATCTATATCCATGCTCTGCTTTCCATCATCCAATGATTTTAAGACGATCCTGATGATAATCTCAACTGCACTCACAATAGAGCACAAAATTGAGCATCAACGGACTCCTAGCAAGCTAGAGGTGGGACCAGGTGCCCGGAAGGAGTGAGCATCTCCTTTTAACTAGCCGCATCCGCCGTTGATGTTCATGCACGAAATTGATCGAACTTGGCTACATGTGCCCTCGGGGACTCTTGATCCACCAGCAGTAACACTCACGAAATGGTTCATATGTTAAACATCTTCAAATTCATTAGCATGATTTTAGTGCAGATGAATTTACAGCATGGACCAGGTATGCAAGTTTCGGGTATTTGACCCTCGTCATTGATCCTCAATCTAAACAATCTAATATGGCCAAAATCTGTGAAAATTATGTCCCACATATACCGAAAGACGTAGCAAGATGACTGGGATATGATGCTTCAGGATGTCCCTCTATGGTTATTATCCATATTTGTCACTCTAAACCTTTGACTTCACAAAATTTGGTAGTTCTTCTTTGGTAAACAAGAGAATAAAAGTTCAAAAAGAGGAAAAGAAAAGAAAGCATAAGAAACCGCAATTATTTCATTCATCTTAAGTATTACCAAGTCCGCAATCTATGTTCCCGTCTCATCACCAATCGAATGGTACTCATCCCTTAGGGATAGTACATCTTCTATATCCAGGACTACACGGGTAATGCTCTGAAAAGATACATAAAAAACACAATTCCACTTTATTTAAGTAAATGTATTTACTAAAACAGTCCTTTCAAATTTACTTGATTGTTTTCTGTAAGAACAATGTGTGGTGAAATGTGTTGTCAACGGATTATTCTTGTTACTTTATTACTATATTTTATAGGATATATTGTTCTAGTTTGTTTTCACTTAAGTCAATCATAGCATCCTCCTAATGGGTTTCAGATATTTCATTTGTAAGAAAGTTTCAGATAGCTCATGCCCTCTCATTTTTCAATCAGTGATTCATTTAAAGTATCTATATTTATGTACCAATGATACACATAAATTTTAAAGTGTATTATTTCAATTCCCCTCGATTGCATTTTATGTTATGTGCTGTATTACTTCTAGATTGGTCCAGTATAACACAATGTTCTTATTTTCTGGCGAAAGCTCGTCATTAACAATGATAAGAGTTTGACACATAAACTCTTCCCAGACCCTTTTGGACAACTAAATCATCAATTACTCTTATATGATGTTCTTTTAATTCAACCTCATCATACATACTCTTCGATTTGATTTAATTATAAATTTCTGTGATTGAGAGCTTCTCCATCGTATCGTTCGTTCAATGAAAAAAAAATGGCCTAATATACTCTATGACAAACGTGACGACTTCAATTTCAGCATTACAAACTTCCTTTTTCTGAGTAGCAACATTCCTTCATCGCCTGCTTATGGCGTGTTCATATCTCAGTTGATACGCTATGCCAGAGCAAGTACGAAATATACGGATTTTATTCTGAGAGCTAGGTGTCTTTCAGATAAGCTTCTCGGTCAGGGATATGCTTGTGACCGACTAACATCGTCACTGAGGAAGTTCTACGGTCGATATGGGGAACTCGTCATACACTATGATGTCCCACTCTCCAGAATGATGGGTGATATTCTGTCGTAGACCATTTGAACCATCCAACCCAACATTGTACTCTATGTCTTCCGAAATGGAAGTTACCGAATGTGACAGTTCTACCGAATTGAAGCGGCGGGTGTTGCATGCAAGCAGGAGATGCTTACTCTTCCTGGGCACCTGATCTCACTCTCATATCGGGAGTTCGCTTCTTTTCATATCGTGGAGGTTTTTGTTTGTTTGCTTTTGTTCCCGTTTTATCCTGATTTCGTATGCCTCGGTTTCTGATTTTCTGAATTATCGATTTTGTGCTGTTAACAGGGATATGGTCATTATCCATATTTGTCATAGTACGAATTCTATATCTTATAAAACAGAAAATTATGTAGTAAATTCATTTTAACATATGAAATATTTTTTTAATCATTTCAAAACTTTCATTCAATAAATTCAAATCCATTCCAAAATTAATATATATAAAAATATATGCCTTTCCTAGCTTTTTTTATCTTTCACAGATGAAGCCTGGGAATTTGCAGAGGCCAGTCTGATTCGACTTATTTTGTCAATGGTGTGATGTGGCATATGGTGCAGAGGATTGCCCCTAGTATTAAATGTAGGAAGCCGTTAGTGGTTGGAGGAGAAGGCCCCCCGCCTGTGCCCCACATTGTGGTTAACCCCTCCTTTGGGTTGCGCCTGGGGCACAACACCCCGCCCAGCCCACCGGCTTCCCTTGTTCCCTCAAGACGAGCAAGGAAGAGAAGAAAATAAGTGGCAATGATGTGGACGATAAATAGATGTTATATTTCTTTTCCTCTGTATATGTATTAATAACGCTACCAGTATACACATTTTTGAATGGATACGTCATCATTTTTCTGGTTTTTATTTTGTTTATTCCCATAATGATATGTTCATATGTAAAACAAAAATTAACTTTTTAGAATCGGATGATGACTATTGCATATTCCACATGGGAACATGTATGATCATCGGTCCTCGTACTTGTATGTATTTAACAAAGGTCAGTTGTTTAGAATTTTCTTCAAGAAGGTAGAGAGGTGGACATTATTGTTAATATCAAAGGTCAATTGTGAAAAAAAGATAATCTGCAGCCTGTTTCACAAAAAAAAATCTTACGAAATACTTCAGGAATTTTCGTAACTTGTGATTGCATAATGTTTTACTTTCTAAAAAAGTTTTGTTGCTGAATTTATGTTGTGGTTATAAAAATGATACAAGTAAACTAAATACAATCTAAATTGAAAAAAAAATTCACATCATTGTATTTCATGATGAAAGGTACGAAAATTTCTGATTTTTTTTTTCGTTAGACTTTGTCAAATTGGATACTTAAAAAAAATCTTATTGTCATACTGTGCAGTCAGTGTATTGGTGTGAAAAGAGAAAACATGTTTACACATGATGTTGCAGCAAACAATAACATCAGACATGTTAAAAAAATATATACTGAGAGTCCTTCAGTCTGCTGTCAAAATTGTACGAGAGAAATCGCCTGTCAATCCAGGAGAACTAATCGTATAGAAAAAAAAGATGCCTATTGTCATACTTTGCAGTCAGCGTATTGGTGTAAAAAGATAATAAATGTTTACACATGATGTTGCAGCAAACAATAACATCACACGTGTTAAAAAAAAACCTTCAGTCTGCTGTCAAAGTGTATGAGAGAAAAAGCCTTTCTATCTAGGAGAATTAATGGTACAGAAAAACAATGACGGCTAACTCCTGCTATAGCAGAAAAAATGGTATTTTTTCCTTAAAAAGGATTTAGAAAGTGAAAGTATTGCGCACAAAAACCAAATATTGCACACAAAAACCAGTCGTGTATGCGAAAAAATCACGACTTGGAAGGTATTTGAGTGGGAACGTGCTGCATACAAAATCCATATATTACATACAAAAACTAGTCATGTATGAAAAAAATTGACTTTGTAGTTAGTATCCCTCACATAACATACATCAGTTCCTTAAACTACCACAATACTACGGTGAATTTGACCAAAATACTTAAAATTTATTGTCTTCGTCCAAGTTTCATACGAAGCAAACGAAGAGTACAAATGAAACTGTCCGCATTAATTATCATGTTGCCAAGATAAGATACATACCAAATAACAAGTATGATTATTGGAAGACTAAAAAAAAAATGATTGAATTCAACAACTCTGTTCGATAAAGGTAGATTGAAAAGACCTAGCCTTTTTGGCCGTATTACATTGTTTACACTGAGGATCACTAACGAGGGTTTAGTACCCGAAACGTGCATGTCTGGTCCATGCTGTAAATTTATCAGGTTTTAAAACAAAGGTGGGGATAAATGATGCTATTGAATTAAAGACGTTTAACATTAAAAAAAAAATAATAATACGATCTAAAGACCCCATTCAAAAAAATCATCGAGTTGCATGGACCTCTTTATAATTCATGTCTTGAATGAAAAAAGACATTTTTAAACTTCAGATTTTTTCGGAATGAGGAAAATCCAGTGTAAATTTTGCCATTGTCTTTTAGAAGGACTTGACAATTTGGAAACATTAAGGAATACTATTGTGTCTGGGAATGATTAAAATGTTCAAAACAGTCGTGTTGAGAACGCGCTGATGACAGAACGTGTTAAGGACTACTTGCGAACGTATTGAGAACTTCATGGACGTATTAGAAACGTGTCGCGAACGTAGTAGGATCGTAGTAGTGACGGTTTAAACTTTTACAAATAATCATATGGAGATCGTCACGTCTCTGCCTTTCTTACCCCGTTCTTGGTTTTAGAGGTCGAAAAAAATCAAAATAGACCTAAAACAATTTATCCTTTGAACTTGTCATGATCGTAGCATGAACGCAATAATGACTTCGAGAATGTAGTAATAACGCCGTACTATCGTAACACATACGCCTTCGTCGTAGTGTAAACATGGGGCCGATCGTAGTGCGAACTTGACTAAACGTATTAAAGACGGGAAGGACGCGCTACTTACTGTACTGGGTACTAATTGTGCGCCTCTTGTTGCAGATTTATTTTTATACACTTATGAAAAGGAATTTATCCAAAATCTTCAAAAACAAAGAAAAAAAAAAGATGTGAAATGTTTCATTGGTACTTGTAGGTACCTGGATGATATTCTTACTATCGACAATCCTGTTTTTGAGAAATATAAAAAAATGTTATTTATCCACAAGAATTGATTCTAAACAAGGCAAACGTTTCAAACACAGAAACACCATTTTTTGACCTAAATATCAAAATTGTTAATGGAGAGATCCATACAAGTGTAAATGACAAAAGAGATGATTTTGGATTTAACATAGTAAATTTCCCCTGGCTTGACGGTGATGTTCCTAGATTACCGTCCTATGGTATCTATATTTCACAGCTCATCCGGTATGCAAGAGCATGTACTGATGTTTTTGATTTTCATAGTAGAAAGGATCCCGGACCTTAAGGAAAGGCTATAATAATCGGATTTTTGAATTTTCAAAATTAACTGAAATATCATATAAATTGTTTGATCTATGTCTGAACAATAACTTTCATATTCCTTACTGCTAAGATATAACCCTAAGCGCTTGCAAAATTTACTAAAACACACCCTCCCTTCGTGAGCTTTAGTTTAACAGTGCACAAAAAACTCAGGTTGTTATGATGAATTTCACCTTAATTAGGTATGAGCGCAAAATAGAATGGCTAATTCAGACAAACTAGTGAAAGATAGATATACAACAAATTCTCCTTCAAAAGGAATTAGCCATTCTTGTTTGCGCCCATGTTGAAATTAGAGAAAATCAGAGAAAAAATACTGTGCACAAAGTACAAATTAGCATGTAAAACGCCTTTAACATATATCGATCTATATATCTGCATTGATTTTTACCTGAGCGAGGGCGGTTTATCCGGATATATCGGCTACGCCTCTTAATTGTATAGACGTTACATAAATTGTGAAGAGATTACAAACGAAATTTTCATAATTATTCTTACTCATAAAATGTTAAATTTTCTTCTGGTGTAAAAAGGGACACTAAATCTTTATAATCAATCGATATATAGATGATCCAAAAAGGGGCCTTAAGGTCCGAGATCCTTTACAAATTACCAAGAAACTTTTTGGACAAGGTTTTCGCTTTCACAACTAGTAAAGACTTTCTGGAAATTTTACAAAAATTAACTTCTTCTGAAATTCGGACCAATACAGGCAACAGAGTATATTACTTTGGGTATTTCACAACCTGCATTTTATGGTGACATTATTAACAAGATAAGAAGGATCAAAGATAGACAACATCACTATCGAAAATGCGTCAGAATCATCAAACGCCTCTTATACCGTGGGTATGATCCTAATGTCACCAGACGGACACTAGGCGTGGTACTTGACCAATCTACAGTCTTGTACAAGCGCATTCTTAAAACTTGCACTCTGACTGACTGTGACGACGGGACTCCATGACGGGCCCTGTCCAAACCTCTCTAGAGAAGACAGGGCCCCCACCACCTGTCTTCTCTGAATGTCAGTCGGACTCCGCAGGTGATAACATACATGAGCTCGCGGAAGCAGAGCACGGATTGTATTACGTACGCCCTCTTTTTATATCCATTTATATATTCATCTGTGTTGCTTGGGCCCCTGCGTTTTGCGGTCTTGTTTGTGTGTGGTCATCTGACAGTGAGGAGGTTGTTTTACACCACAATTGTGCGTTCCTCTGGGTAATCGGAAAAGTGGGAGGGTTGTGCGCATGTAATCCAGGATAACCATACCTTCTGCTATTTCCGTGGCAGATGGCCGTCCTAAGTCGGCACCGGTTGCCCATTGGTCTCGTTGGTTTATGTGTAGTCCTTTGTGTTTGATGTTTCTGTGTTGTGCGTTGACGTTCCTTGTCCCCTACGCGTCTCTTTCTGTGCTTGTTTGCTTTGTGTTTTTGCATTGGGTGTTTTGCTGTGGGTGCTACAACCTGGTGTTGTTGGAGATCCCCTCCTTTGTTTTACGCGTTTAGAACGCTAATGTTCGTGTTGTGCACGTATTGGAGTCGTCAATTATTCTTTCGGAAAGCCCTTCCGGGTGAAAAATGCCACGTTCTCACCACGTTCATGTAACATTTCAAGGACGTAGTAAGAACGTCTGGAGAGAACGTGTAGGTGTGAAAAATGCCACGTTCTCACTACGTTCATGTAACATTTCAAGGACGTAGTAAGAACGTCTGGAGAGAACGTGTAGGTGTGACAGGGGCTTAAATAGACGTGTTATTGGAGCTGTATATAGGGATGTGACTTGAGATTCTCGTCAGGATCTTCTTTAACCCATTTGAGTCACACTTATGCCCTTTGCCGTGTGGAGCTCGTAAAAAAGTTCCCCGCGAGGGGTTTGACAGTAAGTGTTTTGAATATATTTCCCTGACATTGTCGCCATAGCACTTTCTATATAGACATGACCTCAGAAAGTGCATGAATTTTATTTATTGTTGTCATTTTCGCGCTTAAACATCGACGGCGGGTGCGGCTAGCCAACAGGAGATGCTTACTCCTTCCGGGCACCTGGTCCCACCTTTAGCTTGCTAGGGGTCCGTCGATGCTTCATTTTGTGCTCTATTGTGAGTGTTGTTGAGATTCTCGTCAGGATCTTCTTTAACTCATTTACTTTAAATAGACAGAACCATAGACAGTGCATGTATTTGATATATTTCCATTTTCGTGCGTGAACATCGAAGGCGGGTGCGGCTAGCCAACATGGGATGCTTACTCCTCCCGGGCACCTGGTCCCACCTCTAGCTTGCTAGGGGTCCGTCGATGCTCAATTTGGTGCTTTAATGTAAGTGCTGTTGAGACTATCGTCAGGATCTTCTTTTACTTATTATTAGAGAGAAAATCATGTATCTTAACCCACTTGGGGAATCAGCTCAGAGAGAGACGGAAATATTAAGATCATTTATAAGTAGATGATGTGCTAGAGGAGAAGGGCCATTAACATGACAGGTATCTGAAAGGCCACGCCATTCAAAACAAACAGATTCTGTTCGCTGTGGAATGTTTATCATGAATGTACCCGCACTGTTCAAAGAGCAAAGTACTTACCATGCTTACAAAAGTTCTCATAAAACTAATTTGATGGTCTTCAAACAATGTTGCACTCTCAATTTTTCATGGCCAATTTATTGCACATAAAGGAAAAATAACCACAATATCATAATCTTTTGAGAAATGTATGTAAGGGGACTCCCTTCAGGTTCAGTTTTGGGATATACTGTATTTCGTCTTACTTTTCATCATAGCAATGAAATGCTATCTAGCTAAAAATTTTATTATCCTTAGAAATTGTTGCAATGTTAAAAATAAAACAAAAATATGATAAAGATGCAGAGCGGGATCAAACCAGCGTACGTCTTTGTGATCGAAAGTTTTTGGACATAATAATTTTCATACTTTTTGGTCATATTACATTGTTTAGACTAAGGATCACTGACGAGGGTTTAGTACCCGAAACGTGCATGTCTGGTCCATGCTGTTAATTTATCAGGTTTTAAATAATGCTATTGAATTTAAAGACATTTAACATTCGTATGTAAATACAGCACTTTATGCTGAAGGCAGCAGGACGGTCTGTACATAACCAACAAAGTCATGTAGGCTGTTATGTTGATAAGAGACGAATGGGTTATCAAAGATAGGGTATAGAAAATTCATTTTTATGAAACTGATACAGATTTTTGATTTTTACTATTACATTTCGTACGCTGAACCCCCCCCCCCCCCTCTAATTGACACTTGCAGTTCAGTACTAAGTACTGTAGATCTTTAAATAAAGAAAAGCATCACAGGCAAATGGACAGACACCTGGTCCCACCTCTAGCTTGCTAGGGGTCCGTCGATGTTTAATTTTGCGCTCTATTGTGAGTGCTGTTGAGATTATCGTCAGGATCTTCTTTAACTCTTTTACATACAAGTTTGATACATATTTTAATCCATGTTACGTTGAAATGCACTTTCAAAAATCTATAAGCTTTTATTCAAGTAAATCTGCCTTTTGCTTTTTCCCCCCAGGACATACACATGAAATGGTATCTTTACTGATTTCATTTTTGTTCCTTTCATGTCAGTTTGCATGGTATTCTAGTGTTCATCAGTAG
The DNA here is from genome assembly GCA_033119305.1 of Pinctada imbricata. Classification (NCBI taxonomy): domain Eukaryota; kingdom Metazoa; phylum Mollusca; class Bivalvia; order Pterioida; family Pteriidae; genus Pinctada; species Pinctada imbricata. The sequence continues at coordinate 56,215,537 of VSWD01000001.1, forward strand.
ATCATGTCTACAAGATGTTGTGCATTCAATTCATGTACTAATAATGCCACCAAAATAACGCAGTGGCAAAAACAGATATGCCCAATACATAATGTGAACCAAGTCCTGGCTTCCTGCATATGTGAACCACCTTTTCGTTTGTTTCCGTTTCCTACGACAAGAAATGATGATCAGTTGCGGAAAAAATGGGCATCCATTGTTAACCGTAAAAATGGCAGTGAAAATTGGGAACCCAAACCAGACTCTCGTGTCTGTTCTGAACACTTTGTGGACAAAAGACCTACTCTCCAAAATCCTTATCCTTCTTTGAAACTTGGTTATACTCCATATAAGCCAATCAAATCGAGAACCCCACCTAAACACAGATCTAATTCAAATGTGTCTCCACCAAGTAAACAGAAAAGACTTGTCCTGGAACCAATATCTGAACATGTTAGTGAACAAAGTTTGATGTTCGAGTCTGCAAGTTGCATGAATGATAATAGCTCTGTTGAAGAAGTGTGTGAACAACTTGGTACTAGTCAGAACGAGAAATTAGATAACAGTCATAATGTAGCTACTCTGCAGTAACTTTTTTGTTTAACCATAACAAATTTATTATGTTACTTATGGAAGGAATACCTCAAGACAATTTTATTGAGACATCAGGGAGATGTCTCTTCCATCGTGACGTCATGTTAAGGAGAGTTATCTCCCCCTTCTAGCATGATTTCAGTCTGCCTTATACAAGACACAAGAGAAAAGTATATAACAATGAACAGAATACATTCTTCACATGCAAAACATGTACACATGATTGTTTTCGTTCAAGAGAACATACGCACATTGACTATTTCTATGGAAGCATTGTTAATTTTTTCCCCTCCCTTTTATATCTTAGAACAGGGAGCCATTTTTTTTCAAATAATTTGTCCGATTTGTTTGGGTTTTTTTCTTTCATTTTTTTTGCCCTGAATTTTGAAGTGATATGACCTTCATACTCCACATTAGAATTTCGTTTGAAACGGTTTGCATGATGTTTGACCTTGACATTGATCTCTGACCTACATTTTGATAATTTTACCGTGGATATTATACTTGAATAGACACAAACGGGGTTCATCATAATTCACATGATGTACATTCCCTGTAGTACAAAGATACTAGTATTCTGATATACTCTTATTTTGTCATTTCAATTGTGTTATATCATCATATTATGCATATGAAGTGTCTGTATTCAGGTATGACGTGTCGTTTTTCACTGTCATTTCTGTTACTTAATATGAATTCTAGAGGGGATGGACAGGGTGAAAGGGAGGGGGAGGAAGGGGCGGGAGGAGATAGAGAGGGAAGAGGGAGGGAAGGGGGAGAGGAAGGAGATGGAGGAAAGGGTGCTGGAGGAGGGAAGAGGGAGGAAGAAGGAAGGGGGCAGGAGGTGGAGGAAAGGTTGAAAGGGAGGGGAGGGAAGGGGGCGGGAGGAGGGGGAGATGCACCCCCCTGTTCTCCCCTCCCCATCTAAGATCAAGCTTTGCCAACAATCACAAGGTGTAGAAATAAACGGTATCAAATTCTTAACTCCTTTAATGACGAACAGATATGACAATGAAAACTGATTTCAGAAACATATAGATTTTAGTAATTCTACTGTCTAAATATATATAATAACATAGTCAGTGTCATTGTCTGGTGTATACATGTACATGGTATTTCATTCCTCAGTCACATTACTCGGTTCTTCATTTAGAGAGGCATTCTCTGTAAAAATAAAAGTAAACATCCATCAAGTGAATGCAGAAATATTAAAGTTGCATTTTTTTCAAAATTTTGAAAATGTGAAGTCAAAGTAAATAGTTGTTCAACAATTATTGAAAAATACACTCAAAACCTTTATTTATATACATGCATTTCAAATATTATGCAAGCTTTATATTATCCAGATTAACATTAAACAAATTTTGCCCTCTTTCCACTTTGATGCATGCAATAAGTTAAGCATTCATTAACATACAATATTGTGATTTGTTTCAATAAAATCAATGATGACTATTGATACCTCCTGCATTTGCCATTTCCATTAAGGTGCAAAGATATCTCTGTAGCATTTCAACTGTCAAAACACGACCTGCACAGCGTGTTAAATGAAACAGCTCCTGATTGGCCTCCTGTTGAAGAACTAGCTGTCTGAATTTGATCTGATTTTTAACCCTCTCCTTTGCGGCTTTCTTTGAACAACCTTGAAGTCTTTAAGTAATAGAGAAAAAAAACATCAGAGTAGACAGGATTAAATAATTTTCATTAAATCATGGTTTATAGAGTAACAAGAGGCCCGAGAAGATCGTATCACTCAAATAAGTCCTATGTTATACAACATGGAAACTTTTATTTTGACTAATCAAAATTTTGAATTGCAAAATCAAAGGAATCATTGTCGACCATGTCTTTGTAAGCATCGGGTAAAACTTGGAACAGAACCTTCATTGTATGACGACAGATTGATGAACAATAAGACGGACGACAGACGGCGGCAGACAATGACAAGAGCTCGTTGAGTTTCGCTCTAAAGGGGGGGGGGTTAAGATTAATTCCATTGGAATACTCTATAAGATTGTTTTGATTTTATACAATGAATGATAAATTGTCAAATCAAAATTATAAAATTTGAAAATTTCATAAAATATAATTCTTACCTTCTTTTCATCTCTTCTTGTGTTATCCACAGTCCATCCTGCAAAATCGACGTCATAAGTCGTTCTCTTTTTCGTCTCTCCTTTTCTTCCTTCTCTCTTGTCCTTTCTTCCTTCTCGCTACTTATTTTTTCTAGCTCCTCATTCAGATGTCGTATCCTCTCCTTCTCCTTCTTTACAATGGTTGGCAACATTTTCTTGGACCAGTCCATTAGTTTCTCCACTTCTTCATTTGATTTCTGTCTCAACCACAGACCTGTTTTATTTACCTTTATACAAATATATGAATTTATTAGAAAATATATATCAAAAACTCAAAAACAAAATTACCAGCAACATGATTTATTTAAAAATTGGATATATATATATAAATGTTTGTTGATTTAAATTGGTAATTTTGAAATGATTGCTATATTTTAAAAATATGTTTTATTATGTTATATACTTTATTATATTTCAAAAATATTTACCTGAAACACAAAGTGGGCTTCATTGGAAAGTCTTGTTGCATTTGGTCGATGTTTAAGCATCCAGTCCAGGTAGCCAAAAACTCACTCCGGTAATTTGTTATGTGGCAGCACGGACCGTAAGTCGTCACGATGTTCATCCATGCCATGAAATATACCGCCTTCCAAATGGTCCTTTACTTTCTCTTTTAACAACTTACACATACCAGCACATATCTGCATCAGTAAAGATACTGTTAATGCATCGTTGTCTGATTGGCTAACAAGTGCAACCCAGATATCGTCTTTCTTAATTTCCACTGAGAAAGGAACCACAATTGTGCGGTGATGAATTTATCGACAATGCCTAGTGCTCGCAGTCCAACTACGTATTCGTTCACATTAAGATCAGCCAAAATTGACCCTAGCAGCCAGTTCAGTGTTGATGTTTTTCCCTCTGATTTGACATCCTCTAAGAAGGAAACGATATAATCGTGTAGACAATAAATGACACCTCCATTATCCATGTCAGAATTTGTAGGTGTCAAGGATTCACAATGCTGGTTGACGTCTTCTAATATAGATTTCAAGGTGTCCAACTCGGTCTTGGAAGCTTTACTTGACATATGACGTATACCAAGTAACCCGGGCTCCTTATTTTCATTCGTAACAAGAAAGGACCCAAACGGCCGTCCATTTTTCCTTGTTTCGTCACTGTACAAGGTACACTGATCTGCATTCTGAATTTCTTCCGCGGCGTGAATTTGACCAAGAGCTATGCGATGTGTATATACCTTCGCAACGTAATCTTTTTTGGGGTCGGAATCCTTAATTTTAAGATTACATAAATCCAGGACACTTCTGATAACCTTTTCAACATGTTCATAGGGCACATGGGAGTCCAATAATTGCATAACGCAAAGATCCGTACTGGCCGTAAATGTGTATTTTCCATTTTTACATTCTTGAGTAAAAGAAACTTCTCTGCTATCTAGATCTAGACTGTCCTTTTCATCTTTAACATTCTTTAGTTCCGCATTTTTTTCCTCTAAATTCTGTTCGACCTTTTCTATAATAGACCTTAATTCTTTACTTTCATTTTCAAACTGCACTTTCGTCTTTTGTAGTTGGTTTTTATACTTTGAACTAAGGTTTTCCCAATACTCTCTCCCGAAGACGCTTATTTTCGGCTCTATATTTTATTTGTACGAATTCTTTGCTTTTCTCTGTAATTTTCAGTTGTTCACACCCTTTAGTGCTTTCTTTTCCCTGTTTATCTCATGGATAAGTGCCTGACTTTCTGATGATATTCGCCCGGCCTCATTCTTCCAGTATTAACACAAATCCTTTAGGGTATCTGTAACGACATGGGTTTCTTCTTTCCTCAGTGAATCGAACTGACATGTTTTGAAATCATCCGGATATTCAGTGCAGTCAGATTTTGCTCTTTTTCTTGATTTACATGGCGCTAGCAGTTGATCATAATCAAATGGCATACATAAAAATTTTTCAAGTTCTTGCTTGCCTTTTGCAGTTTTGCTTTTATTGAGAAGGGTATATCGTTGTTTGTAATTTGCCAATAATTTCGCTATTTTCAATTGCTTTTCCTTAGTATTTATTTCAGAATCTGTTGATTTCGGATTAAGTTGAATGAGCCATGCAACAAGTTCGCTATATGAATATCCAAAATATTCCTTTAAATGTTTAAGTTCCAAAATTGTCCCAATATTAATTTTCGTCACATCCTCCACCGATTTAAAATATACAGGTTCTCCTAAGACATTTTTGAATCCAAGCGATATAATATAAGGAAAAGCTGTTGTCATACAGGTAAACCTACAAGAAAATGGGAAAAATTAAAGATGAAAAAAAAAATCCGTCGCCGAATTCGAACCCACTCCTTCGATGGATAAGACACGATAGGTAAGGCGCGCTAACCATTACTCCACGAAACCTTTGTTCTGCCGGGAAAATTAATATGTTATATATAATTGAAAATAAAAAATGCAAGCGGGACAACTATTACAAATTTGCGAGTAATTTGGAAAATTCCAGTAAAAATGATCCATTTCAATATGACAAGAGGGATTGGGACCATATAAAATAAAGAAATTTCATTTTCTAGCATTTATTATAAGTTATAGAACATCAACAATGATTTTCAAGAGGTGACGCACATGAATGCCATATTTTCCATGTTTTTTTCTTATGATAGAAATGTCGAAAATTGTTTAAATTCGCCGAATTTTTCGGCATCGCTCCGCGATTTCGGTGAGTATCTACGTCTGAAATGATGCGCGCTTTCTTATAAAACATGCAATGTTAAGATTGCCGGCGCATTTCGTACATTTGTCAGATTGCAATGAAATTTTCAGGGTACATTCGCAAAATCTTAAGTTTTTGGTAAAACAAAGCACGGAATTTTTCAATAAATGCAGAAAGCAGTCTCTTGATTTGTAAGACAAAAATAAAATTCGTGCATCGTTAAAGTATATAAAATATAGAGTGCTTTACCTGACTTGATCTGTAAGATTTTTACTTATTGTTCATATTCAGCACAGCTCAATGTTTACGTCTGCTAGGATGCGCGAGTGGTGTAAACTATAGTCTGTTTCAGTAAAGTTGCGCTCTGCGCAGCATAAGCGAGTTTCATTACTGCTGTTTCAACTCGAACATAAGAACACAAGAAAGGTATATCATATCTTTATTCCAAGTAATTTTTAAAATGTGTATTGGCGTATCATTCCTGCAAACACCGTTTGTAAATAACAACACACAGCGCACTATTAACATTGTGACAGATATACGACGTCATATCTGACGTTCCTGCAGAGTACCTACATAATGATGATTTGGAAAGCAAAATTGCAAGTCTTGAGGAAAAAGTCAAACAGCTTGAGCTTGATTTGTCAAAAAATAAGAGGATTCTAGGGAAAGTAGGTGTATGTTTAGTGTGGCCCAAATTCTAAAATCTGATTTGAAAATGAAATTCTACACAGGAATTCATACTGCAGCTGCATTTAATGCTGTGTATCAGAGCATTTCTCCATCTTTAAGCAAAGTCCGATATTGGATAGGTCCAAGAAGGGTGGTCTGCAACCCACGGAACAAATTTCATAAAAACCTACGCAGGTTAAGTACAAAAGAAGAAATGATCTTGTTTCTTATGAAAATAAGATTAGGGTTGCTTAATGAGGACCTGGCGGACAGATTTAGTGTGTCCACAACTCATGTAACTAATGTTATAACAACATGGTTCAAGTTGCTATCTGCAGTTCTAAGGACACTTGTGTTCAATCCCAGCAAAGAAACTGTGAAGGGGAACTTGCCTCCTTCATTTCAGAAAGTCCCGTACTGTGATGTACGACACATCATTGATTGCACAGAAGTTTTTATTGAAAAACCAAATAACTTAAACATTGCCGCACAGACATGGAGCGACTATAAGCACCATAACACAGCAAAAATCCTGGTCAGCATTACACCCTGTGGTATGATTAACTATATTTCCGAAGCATGTGGTGGTCGTACCAGTGTAAAATATGTAACTCGACACTCTGGATTTTTAGATATCATACAGCCGTATGACAAAATAATGGCTGACCGAGGATTTCCAATACAAAAAGAAGGGAGTAGATCTCCAACAAGACCCCGTTGCAGCATCAACAGTAAAACACCAAAACACCCGATGCAAAAACACAAAAGACGAGTTCAGCACGAGACGGAAAAGAGACACACGACATGTAAACATCAAACACAAAAGACTACACATAAACCGACGAGACCAATGGGTAACCGGTGCCGACTTTGGACGGCCATCTGTCACGCAAGTAGCAAATGGTGTGGTTATCCTGGATTATGTGCGCACAACCCTCTCACTTCTCCAATTACCCAGAGGTCTCGAAGAAAGTACAATTGGTGAGTAAAACAACCTCCTTACTGCAAGATGACATCACACAAACAAGACCGCGAAACGCAGAGGCCCCAGAGACAGATGGATATGTAAATGGATATAAAAAATGGGCATGCGTAATACAGTCCGTGCTTTGCCGGCTGTAGCGAGCTCATGTATGTAATCACCCGAGGACATCACACAAACAAGACCGCGAAACGCAGAGGCCCCAGAGACAGATGGATATGTAAATGGATATAAAAAGAGGGCATGCGTAATACAGTCCATGCTTTGCCGGCTGTAGCGAGCTTATGTATGTAATCAGCCGAGGAGTCCGACTGACATTCAGAGAGGACAGGTGGTCGGGGTCCTGTCTTCTCTAAAGAGGTTTGGATAGGGCCCGGCATGGAGTCCCGTCGTCACAGTCAGTCAGAGTGCAAGTCTCAAGGATGCGCTTGTACAAGACTGTAGATTGGTCAAGTACCAAGCCTAGTGTCCGTCTGGTGACATTAGGATCATATCCACGATATAAAAGGCGTTTGATGATTCTGACGCATTTTCGATGGTTATGCTGCCTACCTTTGATCCTTTTTATTTTGTTTATCATATCACCATTAAAGACAGGTTGTGTAATACCCATAGTAATGACAAATATGGATAATGACCATATCCCTGTATACAGCACAAAATCGATAATTCAAAAATCAGAAACCGAAGGCATACAAAATCAGGACAAACCTCCACCATATGAAAAGAAGCGAACTCCCGATATGGGAGTGAGACCAGGTGCCCAGGAAGAGTAAGCATCTCCTGCTTGCATGCAACACCCGCCGCTTCAATTCGGTAGAACTGTCACATCCGGTAACTTCCATTTCGGAAGACATATGTACAATCTTTGGTTGGATGGTTCAAATGGTCTATAACAGAATATCACCCACCATTCTGGAGAGTGGGACATCATAGTGAATGACGAGTTCCCCGTATCGACCGTAGAACTTCCTCAGTGACGATGTTAGTCGGTCACAAACATATCCCTGACTGAGAAGCTTATCTGAAAGATGCCTAGCTCTCAGAACAAAATCCGTATATTTGGTACTTGCTCTGGCATAGCGAATCAACTGAGATATGAATACGCCATAAGCAGGCGATGAAGGGATGATGCTACTCAGAAAAGGAAAGTTTGTAATGCTGAAATTGAAGTTTGTCATAGAGTGAGGTGTTCATGTGACCATCAGTGTCGTAGGACAACATTATGTCCAAATAGGATGCTGAATTATTTGTCTCTGTAGTTTCTTTGACTTCAAGCTCTGAAGGATAGATATTGCTCAGGTAATCCGCGAATTTTGGATTATTGATGGACAACACATCGTCTATGTATCTGTAAGTGAAGTTGGATTCAGAAGCTAAGTATCTTTTCCCTTCAGAGACCAGAGATTGAATGAATTCAGCTTCGTACGAGTAAAGAAAAATGTCGGCAAGGAGTGGGGCACAATTGGTCCCCATTGGAATTCCGACAGTTTGCTGGAAGACCTTTCCTCCAAACACCCCAAAATGTTGTACTCTGTTGCATGTATAGATCCGAATATTAGAAGAAGTTGACTGTAATTTTTGTAAAATTTCCAGAAAGTCTTATCTAGGTTATGAAAGCGGAAACCTTGACCTAAAAGTTTTTTGGTAATTTGTAAATTTCTACTGTGAAAATCCAAAATATCAGTACATGCTCTAGCGTACCGGATGAGCTGTGATATGTGAATGCCGTATGACGGTAATCTTGGAACATCACCGTCAAGCCAAGGGAAATTTACTATGTTGAATCCAAAATCATCCCTTTTGTCATATACACTTGTATGAATCTTTCCGTTTACAATTTTGATATTTAGGTCCAAAAAGGGTGTTTCTTTATTTGAAAGGTTTACCTTGTTAAGGGTTAATTCTTGTGGATAAATTTCATTCTTATATAATTCAAAAGCAGGATTGTCAATGGTTAGAATATCATCCAGATACCTAGAAGTATTATTGAAACATTTCAGCTCATCAAATTTTCTTTGCTTTTGAAGGTTTTGGATAAATTCTTTTTCATAAGTGTATAAAAATAAATCTGCAACAAGAGGCGCACAGTTAGTACCCATAGGAATTCCTACAACCTGCTTGTATAGATCCTCACCAAATCTAACATAAATATTGTCCAAGAGGAAGGACAAGGCATAACACAGGTCACTACATGGAAGGACAAGGCATTACACAGGTCACTACAAGCGGATCTTGCTCTATTACATGCAGAACTGCTTATTCCCCCAGGCAGAAGGGGTGTTTCACAAATGTCAACAAGTGATGTGAAAAAGACTAAACAAATAGCCAACAGAAGAATATATATATAGGACAGGCCATTCGCAGACTGAAGTGTTTTAGAATTTTAAAGTATGAGATGCCACTTTCACTAATCTAACATCTAGATGACATAGTGAGAATTGCTGCTGGCATTTGTAATATGTACCCTCCTCTGCCAGGATATGCATAAATCAATACATGTATATGTAAAGATCTGAATGACATGACCTTGTGACCTTGACCTTTATGCTCAAACTTGAAATTTTGGACTTTGTTTCCTTCACACATGCCTAATCTGTTACTGCAAGAAAAATGAAATGAAACTAATCAAATTCATAATGTTTAATCAAGTTTCTGAATAAATTGAAGTTAAATTCTTTGCAATGCCTTCAATACTTTACCATTTATTCATTCATGTACGAGTTCAATATTTTAAAATTACCCGTACATACATGTACATATATCTGAAGAAGGAATTTGAGACTTTCTTAAAATTACTTTGCAAGAAAATGTATGTAAACGAAAGGTACATGTAACTCTGTCAAACCCTCAAAATGAATTTATTGGCAGTATAAAATACATTGTTTGTTCCCACGAAATTTCACTCTTAGGCAAGTCAAATTATAATGAGCATTTATGAAGAAAACTAACAAATAAAGGTGAAAACAGATTCAATAATTTCAATTACTGATAGATTATTGAATGCATTGTAGGAACTTTTCAAATCATCGTATTATACACATAAATCATCAAATGGAACATGTTGCACATGGTAGTACGTATTAGAAGAAGAAGGGAGGAAATCTCAAACAAGACCCCGTTGCAGCATCAACAGTAAAACACCCGATGTATAAACACAAAAGACGAGTACAGCACGAGACGGAAAAGAGACACACGACATGTAAACATCAAACACAAAAGACTACACATAAACCGACGAGAAGTATATGCTTTCTAAATACACATGTTCAAACTAATTGCCTTCATTTTAAAACAAAACATATCTTTGCAATTACAAATGAAACGGGTATAGCTATTACACAAGTTTAACTACATATATACATGTAATATACAATTATGGACTTTCAACTTATTTATCAGGTTTTAAATGATGCTATTGAATTTAAAGACGTTTAACATTATTACATATGATATGATATTGACTTACTATGAAAATATTGGCCGAAGCAGCTTCGGACAATATTTTAATAGCAAGTCAATATCTCACATAATATATAATTAGTTAAAAGTCTATAACTATTTTATTCTATAATTTCACATATGATTCACTATAAATAACGACTCGATTTGCAGAACTTATTTGGGTAATCCTGGTCTATTTTTATACAGTGGTATACAGTGATTTATTCAGGGGCGTCGATGAAGTTATCAGCCAATCAGAGAGTCACTATTTATAGTTTACAGAATAACACAAAATAGAAATTATCATACTGAAAATGTTGCACAAGATTTCTAAATACATTAGTATCCCTTGCAAAACCATTGCAATGTTTCATTGAGCATTGACTTGGTCATTCCCATACATTTGAAATGAAACCATCCATGACATTTGTCACAACAAATAGATCTTTGTGAAAATGATGAAATGTGTTCCTGCTCCAAAATCTGACAATTACAAAGTGTACAGAAGTAAGTGTCACCAGGCTCTCCACTGTCAACATGTTCAACAACATAACCTGCAGTTGACTGTTTTCTTTGCATGTATTCAACAGCAATGAATTTGTTGAAAAAATGAACCAGCTGTCGTGTAACATTAGCAAAGTAGGTATCATCAAAGTGTACACGTTGAACATGGGTACCATTGCATGTATAAACACAAAGATCACACCATTTTCTTCCAGTAATGGCCATCTGTCCTTGTATCTGACAAAAATACTTGTGGTTCTTTTTCAAAACAAAGACATGATTATCAAATTTCAAATAGTCAAGAATATTACATGCACAGAATCCTTTACACACATCACACTTTGGTACCATTGCACATTTTACTTCTAATAAGCCATTGTCGCAACATTTACAATCATATCTAGTGAAGCCGCTAAATATGAATAATTCTTATCTAAAAATAAGCCACACTCTTCTGTGGAAGCTCTCGATTTTTTCACTGTCAGATCTTTTATTCTAACTGGGAGGGTTTTTGTCTCCGTTGGTATGATCCACTGGCATGGAATTGATGTGCAAGATGACAATCCCATTTTGTTGGCAGCATCTATTCTGAATAACATTGCTGCTATATGGTTGCATGTCTGACCGAGCCTGAAAAAATATAAATTGTGTTAATAACTGCATACATGTAACTGTAAGACATTTATTACTGTATATGTGTTCTCAGTTATACCGGTACTTACAGATGAATTATTGATATTTAACAATGTTAACATAGTACTGATTGAGCATGATCAGGGATGCAAAAAAGAACTCATCCAATTGCCAGTGTGGTAAATTTTCATTTGTCACAGATGTCAACACTGCTTTGTGATGTTTTACCTGTATCGTGCTTCAATCCATAGGAATTTGTTTTGTTTTACATCCGGACCTTTTCCTGAAAGGTATACCTTCCTGTCAGGCATAAAAATGTTTGTCTGCAGACTTGCAACAAAATATTTTATAACTGTGGCCTGATGTAGTGAATATGGTTAAACATTAGCCTTTATTTTGAAATGTTGGCCTGATTTATCTGTATTGTCATTATGTGGTGGATGGTAATAATTGATTTAACCTTGCTGTTTAAGACATGTACACAGTGCTTTGTATGTATCTGAGTCTCCTCGTAAACAAATCAGAACAAATGTAATTATGTTTTACACTGTTTTGTTTACATGCAAAACATGTCCATATACATGATATAAAAACCAACTGTAATCAAATACATAATATTTATAATGTGTACATTGCTTACCCAGCAGTACAAGAGCAGAATGCCGACACTACGTCCCCAGAAACCTTCCTCACCATAACCCACATGGTATGATCTGCATCTCGGAGTCGTTGGCTTGGTGTACACTTTGCCCTTAGGTTACATATTTCAGATGCAGCAGATATTGGATGGTAAAAAATCTCTTTCACAAAAATTGACTGAAGGTATTCATAAGCTTTCCCAACTTTATACTCATTCAAAAATTTCTTTATTTTTTCACTGTTACCATGATCAATGAGGAAGGTGACGATGTCGGTGATACACACGGGGGGCCACAAGTGTATGCCACATTTTTCTTCCTTCCATCCACCACTTATCTTTAGAGAATCAGGTTGCTTCTTGTCGTTGTGGAACAGCAAACTCTGGTACTGGTCATGTAGGGATGAAAGGTATTCCGCATCCGTCGCTTCGATTGGTAAATTAAGAGAATTCACGGAAAAACACAGAGCGGCAAATTCTGCTTTGGTGCCCGTCGTCGAAAGCCCCCTCCTTCTAATCTCCGCCGACTGGCACAAAGTAATTAAGTGTCCCCGTCTCTTAGCCCCATGCTCCTCATATCGTCTTTAAAGGGAAATTCGTTCTCCTCTAGCCGTCAACCTTAATATACCACGCACTAGTACTTTGTATTATAGGCGATAAACTGGATATTTTCCTGCGTAACTTTACATAATGTAAAATGTCTACGTTTCGTTTTCGATAAAATTTATTTCCAATTTGAAACGACTGTTTAGTGAAAATCCCTATTGTTGCCCCTGCCAACCGATGAGGCTCAAGTGGGTGATAAGATGATACAAAAGTAATAATGGTCTGTACTGAGTTGACGTAAAACCTAGTTCTACAATACAAGTATTGTAATGTTTCCTGGATAACTGGAGGAGGTGCATGGGCCGGAGGAAATCAATACACAAAACAGAGAGTCTGATTCTCTATTTATTCATCAAGCACTATCTGCGCATGTGCAGATTACAAACAAAAAATCAATATGTACGAAGAACGATAACTATGACGAGTTTATCAATAATATAACATCTCCCTTCTTTTGATAGATATATATTATATGTAAATTTTTATGAATGAAATTGTTCTTTGGTTCCATAACTTGACTACAATTTTCTCGCGGATTCTAACATAACGATCGCTACCATATCGGGAAGGAATCACGGCCGTCTTATCAAATATATGCAAGTAAACTTTTCTCGACAGACAGGACAAAACACTATTCTTTCGATTTTTATAGAGCCCGCATTCTCGATACAAAATGCTGCGCTTGATAGACGATCCCGGTATGTGAAGCCCTGGTCATGAGATGAAGTGAGCACATTGTTGATATAGTATTTTTTATTTTCATTAAAACATTAAAATATAATAGATATAGAGACATTGTTTGCATGAATGCGCGCATCTAGAGCGAGAGTAGGAGAGCTCCGCACCTCGTCAGAATTTGCCAAACTGCTTATACATATATGATTATTTTTGTTTTATACGTATACTTTTTTCTAAATAAAATCATAAACATGATGCTCGCCATGATCCCCCTCCCCTCCAAAAAAAATAATCTAATCACACTCCTCTCCCCTAAAGAAGTGTTGTCGATTTCGGCATGCCATGCAAAAGAAGAGATAGCATTTGAAAATGTGTTTTTTTCCAAATGTAGGACAATCGGGATTAAACCCTCTCCCCTAAAGAATTGTTGTCGATTTCGGCATACCATGCAAAAGAAGAGGTAGCATTAGAAAATGTAGACTTTGATAGGGTTTCCTTTTTTAAAAGAGGTTTAATCCCGATTGTCTTACGAGGGTGATTAGATGATTTTTTTTCTTTTTTGGGGGGGGGGAATCATAACGAGCATCACGTTTATGACTTTATTTAGAAAATAGGGTTTAATCCCGATTGTCCCACATTTGGAAAAAAATCATATCCCGATTGTCCCACATTTTAAAACAAACACATGCATAATGATAATACAAACATTCAGGTTATAGTCTATTTTATTGTTGTTGGTTTTTGTTACACTTTGAATATGATATTAATATTTAATGATTAAATACTGTAAACGGGTCTGATTTCGCGGTGTTAAAAGTTCGCGGTTTTCTGAATGTAGCTAATTGCGGTGGTTTTAATTTCGCGGTATCTTAAGTTGCAGTAGAAAAATCTTATATTATTTTGATACATGTATATATAAAGATTTCGTCGCACAAGCACACAATGTAATTTGAATGGTGTCATCCTGATTGTCCAACATTTATATAAAAAGGTAAAAATGTGGTAGAATTCATGTTGGACAATCAGGATAAGGGGTATAATCATACATTTAATTACGATGATTAATACATAATTGGTGTGATTGATCTTAGCCGCTAATTGGCTCAGGTAAATCTCAGGTTAAGCTCAGGTAAATGTTGGACAGTCGTAAAACGTAGGGAATAAACGCATCATGTATCATTGTACAAAGGCTAAATCTTTGTCCCATAGTCAAACTAGATTTTGTTTTGTATGTATATGGACTAATAGATGAGAAAACGATGATGTGTAACGACTGTATCGTATGGTCAAAGAAGTTTGGTGTGTGGTGATCATGGTGATTATGTTAAGATCTGTCGGCTAGAACCCATTTTTCACATTCTATGATATCCATTTTTATATAGGTACGTGCTCTGAAATATGAAAATAATGAGTTTTTTTTTCATAATTTATTTCATACATCATCAAGATAACACATAAAATAATAAAGCACAAATTTCAAATTATAGCACTACAAAGCACAAATTTAACATTATAGCACTGATCAATACACATTTCATTTTTTCATTGTTTTCAACTTTAAATGAAATCACTGATAACTTAAAAATACACAAGTACAAATTAACTTTGAAAAGTTATCGTTTAACCATTCATATATTGATGATAAGAAATACACTAGAAATGTCATTTAAAAACATATACATGGAGATGTAGAAAAAGTTCATCAAAAATCCTTATGCCATTAATAGTCACAGTATAGAAAGTCTAACCAAGATGAATCAGCTGGGACACCTCATCCACATACTCGAACACGTCTATTTCGCTGGCCTGAAGACGTCTCTGAAGGTTACGTATACGGGAGTCGATGTTGCGGTATTTCCTCTTCTTCGGTTTCGGGAGTCCTCCGGCACGGATCTGTACGATGCTGATTTCGTTGGAAGCCTGGATCTGCTTCAGGTGTCGAATGATCTGGTACATATTAGGATGCGCGATCTGTACCTGTTTCTTTATCTTCGAATGCCATCCCTCTAGGTGATTGGTAGTCCTTGGTCCGTCTGAGTTGAAGTGGTTCCACACTAAACGGTCTCTGTCAACCCACTGTTCCGTCACATAGTCAACGAAAGGCTCCGTCCTTGCCACCGGAAAATCTGTGTCCCAAAGTTCCTGCAGCGCGAACTCCCACACATCCTCTATTCGGTCCAACGGCACTAGAGGCAAAGCGGCGGCTCTACGAACAAGGAGTTTGATGGCGTCATTCTGTTGATAAGGAATCTGCAGTCCAGTCTGTTGAGCTTTCCTCCACACGCACTGGGTAAAATGGAAGAAACATCCCTTCAGAGTAACACTAGGAAATGCACTTCGGGTGGCACTGTGCATCGCAGATTCAAAATCCAAGAACACTGTAGCAGGCTCAAGTTGAAGACCACGATCATCACACGCACTCTTAAGTAGATCCCAAAAACGCAAATACACATCTGTACTCTTCCCTGGTAAAAACGCAAACACAAGGGGGTAGAAATGTCCGTCAACACATCCATGGAGAGAGTAAAGTTGGTTGAACACTCCGGGACACACATAGAAAGTTCCATCTCCGTAGATCGTCGAACAGTTGGTCAGTAGCTCTAAGTTGCTGTCTGTTGCGTAGATGATGATGCGTCGCCCGGCGTCATTGCTGTCAGTGAGAAGGAAACGTTCTCCGACGGTAGTCTCGGTCCATTCCCCTTGAAGTACGAGATCAGCCTGAGTGGTGGGTAGCTTCGGGAGGAGTTTGGATCGCTGCTGATGTAGGACGTTGTGGCACGATTGGTATGTTGGTAGTCTCTCCACCATCCGCTGAGTGTCGTCGTCCCATTTTGGATTGCGCAGACCTGACACAACTTCCTGGTAAATCTGGGGACATGGCTTGGTCTCCTCTCGACATCTGGAATGAAAAAAGTGATTTAGTAGAAATAGGTATCAATATAACAAGAGGAGATGAAATTTCGATAGCTTGACCTTTAACTGATGTGTAAGAATTTATAGTTAAAAAGAAATCAGATACCATGACCTTCGATTTTATTAGACCTTGACCTTTGAGGCGATGACCTTAGACAACAGGTCTATACAAAATATGAATGCATGTAGAGAAATACGGATAACAGATAGATGATTAGTTTGATGTTCAATTGCACAAAATGTTTAAAAATATCATGATCGTTCCTTTTTATCCATGACCTTAGATGTTGACCTTGAATGTTTCCCGAATTATGTGGCAAAATTGAAGTTACAAGATTGAAATTATTGTGATTTATACCTTGACTTAATGGTGTTCATAACCTCATCGACTTGGAGTTGAATGCGGTCTGGTGAGTGGTTGTGCGTGCCGTTGCTGCCGACCAGGATGTTGTTTAGTGTACGAACTGTAGCAGGACACGCACGGACGGAGCATCTCCAATAGGTGCGTTCATCGCGTCGCAGTTTGACTACATATCGGTTGTCGTTGTAGACTAAACTGGGGTTGCCGCGTTCGTTTCTAACGAATTGAACTCTAAGTTGTGCGTTTGCCATGATTGGAATGATGAAAATTGTTGGATCCCATGCGTATATAAGGGTTACTGAACAATACTCAGTATAATTATGAAGAAATTCGCTAATTGAGTAACGTATTAAAAAAGATACAGCTTGGCTACAGCTTGGCTTGTAATTGACTGCAAATTATATTTAATGTACTGCTTGGAGGCTGCTAGTTTATTTCAATCATCATCATTACAGATATGTTTATGATAAGTAATATTTTTCGCAACATTTTTAATTAGGATAATTTGTTCTGTTAAAATTACTAATAATTCAAAAAGGCGCACTAGCTCTCAGTTGTATAGGAATGAAAATCAAGATGCGAGTATATGGAGAATTAATAGATAAAAATTCAAAACTAAATACATGTATAATATGAAATTTGGAAAAATACACAAAAAGTTCTCTTAACAGTCTAAAATATTCCACTAATTAGTATGTTTATTTAATGATTACAGGTATGTTTATTTAATCATACAGGTAACATTGAAATTCATGTTGGACAATCAGGATATGGGATTTTTAAAATGTTGGACAATCAGGATTGAACCATTTGAATGTTGTTTCTAATTTTAAGTGTTTATCGTCGTAATTAATGACAAACAAGTAGTAATTAGTGATAATTACTTAGAAACGGTTAAATATCAATTCAAGATTACGGATAAGTAGATTGAAATCAATTAAGTGCGTACGATTTGCACTAGAAATCTTAATCTCGCTTTGCATGTCATCTTCCATTTTATATAAAAAAATACGGGTATGATAATAGATGCATCGTAAGTATATTGAAATTAAAAAGATTTTTTTTGTAGCGCCACAAAAATTGCCCATGTTTGGGATAGACCAGCCCTCACGCTAGCGAGCCTGCTGAAGCATATGAACATCGTTTCCACAAAATCATTGCGGGGGGTTAATGTTCGCAGAAAATTCGAAAACGGCGAATTTAGCGAAATTAAAACCACCGCAATCATTTCCCCGTTTACAGTACGATACATTTTTTTTATTTTCATTCATAAGAGACAACACTGGCTAAATGTTCTTATGTATTTCTCTCTCTCGAACACTTTCATACGGACATACATTTACTCTTAATATTTTCGTAAATAAGCCCAATATTTTCTCAAGATTAAGTTATAGTTCAGAAGTTTGCTTATTTCATCTGAAAGAGCATATACATGTACTTATAGTGATGAGAAGAACTTTATGTCTATGAAGAGAGGAGTCATACTGTTGTCACGTTACGTTCCAGAGACAGTTTAGGCATTTTCATTTTCAAATAGATTAGTATATGGATATATGGATTGGAGACGCAAATCACCTTGTACATCTTTTGGAGCTGCACCATCTTTAGCTTGACGTATAATCCTCGACAAACCAGTCTTCAAAGCATGCCTCCATACTTTGCTTGAAAACGCCATTTGGGACAAGGTCTAGTGGCAGAAGTTGATCAGTGCAAGGACATATTCACTAAGAATCATCTTTTTCTCTAACATAGATTTAAGTTCATCGCCTCTATGGGCTTTATAAACGTCAAGTATGCACAATGCGCGTTGTCTAACGGGCAGATCCAACTACTCCGTCATTTTCTCGATGAAAGGTTCAATTATCGTCTCAATAGAAGTGAAAGAAAAACACGTTCACTACTATCACATCTGTTTTATTACCCTATATTTCACAACGATAACATTAGAACACCCTGCCTTGTCCCTATTAATCATTTAACGGTTAAGTGACTACTTCATACACTTTTTCTACCTGACAATACACCTGTTAATTTCAGTGGCGTATCCAAGCTAATTATATCAGTATAATAATGTAAACTTACCGTTCCATGGTGTGAGCATTGGACCAGTGAGTTTATGAATAATTAACTTCCCAATCAGTTGGAAAGTTGTACACTTGGTGTCACTGATATGTTTTGACCCGGTAAATCAGCTGAAATGGGAGCATGGCTCCGGACATAGTACATGATAAGAAGACTGTCACTTGTCGCTTAAATCATCAAGCGCCTTGATTGGGACCTGTTTCGCTCCTTGTTCCTCCATTGTCCACTCGTTCAGTATCATTACACGTAATCAGCAATCAAAAGAACAGGTGCATAAAATTCTCCATACAATGATTGAGCACGCTTTACAAAACGTGAAGCATTATTGTAAGATGCAAAATAATGTTTATATATATATTAACTGTTGAGAAACTTATTTTTAGCTCTCAACATTACATTATGAATCAGCTATTTGCCTATCATTTGTAGCTCACCTGAGCGAAGCTCAAGTGAACTATTGTCATAGCGCGGCGTCCGTCGTCTTTCGTTAACATTTTAGCATTTTCGACTTCCCCTATAAAACCGCTGCACAGAATTTCAGAAAACTTCAAAGGAAGCAAGAACTCAATGCTCTCTACCAAGTTTGTGATTTTCGAGCTGATCGGAAATCCAAGATGGCCGCCACAGGCTCTGGTTGGCTGACACATGTTCGACTTCTCTTCTGAAACCTGTACACATAATTTCTTAAAACTTCACAGGAAGCAATGACTCATTGCCCTCTTCTAAGTTTGCGTTTTTCGAGCCGATTGGAAATCCAAGATGGCCGCCACAGGCCTGATTGGCTGACACATTTTTTATTTCTCCTCTGAAAGCTCCACACAGATTTCACGAAACCTCACAGGAAGCAAAAACTCAATGCCCTCTTCCAAGTTTGTGTTTTTGAGTCGATCGGAAATCAAAGATGGCCGCCACCGGCTCTAATTGACTGACACATTTTCGACTTCTCCTCTGAAAAGTCTTAACAGAATTTTCGAAACTTCACAGGAAACACATACTCAATGTCCTCGGTAAAGTTTGTGTTTTTCGAGCCGATGAGAAATCCAAGATTGCTACCACCAGCTCTGATTGGCTGACACATTTTCGACTTCTCTTCTGAAACCATTGCACAGAATCTCTCGAAACTTCAAAGTATACAAGAACTCAATGCCTTCTACCAAACAAAGGAGGGGATCTCCAACAACACCAGGTTGCAGCATCCACAGCAAAACCCCAAAATACTCAATGCAAAAACACAAAGCAGACAAGCGCAGAAAGATCGCACAACACAGAAACATCAAGACAGAGGACTACTCATAAATCAACGAGACCAATGGGCAACCGGTGCCGACTTAGGACGGCCATCTGCCACGGAAATAGCAGAAGGTGTGGTTATCCTGGATTACATGCGCACAACCCTCCCACCTTTCCAATTACCCAGAGGTCTAGAAGAACGTATAATTGTGGTGTAAAAGAACCTCCTCAATAGTCAGATGACCACACGCAAACAAGACCGCAAAACGCAGGGGCCCAAGCAACACAGATGAATATGTAAATTGATAGAAAAAGAGGACGTACGTAATACAATCCGTACTCTGCCGCCGCCAGCTCATGTATGTTATCACCCGAGGTGTCTGACTGACATTCAGAGAGGACCATAATTCATAATTATTTTTCCATTTTCATTGCATTTTCCTTTTCATAACAATTTTATTTATGCAATGTTTGTTAAATTGTACCCAAGGTCAGAGTTTTAAATTAAAAAATGATACAAAAAAGTCTGTCAAATTATTTCAGAGCTTTAAAAAGGAACAATATTTAAATTTCCTGGCTATGACAGTCTTCAAGAATTAAATTAATTAGATTTGAATTTCAAACGATAAAGTTTGATATGAATACTTTCTCTTTAATTTCTTTACGTCAATCAGAGAAAAAGAAATGGCGGATTTGACTTCTAACGGGGAGGTCAAGATGTCGTTTTAATGTTTGGGGGTTTTTGGACTGTCAAAAATCTGAATTATATATCAGAGGAAAGTCAGGGAATTTTGTTCACCAAGATTGTGACAACCGTACCAAAGGAAAAAAAATATGATTGGGAGACTCTGGTCCATTTTCTGATAATATGAACAAATTTTGCCCTAGGTTTGTAAATCAATATCAATTTAGAAGCGTCGTAAATTACGCAGAAATTAATGTTTTTTTACAAAATTATTCTTGGTAAGGCTATACCATCTGTAGAAGGGTCCCTACCTGTATCCCAATTTTGTTGCTCGAACATGCAACAATGTCGCCTTCAGCCATATCGTCCCACTCAACTTTTCAATTTTATATAACTAAATAAGAGTTATACATGTCAGGAATCGTCGTTTCTTTTGGGAATCAAATCATATTTGTGATAAATACCTTCTCGAAAATATTTTAACAAGTTGTCTCTCCCCCTCTCCTCCATTAAGTACGAGGAATCTAGTATTACGAACATCTTGGAAATGGGAAATTTTCTGGCCGGTTTTCTCTTTTATACCAGCATAATTTGCATAAATTATTTAACAATTGCGTAGGTGTACAACAAGTAAGATGGATATGTAACATTATCTTTTGTGAATTTGTTGTGTTTCCTGCAAATTATAGCAACACTTGCGGATAACTTTGTCCATTGTCCGTCTGTGTGTCAGATGTTTTCTTTTGTGTTATGGTTGTGAAAAATTATCATCGTTTTATGGGACGAGAAATAAAACAAGTATTTATTACGTAGCTATGCCCCTGTTTGCTTTGGTATCTTGTAGTATTACGTCATACGATGTAATAGAGTAGGTGCTTATTTTTGAATTTAGCAACACTATATCTTTTTTAGTCCCCTACTGGCAACGTCTAAGGGGAATTTTAGTTTCCTCTTCCTCTGTCTGTCCGTCCGTCTTTCACAATTTTCCGGACTTTTTTTTTCGCTGTTGTTGGATATATTGAACTAATTTTAGGTATGTGGATATATCTCAAAGTTATACAGAACAAGTTTGAGGGTTTTTTTTACAGACCTATTACTTTAGTTGTTCATATATTATTATCAAGCTGCCAAGCAAAATCAGGTCTATGAAAAGTCCGTGTCTATCTGTCCGTCAGTCACCCCTCCGTCCGACGTTGTCCTTCAGCTTTTTTAGGAGTATGTTACGTTATATTCTTTTGGGAGAAAAGTGCTTGGACTTTACATGGTGATAGACCATGTAGAGATAAATCTAACATATTTGTAAAATATGACATGACCTCTACGTTTTACGGTCGTGTTTGTGTGAGGTCATCTTTCAGTGAGGAGGTTGTTTTACACCACAATTGTACGTTCTTCGAGGTTATATTAATATAGAAAGTGATATAGCGACCATGTCAGGGAAAATATTCAAAACCCCTCGCGGGAAACACTGTCAAAATCCTCGCGGGAAACTTTACGAGCTCCACACGGCAAAGGTCATAAGTGTAACACAAATGAGTTGAAGAAGAATCTGACGATAAGCTCAACAGCACTCACAATAGAGCACCTAATAAAGCGTGACGGACCAGGTGGGACTAAGTGCCCGGGAGGGGTAAGCATCCCCTGTTGACTAGCCGGTGCGGTGTCTATGTTCATGCACGAAAATAAAAACAATATATAAAATGCATGCATTACACCGTCTAAGGTTTTATCTTTATAGAAAGTGCTATAGCGTCCATGTCAGGGAAAATATTCAAAACACTCACTGTCAAACCCCTCGCGGGAAACACTTAATTTCAGACCCCTCACAGGGAATTTTTTAAAAAGTCGTCAATATTGCAGTCTTTACTGCATATTTTCAACGAAACCTTTTTATGGCTCCTTTTTTCCCTCTATCTAGGCCATTTTGAATACATTTTGCGTTTTCAATCAAATTTATTTTATGCGCGGATCCAGCTTTTATCACCAGGGGGAGGGGATGTCCAAAAGGTCGGGGGTCCGGGAAGCTAATGGATTTCCACGTTTTAACTGTCTGTAAACAATGCGAAATGAACACCTAAAACTGACGTAAATTATATACCTAAAGGCATATGGGAGACATTATTGAAGACGAAAAATTAGTTGATGTAAGCCGTCCATTGAAACGTTGCCATTTCTAGCCACGAGGAGGCTTCCACAATAAGAACCGTGTTTTTTTTTCTTTTTTTTTTGTGTGTTTATTTATATTTCTTTTTTTATTGTGGCGGTGGTTCTTTTTCAATGAGGAATGATCATAGATTTATTGCCAGTAAAAGAAGGGAGGAGATCTCCAACAAGACCTCGTAACAGCATCAACAGCAAAACACCCGATGCAAAGGAAAGGAGGGGATCTCCAACAATGCAAAAACACAAAAGACGAGTACAGCACGAGACGGAAAAGAGACACACGACATTTAAACATCAAACACAAAAGACTACGCATAAACCGACTAGACCAATGGGCAACCGGTGTCGACTTTGTGGTGTAAAACAACCTCCTTACTGTAAGATGACCTCACACAAACAAGACCGCGGAACGTAGAGGCCCCAGAAACAGAGATGAATATGTAAATGGATATTAAAAGAGGGCATGCGTAATACAGTCCGTGCTGTGCCAGCTGTAGCGAGCTCATGTATGTAATCAACCGAGGAGTCCGACTAACATTCAGAGAGGACAGGTGGTCGGGGCCCTGTCTTCTCTAAAGAGGTTTGGACAGGGCCTGTCATGGAGTCCCGTCGTCACAGTCAGTCAGAGTGCGAGTATCAAATGAGTTAACGAAGATCCTGACGATAATCTAAGTATAAAATACTCAAAGTATAAAATAGAATATAGCCTTAGATTACTTAGATTTAACATTAAATCTGGGTTGAGTGTATTTTTAAAGCAATGGATTTGATGATTTTAAGGATATATTGAACGGGATTCGGTACCTTCAGTTCAACATTTGGACATTTTAATAGATATATAGAACTAGGTTATTCCAATAGAGGGTACTCCTATCTGAGGTTGATGTAAAAGCCGTGATTTATTTTCATCTGAAGTGTTTGAAGCGGACGACTCGATTGTGGTTCAGCATCTCCAGATGATCTTCGCGTCTACTTTCTAATTGAAAATCAATGTTGTTTTGCACATTGTAGATCCTGATCTTCACTTGTGTTCATGAATTCTACAGTATCATCAGCAGATACATTTGAGTTTTGTACATGCAACAATGAGGAAATTACAGAATCCAAACGAAAAACAAGTCAGGAATAGGCTATGCGAACTATGGCGGTAAAATGCCATGTCTACCCCATAAGGCTTTAACTTTTCAACATCAATTTTATCAGGTAAAGAATATGACATTCCGATTTGTTTTAACCTCTTTGACTTTATCTAATGTCCCGAACCCAAGCAACCTTAACCACCTCTTAAGCTAAAAATCCTGTGATGACCTCACCTCGATGTCTGTATCTAGTAAGCTGAGCTAAGGATGCAGACATCCAGGCTCGGCCATCAAGCGATACATGGTCTTCTTATCTAGTGAGAAAGATGTTTCGTTTAATCCAGACGCATCATTCATTGGTTCATATGAGGTTGGAAACATGGCCTGCAAAAGAAAATAATAATTGAGATATAGAAATCAACTAATTATAATAAAATTGATAAAAATGCAATGATCGCTGTGCGATATAAGTCCCCTACCGGCGGCATAAATTTATGACTCCTCCCGGGCACCTGGTCCCACCTCTAGCTTACTAGCGGTCCGTCGATGTTTAATTTTGTGCTCTATTGAGAGTGCTGTTGAGATTATCCTCAGGATCTTCTTTAACTCATTTGTGTCACTATTATGCCCTTTGCCGTGTGGAGCTCGTAAAAAAGTTCCCCGCGAGGGTTTGACAGTAAGTGTTTTGAATATTTTTCCCTGACATTGTCGCCATGGTACTTTCTATATAGACATAACGTCAGACAGTGCATGAATTTTATATATTTTCATTTCCATGCTCAGACATCGACGGCGGGTGCGGCTAGCCAACAGGGGATGCTTACTCCTCCCGGGCACCTGGTCCCACCTCTAGCTTGCTAGGGGTCCGTCGATGTTTAATTTTGTGCTCTATTGTGAGTGCTGTTGAGATTATCGTCAGGATCTTCTTTAACTCATTTGTGTCACACTTATGCCCTTTGCCGTGTGGAGCTCGTAAAAAAAGTTCCCCGCGAGGGGTTTGACAGTAAGTGTTTTGAATATATTTCCCTGACGTTGTCGCCATGGTACTTTCTATATAGACATAACGTCAGACAGTGCATGAATTTTATATATTTTCATTTCCATGCTTAGACATCGACGGCGGGTGCGGCTAGCCAACAGGGGATGCTTACTCTTCCCGGGCACCTGGTCCCACCTCTAGCTTGCTAGGGGTCCGTCGATGTTTAATTTTGTGCTCTATTGTGAGTGCTGTTGAGATTATCGTCAGGATCTTCTTTAACTCATTTGCATCTCTGTTCATCATCTTCAACAACAGCCAAGAAAGGTCTGGGAAACTGAACTCACGAAATTTGCTAAGTCCAAGGGCCATAACTCTTGTGAAAATTAGTCAATCTAAATTAAACTCAAATCTGCATCACACTATAATGTATTCAAATACAAAAAATCAGCTCATTATCTGCAATAACAGGCATGAAAAATCCGGAAAACTGAAAATTTCATGAAATTTGCTAGGTCCAAGGGCCATAACTCTTGTAAAAATGGGCCAATGGAAACCAAACTCAAACTTGGTCTGTATCACACTGAGATGTATTCATTCACCAAAAATCAGTGCATTATTTGCAAAAGAACCAAAGTAAAGTCCGGAAAACTGAAATTTTCATAAAATTTGCTAAGTCCAAGGGCCATAACTCTTCTGGAAACAGGTGAATCTAAAGCAAACTCAAACTTCATCTGTATCCCACTGAGATATATCCACATACCAAAAATGAGTTCAATTTACCCGACAACAGTGGAAAAAAGTCCGGAAAACCGAAATTTTCATAAAATTTGGTAAGTCCAAGGGCCATAACTCTTGTAAAATTAGGTCAATCAAAAGCAAACTCAAACTTGATATGTATCACATTGAGATATATCCACATATTAAAAATGAGTTCAATATATCCAACAACATTGGAAAAAAGTCCGGAAAACCGAAATTTTCATAAAATTTGCTAAGTCCAAGGGCCATAACTCTTGTAAAATTAGGTCAATCAAAAGCAAACTCAAACTTGATCTGTATTACATTGAGATATATCCACATATTAAAAATGAGTTCAATATATCCAACAACATTGGGAAAAAGTCCGGAAAACCGAAATTTTCATAAAATTTGCTAAGTCCAAGGGCCATAACTCTTGTAAAATTAGGTCTATCAAAAGCAAACTCAAACTTGATCTGTATCACATTGAGATATATCCACATACCAAAAATGAGTTCAATATATGCAACAACAGTAGAAAAAAGTCCGGAAAACTGAAACTTTCATAAAATTTGCTAAGTCCAAGGGCCATAACTCTTGTAAAATTAGGTCAATCGAAAGCAAACTCAAACTTGATCTGTATCACATTGAGATATATCCACATACCAAAAATGAGTTCAATATATGCAACAACAGCGAAAAAAAGTCCGGAAAACTGAAAATGGGACAGATGGACAGACAGACGGACAGACAGACAGACAGACGGACAGACAGACCGAGAGGAAACTAAGAGTCCCCTTTGGCGTTGCCGGTAGGGGGCTAAAAATTTCAAAACAATATCAGAAAATATACTTTAAACTTAAATATGAAAAAAATAATATTGAAACATAGTTACATTCAAAACAATATCATTTTGTTTCATTGTGTGATCAAGGAGCTTAATAGCACACTCAACCACACTAATTTCTATCTTTTGGGAATTTCAATCTTGAAATTCCTCCCAAGAATTTGCTCAAGGACGGAAGAGAAAATGCGCATTGAGAGGCAGAGCCGACCAAGCTGGTCCATGTACGTTCTGTCAACAATGCTGTTAATCGCTCTACCTCTGAATCCTCAATATTCTATTCGGAGCTGTCCGTAACGACAGCACTGGTTCTCCTCTGTTTGATCAACTAACTCCTGTGCCTCAGGAGAAAATCCATAGGTAATTTGCTTGTGCTATGGATATAATAGATCTGAAAAACTGAACTCCGTATTTACGGCTTTGATGCTTCTGAAATAAAAGAAATAAGTAGTAAATAGAATTATTAAAATACATGTTTTGTATTGACCCGATTATCACAAATGTACAAATTGTCTTTAAATATAGATGCCATTACTGTAGAATAACCTTGATGATATGTCTTTTACTTTATAGTGCTGAATGTACGATTACAGACTTATTGATGGAGAAACAAAGACTACCAGTTTGTCCCTTAGTGCTGAAAATTTTAGGAGTTATTATAAAGTGTTTTGTATTGTAATGTTTATTAGCCAAAAGCATAAACTTAAAGGTATACAACAATGCATAAGTAAAATAAATACACATTATTTTGGAACTTGCCGTGATAACCTTACCCAGATGTTCGAAGTTTGGTGTTCTTACAGTGCTAAATGTAATCATATAATAAAAAGTATTCATAACATTTCTACAATGTTTTGGATATATATGGCCGCGGTGAATACAAAACGTTAATATGACAATATTGAAATTGCACAAGTCAAAATTATAGAACACAAAACATTACCGATATCAAATTACCAATATCAATTAAATTCGCACGTTGTGCGACAAATGTCAAAATAACTATATACAGTTATGTGGAATGCCGATGGACAAACCACTGTACAAAGTGTGACCGCCAAGGATTTGAGGTGGGGGTCTGTGGGATGCTGACTGCATCATTGCTACTATTATATCTCTCTGTAGCCCCCACTCCATATTTGTAACATTTCGGGTCACTTGTCTTTCTCTTTGCTCTACGTAGAAAGATCACTATAAGTTTCTTCTACATTTCTAAAGTTTATTAATCATATATACAGAACTATGTACAGGTTGATAAATCCACAGTGTATATATCTAAGTCATTTTTTTTTTATCTCCACCAGCCAGAATAATACTTTTTTTTTATGCTCACTGTTAGAAAAAATAAAGATAGAAATCTGATTTTGATAAGGAAAGTAAATCCTATAGAATCTAAAGTGCCAATAGCTCAAAGGCTTACTTCAAACAGAATTAGCTAAAAAGATAATTACACTAAATGGTGTGAGTTGAATGTCATGTCATCTGGCAGACAGAGCAATCAAACACAAGCCTAATCTTTTCTATAAACAATCTCTATGAATTTAGAGTTATTTTGGCCTAAAGATATTTTGTCGAAGAAAACGTATAAAAAGGCAAGAAATAATAAGAAAATTGAAATTCCTCAAATCATGAATGTAATTACAAGAATTTTTGACGTTTGCAATACTAAAATGACAACTTACTTAATAGCAAATAACAAATGATAATAATTAATGATGGATTATGCATGTTAAAAGGATGCCAATTATGTATGCATAATTTGCACCCCATATACTTTATATGCTGGTCATAAAAGCACGAAGTTCAACAGAACGATGTTGTGTTCACATCATCGCCGGTGAAAGCCTTGCGAGCTGGAACCACTGTTATTCAAAGTACAAAGGTCAAACGTTCAAACAAAGCATAATTTGAGTTCGCAGCATCGCCAGTGTATGCCATGCGATGTAGAAGCAATTTTTCAAATGTAAAATATTTACATCATTGTAACGACGTGTATAATGTATTGGGTGGTTTTAACGCCACATGATCGAAGATCACGCCAACAAAAATGTTGGGGAAAATCATTCAATATATTATACTCGCAACCGCGGCCCTGTACAAAGAGGAGGGGGAGTATTTGTACTTAAGCGTTGGATACGTTTTTAAGGAAGTGTTCGTTGCCTTGTTTTGATAGGTGTACACCTTCCTCGATAAAAGATTCGCTGTTATTGATACTAAATTATGGGTTACGAATAATATGGCCACGGGGGGCAAATACTGCGGCAGCATGTCTATTTAAGGCATGTTATTTATGAACGAAGGAATTTCAACGATTTTATGATAACCATATGAAAATATAGTATCCATATCACTTTATCATTTTATGAAGGAAAATTAATAGGTCCGAGATGAAAAATCAAGATAAATGCGTATTTGAAAAATGGGTAGAAAATGCCGGAAATTTGTTGCTAAAAATAGCACATTTGTAAAGAAAATACAAAAAAAGTGGAATTGCACTCCACTCCTTTGATTTTTATTTTACCTTTTTTGTAAATATAAAATAAAACACGTTAGAAACTATGTATAAAAGTAGAATTTGAGAAATCGCTACATTATAATGTAAAGGGACGGTGTCCCTGAAAATTACTGAATTTTACAAAATTTTGGAATACAAAATCTTTCTTTTTATATGAAAGTATACATTCTCATTTGTATAAATTCATATTTTCAGGCGAATCTAACGTAAACACTAACAGTTATAGACCTGTAATAACGTAATTTTGAATTTGGGGTGCTCACCTCTAATTCTTTGCACTAATGCCACCTACAATGTATTGGTTTTTTACAATAGATGTTTGTGAATATTTAATTCTTTAAGAAATCGCTAATACTAGGGTCGTTACAGTATTTTTTTTCCAAAAAAGAAGAAAACAAGAGGCCCAAGGGTGTCACATCGCTCACACGAGGAGACTGTTTATATGTTTTCAATCAAAGTCAATACCTGAAGGAAATCGCTTTTAGTGAAGCTTTGAGAAGGACAAGGTGTACAAGTTACTTCCTGTAAAGTTCGGTGACATTCTTTGCAGTAGTTTAAGAGGATTAGTCAAAAATGTGTCATTCAAATAGAGCCTATAGAGGACACCTTGGATTTCCAATCGGCTCGAAAAACACAAACTTGGTAGAGGGTAATGAGTACTTGTTCCCCACGAGGGGTTTGACAGTAAGTGTTTTGAATATACTTCCCTGACATTGTCGCCATTGCACTTTCTATATAGACATAACGTCAGACAGCATGGATTTTATATATTTTCATTTCCATGCTTCATTAACATCGACGGCGGGTGCGGCTAGCCAACAGGGGATGCTTACTCCTCCCGGGCACCTGGTCCCACCTCTTGCTAGGGGTCCGTCGATGTTAAATTTTGTGCTCTATTGTGAGTTACATTGACAGTACTTGCTTCCTGTGAAGTTTATTGAAATTCTATGCAGCGTTTTCAGTGGTATAGTTGAAGATTTGCTAGCCAATCAGAGCCTGTGGCGGCAATCTTGGATTTCCGATTGGCTTGAAAAACACAAAACTAGGTAGAGGGCAATGAGTACTTGCTTCCAGGGAAGTTCAGGGAGATTCTGTGCAGCGGTTTCTGAGGATAGCTAAAAAAGGAGTCAACCAATCAGAGCTTGTGGCAGCCATCTTGGATTTCCCATCGGCTTAAAAAACACAAACATTGTAGAGGGCATTGAGTATTTGCTTTCTGTGAAAAGAAGGTAGGAGATCTCCAACAAGACCCCGTTGCAGCATCAACAGTAAAACACCAAGACACCCGATGCAAAAACACAAAAGACGAGTACAGCACGAGACGGAAAAGAGACACACGACATGTAAACATCAAACACAAAAGACTACACATAAACCGACGAGACCAATAGGTAACCGGTGCCGACTTTGGACGGCCATCTGTCACGCAAGTAGCAAATGGTGTGGTTATCATGGATTACGTGCGCACAACCCTCTCACTTCTCCAATTACCCAGAGGTCTCGAAGAACGTACAATTGTGGTGTAAAACAACCTCCTCACTGTAAGATGACATCACACAAACAAGACCGCGAAACGCAGAGGCCCCATAGACACAGATGAATATGTAAATGGATATAAAAAGAGGGCATGCGTAATACAGTCCGTGCTCTGCCGGCTGTAGCGAGCTCATGTATGTTATCACCCGAGGAGTCCGACTGACATTCAGAGAGGACAGGTGGTCGGGGCCCTGTCTTCTCTAAAGAGGTTTGGAGTCCCGTCGTCACAGTCAGTCAGAGTGCAAGTCTCAAGGATGCGCTTGTACAAGACTGTAGATTGGTCAAGTACCAAACCTAGTGTCCGTCTGGTGACATTAGGAACATACCCACGGTATAAAAGGCGTTTGATGATTCTGACGCATTTTCGATGGTTATGCTGCCTACCTTTGATCCTTTTTATTTTGTTTATCATATCACCATAAAAGACAGGTTGTGTAATACCCATAGTAATGTACTCTGTTGCATGTATAGATCCGAATTTTAAAAGAAGTTGACTGTAATTTTTGTAAAATTTCCAGAAAGTCTTAACTAGTTTATGAAAGCGGAAACCTTGACCTAAAAGTTTTTTGGTAATTTGTAAATTTCTACTGTGAAAATCCAAAATATCAGTACATGCTCTAGCGTACCGGATGAGCTGTGATATGTAAATGCCGTATGACGGTAATCTTGGAACATCACCGTCAAGCCAAGGGAAATTTACTATGTTGAATCCAAAATCATCCCTTTTGTCATATACACTTGTATGAATCTTTCCGTTTACAATTTTGATATTTAGGTCCAGAAAGGGTGTTTCTGTACTTGAAAGGTTTGCCTTGTTAAGGGTTAATTCTTGTGGATAAATTTCATTCTTATATAATTCAAAAGCAGGATTGTCAATGGTTAGAATATCATCCAGATACCTAGAAGTATTATTGAAACATTTCAGCTCATCAAATTTTCTTTGCTTTTGAAGATTTTGGATAAATTCTTTTTCGTACGTGAAGTGTCATGAAATTATGTGCATTGGTTTCAGAGGAAAAGTCGAAAATGTGTCAGCCACTCGGAGCCTGTGGCGGCCCTCTTGGATTTCCGATAGGCTACAATAAACATAAACTTGATAGAGGGCTTTGAGTACTTGCTTGCTGTGAAGTTTCATGAAATTCTTTGCAGAGGTTTCAAAGGAGAAGTCGAAAATGCGTCAGCCAATCAGAGCCTGTGGCAGCCATCTTGGATTTCCGATCGGCTCGAAAAACACAAACTTAATAGAATGGATTGAGTACTTGCTTCCTGTGAAGTTTCATGAAATTCTGTGCAGAGGTTTTAGAGAAGTCGAAAATTCGTCAGCCAATCTGAGCAAATGGCAGTCATCTTGGATTTCCGATCGGCTCGAAAAACACAAACTTGGTAGAGGGTATTGAGTACTTGCTTCCTGTGAAGTTTCATGAAATTATGTGATTATTAGAGTCGTTACTGCACATTTTCAAATAAAACTTTTTATGGCTCCTTTTTCCTAGTTTTAGACCCGTTGGAATGAATTTAACGTTTTCAATACCATTTATTTTTCAGGGACACTGTATCTTTAAACAATTTATATTTTTTCGGTATTCTATCTCTCTTTACTACTCGCCCTCTCTTAGAGTACTCTGAGTAGGTGTGCGATTCTAGTTAAAAGATAAAAAGGGTAAAAAGGATAGAGTAATTTCAAAGTGAAGAAAAGAAGATAGTGTTTTGTACAGTGTTAGGGGTAAAGATAGGAAGAAAGACTTGGTAAAAAGTTAAAAACAGTATGTAATTTAGGGTTTGAGATGGTGTATCTTGATGTATTCATCAGCCAAACCTTATAAAATAGATTAAACCAGTTATAGTCCATACGTAAAACGAAATTAATGGGCAATTGCTAACGTAAAAGAAATCCAAACAGTTTAAAAAAGTACCAGCCCGCCAATTTTTACACAAATTACCGCGAAGCATTTTCTTACGCATACGCAATTCATTGTAGATCAAATTTTTAAAACTTGACCGCTTTAATGTGTCTAATGAATTAAAGTCTTAAAAAGAGTAAGAAATTATACATTGGCCATAGCAAATTTAAATATCTATAAAAATCAAGCTCAAAGAGGAGATGCGCAAGAATAGTCCAAAATCGTGATCAATGACGCACCTTAAGCACTAGGGTTGTTACCAAAAATGGTAACAATGATCGCAACTATAAATCATAACATCATTGTCAGTCATCAGTATAGGATTGTGGCAAACTACCAGTAGAACTGTTGCCTAGGAACTTCCTAATACCCCTTGCACGAAAGTTTTTAATTTCTATTTAATTGGCAAATGTTATTGTTTTTTTTAACAAGAGCACAATGCTCACCTGATACTCGCGTACACTCTTAGCTGACTGACAGCTGATTACATAAAGTAAATATTTGACCATTCATATTTTACATAACCATGTGGTAGTATTTAATTTTCAGAAAAAAGAATAATATCGTTATTAAAATATGTTCATGCTCAAGACTTACCTTCGTCTTTGTCAGCCTTTGTTAAGCTTGAATCTGTTGTTTCAGAAAATTCTCCAACGGAAATGATGATCTGGGGATTTCTTCTCCGAAGGCATTCCAAATAAGACAGATAAATTTGTCAAATTTTGTTAAAACATTCTACCGTTTGGAGGAATGTGTTTTTCAGTACATCCATAACATTTGTGTAGCTTATTATTTAAGTCCTATATCTGCCTTTTTTTAAGTATTCCTGATCAATATTTAAGATGACAAATATGGATAATGACCATATCCTAATACACAATACAAAATCGATAATTCAGAAAATCACAAACCGAATGCATGCAATTGTTAAACATCTTAAAATTGAATAGCATCATTTAATTTTGTACTCTATTGTGAGTGCTGTTGAGATTATCGTCAGGATCTTCTTTAACTCATTGAGAACAGATAACTTTTCAGCAGACATGCACGTTTCGGGTACTGAACCCTCGTCAGTGATCCTCAATCTAAACATTGCAATATTGCCAAAGAGTGTAAAAATTATTATGTCCAAACATTTAAAGATGCATTGTCCCTGAAAATAATTTTTTATTGAAAATGTAAATTTTACTCCAAACGGTCTAGATAGAGGAAACAAGAGACCCAAGTGGGCCTATATCGCTCCCCTGAGAACCATGTCACTTTTGCTGAATGACTGAATACATGCACATTGTAATGGTGATTGTTAGTGTGGTCCATCCTGAAAGTCATGTAAAAAAAAAATCCAAAAAAATATTTTGGCACAGAATCTATATGAAAGCATTATATTAATGGCATCAAGTGTGATTAATATAACAGCAAATTAGGTCTCAAAGACATGCTTTCAATGTGTTAGTTCAGGAAATAGTATGAAAATGTCCATTTCTGACAAAGTCCGAAAAGACATAAAAAAATTGACTTTAGAGTGGAACTAAAAACAGGAATACTTCTTAAGAGATCCCTCTAGATCATTCTGATGCCTTGGACTCTGAAGAGGGAGTTTGTCAAAGAACCCTGTGACCTACTTTGCCCCGGGTGGCGACACTTGTTGACGGATCTTGATGAAAAACAACATTACTTGTAGGGAACCATTAGCATATCACACCTACCAAGTTTCTTTAAAATGCCCCAGCGGTTCTGAAGAAGAAGTTGAAAATACCCTCCCCCACCTCTTCCAATTCAATAAGAAAACAAGCAGATTCAGAGAATCGTGGTCCCCCGCTTGGGGTGTTTGACTCAGAAAAATCTGAGTCCTTTATGTAGGTCAAATATCTAGGTCACGGTCACGAGGTCAAAAAATTTTGTGTCAGTGTTAAGGTCTTGTCACAAGGAACTCACATGTGAAATATGAGAACTGTATCTCTTCTGGTTAAAAAGTTATAGCCAAGGTTAAAGATTTTGTGACACAGACAGACGGACGGACGGACGGACAGATGAATGAGATTTAATGTCCCCCGCTTTAGAGTACTGCAAACGGTACAAAATATGCCTGTCATGAAAAATTTGTGAAGCTTATTTTATCACATTACTTGACCAGAAAGAACAACTTGCATATTTGATCTGCAACTGAGGAAAACAAAGTTATGTACCAAATGAAATGACAAGATTAGAACTTGGTATGAAGTTTATAAAAATAAAGTCATTTAAAAAGTTACAACTCAATATGTTTAAGGAGGGTTTGAACACCAAGATGGCGGCGGCACTATTTGCTTTCTCGCTTCCTAGGAAAAGTACAGTCTTAACTCCCTTAAAACATTTGATACTTTGATTGATATACGCATTTGAGTATCCTGATGAAGTTTGAATAATTTCCGGCGTCATTTGAAGAAATTATGACGATTTTCGAAATATAGGACTTTGGGAGTTTTATCCATGAGCAAACCACGACGTCATTTTGACGTGATCGGGAAAAAATGGCGTAACAAACCTTCGCATTCAAAATGCATTAAAAACATTATTTATAAACGTATTGTTTTGAAACTTAGCATGTGTAAAATAGAAAATTAAAGCTTCATTACAGTGTATTCGTTGACAAATTTATGTAACTGGAAAGCGGATGTCACTTCATTGAAAATGGACGATTTTGGAAGAAAAAGTTGGAAAATATAAAGCCTTGTAATATTTTAATCCTAAATTCAATTTTTCCCATTTAATCATGAAATCATCTCTGGACATTCTTGATAATTTAGATAGTTTTTGACAAAGATTCATCCAGAGGATTCCTAATAATTAACAAGCAACTACATTAAATTGGCCCCAAATTGCAATTTTTCAGCGACAGTGTCATCTTTTATTCAAGTATCCTGCCTATGTTTAAAACACAATTAATTTTATCTTTTCCATACGTGAGTGCAATATATTTATGGTTATTTTGGAAGTTAAATCAAAATTAACTTCCAATAGGTTTACGAGAACTGGAATGACACTTTCAATATTATTACGTCATCAAGAAATTCACGAAAACGTCGACTAATGCATATTTCAAAGTCTCGTAGAAAATTTTCCTGTGGAAAGAATCAAATATAAGTTTGTATAGTCAAGGGCAGACAAGATATATATAATTTCAGAAATTTTTAGAAAAATTGAATTGGGCGTCCAAGTGTTCAATACCTCCTTAAGTCAACTTTCACACAAGCACACTAATCTCCTTCCCTTACAATTCATCCGTACCGCTTATGTCCTTGTGTGCAAGTTGTGTTAAAGCATGTAGAAAACTCTCATTTTGAAGAATTTTCCCAAGTTCAAGGGCAATACCGTAAATCCTCTAATAATAATCAGATTGCACCCATATTCTAAAAAGAATTGCATATCTTCATCTGTATACCAAATATCATTTGGATCCATCAAACCTTCAAGATAATGAGCAGAAAGTGTAATTTTCCAAAAATCTTTTAAGTTCAAGGGCAATAACTCCTACAATAATAATCAGACAGCACCCATATTCGAACTTGACCTGCGTCTCCCCATAATACATCTGTATTCCAAATATCATTTGGATCCATCAAATTTTCATCACGATAATGAGCAGAAACTGTCATTTTCAGGAAATTTTGAAAGTTCAAGGCAATAACTCCTCCAATAATAATCAGAGAGCACCCATATTCGAATTTGACATGCATTATCCCATGATATATCTGTATACCAAATATCATTTGGATCCATCCAACCTTCATCAAGATAACGAGTGGAAACTGCCATTTTCAAGAGATTTCCTAAGTTCAAGGGCAATAAGTCCTCCAATAATTGGATAGCACCCATATTTGAACTTGACGTGCATCTCCCCATAATGCATCTGTATACCAAATATCATTTGGATCCATCAAATTTTCATCACGATAATGAGTGGAAACTGTCATATTCAGGAAATTTTCTAAGTTCGAGGGCAATAACTCCTCCAATAATAATCAGAAAGCACCCATATATATTTGAATTTGACTTGCATCCCCACATGATATATCTGTATACCAAATATCATTTGGATTCATCAAACCTTCATCAAGATAATGAGCGGAAATTGTCATTTTCAAGAGATTCCCTAAGTTCAAGGGCAATAACTCCTCCAATAATAATTGGACAGGACCCATATTCGAACTTGACCTGCATCTCCCAATAATACAACTGTAAACCAAATATCATTTGGGTCCATCAAGCCTTTATCAAGATAATGAGCGGAAACTGAGAATTCAAGGAATTTTTTAAGTTCAAGGGGCACAACTAAAAAAGTCTGGGAAACTAACATTTGAGTGAAAATCTGCAAGTCCAAGGGCCATAACTCTGTTGAAAGTGGGTCAAATTTTATGAATTTCGAATTTGATCTGTAACTTACCAATATACACCGTTGTACAGAATATCATTTGAATGCATGGGAGAATGACTGAAAAAAGTTTGTAAAACTGATATTTGAGTGAATATTTCTGAGTCCAAGGGCCATAACTCTGTCGAAAGTTATGAAACTCAAACTTGATCTGTAATTTACAAATGTACAGTCATGTACCGAATATCATTTTGATACATTGTAAAATGGCAGAAATAAGTCCAGAAAACTTAACCGGGACAAACAGACAGACGGACTTCAAAATATGAGTTCCCTTCAGCGAAGCCGATAGGGGACTAATTCTAAGGTTTCTGTCAATGATAGTTTTGGAGGAGATGCGGGAACGAGATTTACAGAGAATTATATAAGGAAAACTGACCACGACCATTTCTGAGCCCCTTGAGGGAGGATCATCACGAAAATTACTAATGCAGATCTACATCCTAATGGGAACAGGATGGGACCATTAAAAGGTTTCTCAACACTGATAGTCTTGCAGGAGATGCAATAACAATATTTACAAAGGCTTATATAAGGAAAACTGACCACACCCATTTCTGGGCCTCCTGAGGGAGGATCATCACCTAAATTATACATGCACATCTACATCTTAAGGGGAACAAGGTGAAACCATTAAAAATTTTCTATGGACACACCCTTTTGTGGAGCACCAAAATCACACATACACAACTAGGCCCTAGGGTGAACAACATGGGGCCATAACAAACTGTCTGTCATGGATAGTTTTGGAGGAGATGTGATTGTTTACAGACAGATGGACAGACATCAGGGTATCAAATAAGCTCGACTGGTGTCGACCAGGAGAGCTAAAAAACAAACCATCAACAACAAGATGAAATCACAAATTAGAACTTTTAACTATAAGTTTGTATATGTAAACACAAAGGTTATATAAAGTTTGACAATCCTATTGCTATTGATACAATGAAATGCCTTTGGAATTTGGTTAACATATTGTGTAATTTCAAGATTGTGTTTAGCACTTGTCATGTGAATACATGTACAATGTATGATGATGCAAATTACATGCAATATAAAAATAATACAAGAATAAAAACTCTGACTATGATATATTATGATTTATATGAAAAAATAAGTCTCTGATGAGACTGAAGCTCTACTGGCTGTTTTAGTAAATTCATTCCTTAATAAATTAGCAACAGTGACAATGATTGTCCAAGACCCTGGGGTGAGAGGCTTACACAAAATATCACATGTACATCTACATTACAGATGCATAATACATGTAATGCAAAAAGAATTAACTCTCCATCAGTTATAATTTCCGAGACCTGGTGCTCACAAGATTACATAGACTTATATATGAGAAAATGACCACACCCAATTTCAAAGACACTGGAGTCAGGGGCTTAAAAAGTATCTCCTATACACAACTAATCCACAGAATTTTTTTGATTGACAAAAGAAGAATCCTTCTATCAATCAATCTTTCTGAGAATTTGTGTTCACAAGATTACATAGAGTATATAGGAGGAAATGACCACACCCATGGGGGTCAGGGGCTCAAACAGAATATCAGGTACTCAACACCACAAGAGAATGATTCCAATGCAAAAAGAATTAACTCTCTATCAATTATACTTTCTGGGAAATAGTGTTCACAAGATTATATAGAGATATAAAGTAGAAAATGACCACACCCATTTTGAATACCCTCGGGGTCTTGGGATCAAACAAAGTATCAGGTACTCAACATAACCAGAGACTGATTATAATGCAAAAAGAAGTAACTCTCAATAGATTAAACGTTCTGAGAATTGGTGATCACAAGATTACATAGACTTTAAATAGGAAAAATGACCACAACCATTTTTTAAGACCCTGGGAGTAAGGGGCTCAAACAAAATATCAGGTACTCAACATGACCAGAGACTGATTATAATGTAAAAAGAAGTAACTCTAAATCAATTATACTTTCTGAGAATTGGTGTTCACAAGATTACATAGACTATATATAGGAAAATGACCACACCCATTTTTGATGACCCTGGGAGTCAGGGGCTCAAACGAAATATCAACTACTCAACATAACCAGAGACTGGTTATTATGCAAAAAGAAGTAACTCTCAATAAATCATACATTCTGAGAATTGGTGTTCACAAGATTACATAGACTATATATATGAAAAATGACCACACCCATTTTTGAAGTCCCTGGGGGTCAGGGGCTCAAACGAAATATCAGGTACTCAACATGACCAGAGACTGGTTATTATGCAAAAAGAAGCAACTCTCAATCAATTATACTTTCTGAGAATTGGTGTTCACAAGACTACATAGACTTTAAAGGGGAAAAATGACCACACCCATTTTTGAAGACCCTGGGGGTCAGGGGCTCAAACAAAATATCATTTACTCAACATAACCAGAGACTGATTAAAATGAAAAAAAGAAGTAACTCTCAATCAATTATACTTTCCTAGAATTGGTGTTCACAAGATTACATAGACTTTATATAGGAAAAATGACCACACCCATTTTTGAAGACCCTTGGGGTCAGGGACTCAAACAAAATATCAGGTACTCAACATGACCAGAGACTGATTATAATGCAAATAGAAGTAACTCTCAATCAACTATACTTTCTGAGAATTGGTATTCACAAGATTACATAGACTTTATATAGGAAAAATGACCACACCCATTTTTGAAGAACCTGGGGGTCAGGGGCTCAAACAAAATATCAGGTGCACAACAAGACCATAGACCAAACTAAATACAAAAAGAATTAGGTTTCTATCATTTATGGTTTCAGAGGAGTTGCGATCACGAGAAAATTGTTTACAGACAGACGGACGGACAGACGCCGGACAACATGGTATCGCATAAGCTCGACTGGTCTTTGACCAGTAGAGCTAAAAAGGGAACTGAATATACAAACTGTAATCATCATAGTTATAAGTTATACATATATATATATATAACAAAACCCAAACTATGAACATAATTAAAGCATGTTAAAAAGTATGTATCTTCATTGTCCATACTATCAGGACATAACAGACATTCTGTTGACATTCCTCCCCTTGTAATGTGATTAGTATCAAGATACTAAATTATACAACCAATAGTTTTATCAATGACATGGGTTTTGTGTTACACGAAACCGCTAAAGATGGTATGGCCAGATTGCGAAGCAATGTGACTTGATAAATGGTATTCCGACAAAAGACTTAAACGTAAACAGATAATTTCTATCTATTTCTATCTTCTGCTACGTCTTTCGGTACGCTTTTTCGACAGAGTAACTTTCATACTTTTTGGCATTTTACATTGTTTAGATTTGAGGATCACTGACGAGGGTTAAGTACCCGAAACGTGCATGTCTGGTCCATGTTGCCAATTCATCTGTTCTTAAATGATGCTATTCAATTTGAAGACGTTTACAATTAAAGGTAGTTGAGTATGCATGCCAAATATGAAGTTCCTATCTCTTAAGGTTCAAAAGTTATGGCCGAGGTTAAAGTTGACAACAGACAGACAGACAGGATGAAAACAATATGCCCCGATCTATCGATACGGGGGCATAACAATTATTGAATTAGATTCATCATGGTCTATCATTAAGAAAAATTAGTACCGTAGTTGCTACCACAAACAACTTTCTTCCAGACTTAAACGCAACAGCTGAACCAAAATGTTGATGCAGACAGGTTGATAAACTGACTGACTAACAGACAGACTTCACTATTTCATAGACCGGTTTTGCTCCACAATCCGGCCAAAAAGCAAAGGAAGAATACTCTTTAACAATTTTGTGGATTAAACTGACATACATCAGTTTCACTGATACTCTTGTTGATCTAAGGCCTAAAATAAAAATAGTCCTGTTTCCTGCCTCCAGACCGACCCTACTTTTTTACACCCGATCCTAAAGTTTTTATCATGCCTGAACATATGGGAAAAATTAACTATTTCAGATGTTAATAAATGACCCAAGTTGACAGTGTTATGTTGCTATGTCTTGTATATTTCTGTTTTGGAGTGTTATTTAACTGTTAGTCGTGATACAGATGAGTCACATTGTACAATCAAAGAAGACTGCAGACTACATATGTCTGTGGAATTGTATATATGGTTGCATTTACAGCAGAATTGGTCAAAATGCAAAATATTTTTTTTTAAATAAATTTTCCCCGACCTACCTACCCAGTATTTTTTGGCAAGGAGGCAGGAAACAGGACTAATCTTTTCTTTTTTTTGGCCCAAGGGAAGTAACTTTAATATGATAGAACAGCAGCTCAAATGTATATGTATAAATGTATACTGAGTAACTCTCATTTCTGTCTTAGCCTCTGTAATTTACAAAATTATGATTTATACAGTGATAATTTCATATTTTGAAAAATGCCTATATTACATGTATAGGAAAAAAAATGCGAAAAAGGTTACTTCTCTACGTAATAATGACGATTAAAGATTAAACGAAGAATGTGTAAACAGCAGTATGCAGTCTATAACACATATTATTTATGCAAGTTCGTGAAATTTCAGTATCACTCTGACTGATTAGAGACCGCAATTCTGTTGATTTTAGAGAGTACATCACTGTGGCTTTGATGGGGCACTTTGAATTGTTCAATCTCCAAGAGGTGATCTTCCAATTGGTCTGGATTTTCTAGTAATTGTGCATTTTTTTCCAAATCAAGGAATTTGTGCAATGCTTCTTCAAAGATTACAAATTTTGTTGTTGTAGAATTTTCCAGAGTTACATTGAGAAATGCGGTTGTTGCTCTTTTCATTTTCTTTATGCTTTGTTTCATTTGGCAAGCTTGGCAACGTATGAATGAATTCTGAAAGTCAATTTCTGGGATGGTCTTATTGCACGAGGTATTGCAACATTTGTAATTTTGTGTTATCTTGATTTGGCTTATTGAGATTATTTCTTCCTTTTCTTCAATGAAAGTGAGGTCTTCTTTTGGGTCCTCTACGTCTTCTATTTGAGAAATTTTGGTTGACATTGTTGTATTTAACGTCAGTTCACCATTAAACATTCTGGTTGAGACATGTGATATCAGGTATGATTTACCGGTTTGAACAAATTCTGAGGTGTCTCCCCAAAATGTAATCCTCATGGACTTTGTTGGGTCAGCAACTGCAGCTTCTCTGGTATATTTTAATCCATATTTTGTTGGTGTTTCCTTTTTATTTGTGAGGAAACCAACTATTTTCACCTTCACTGTAACCTAAAAGATGAAGATAAAGAATACTTATATCATGATTAACATTAACAGGGTTTGAAATTCATGAGAAATCGAGGTTGTCCGACAGGCAACCATTTAAGAAATCTGGTTTGGTTTGCCCGAAAAAAAAAGTACTAAAAGAGGGAATCAATTCACTGGTAGATGCAATAAAATAAAATAATATTCAAATAATGTTATGTATACTTGTATGTGTATAAAGTTTGGATGTCTAGCTGATAAGGAAGTACAGAGGGGTGGTCAAAGACAATCTCATATGCATGTAATTTACGAGAAGATGATACTAGCAAAATTTATGGCTTTGGCATTCAGTAGTTATAATTAATACATGTATGTATGCTACACGATTGCTCATTTTCTCAACGTACTTTCCAATGACATTGCGAAGCTTTTGGTATAGTAATTTATTCAGGTGAGTGTTTATACGTTAAATACGGAATTAAAATGGAATTGTATAATGTTAAGCTTGCACACTACAAAAGAATATACCAGTATGTTAAAGCAGATGTTAAGAATCTGAATGGTATATCATCGTAGAGAGAGAACGCTTGCTGTTAGAAACAATGTTTACATTACCAGTTACAACTTATTAACAAGATCGATCAAACTACATGCATTTTATTGAAAATGTTGTTTCTGAAGAGACAGTAGCTTGCCCTCGGGAAAGAATAAAAGAAGGTAAATATGTGCAAATAATGTATGTTTAATGACGTTTCTGTGTTCTATTTATAAAAAAATAGAACATTGACCAAGTCAAAAAGGGCCCCACTGATATGTAGCCAGAAATAACTAGAAAACGGACTCTGTCAGGGAGGGCCCCGCTGCAGGAATTTTCGATAAAGGAAGTTTTGATCAAAAGATTGAAGTTTAAAGGAATTTGACCTTTAAAGCCTTTGACCTTGCACCATACTGTATCTGCAGCAGTACCAGTAAAATTAAGCGAAAAATCGTGTTACAACCACTGTTTAAAGCTATCATCAACAATTTGACCTCTGACCTTGACCTTCATACTACAAAAAGTATAGGTATCATCCCTTGGTCATACTGTATCTACATATGAAATCTGGGAGTTTAATTAATGGAGATGTTGTGTTACAACCATTCTAGAGATATGACCTCGTGACCTTGGCGTTTGATATTTTGGCCTCGAAGTATAGGTACAATTCTCATGTCATATTGCATCTTACGGACAGACAAACCAATAACTATTTGCCCCCAAATCTCCAATTAGGGGGTCACCCGGTTATAAAAATATAATATTGGAATAGGACATGGATATTTACCCTCATGTTTTCCGTTTTTAATTCGCACAAGTGTTGAAGTGTTGGTTAGGTCCGCCATCGTCCCTTGATGATTCTCCAAGTGTTTGAAGTTCTGGAAAAGAAATTGGGGCTTGTAAAATCTCAGAGAACTCTCTCTCTGAAAGCTCACTTCCATCCCATCTCTTCCAGGCGTAAGTTTGGCTTTATGTAGACGCACAGGCCTGTCAATTTCTTTGGCTCTTACGAATAGCTCGTGTTTTTCAGGATGAAAACACACAAGCCTGCGTGCTTCATTTTTGTCATTTTGTAGAAGGGCCGAGAAATACTTTGT
The DNA here is from genome assembly GCA_033119305.1 of Pinctada imbricata. Taxonomy (NCBI): domain Eukaryota; kingdom Metazoa; phylum Mollusca; class Bivalvia; order Pterioida; family Pteriidae; genus Pinctada; species Pinctada imbricata. The sequence goes on from VSWD01000001.1 coordinate 56,259,343, forward strand.
TTTTCCACTAGCAGATGTTTCTACTTTTGATATTTGTAACAGGTAGCCTGTCATTACGTCGTCGTCGAACAGCTTTCTTTTCGCCATCTTGTCGCTCTGACAGTCAAGGTACGCTATGTTTCCCGCGTTTATTCGGAACTCTATGTGATCCTACACCGACATTCGGAACTGATTGGTTTTCGGACTTTTATAGTGCAGATGTCTATATTCGAGTCGATTTCCCGCGAAATTATGTTCAATTTTCGCAGCGCCCCCTAAGTGGGTGTGACGAGGTGCTCGTTTCGGTATCAGGACACTTCGTCACCAAGACAACTCGTAACCAAAATGGCAACTTTTTTTTCGTTTTCAAGATCTTTCTTACATTAACAATGGACATTTTAATTAAAGAAATATTTCAGTGTATTGACATTTCAAAAAAGGATGAATCATGGCAAACAATGGTCAATGATATATTGCTTTATATTGAAAGAAAAAAACAACAATTTTTACTTAAACTTAAACATTCAAATAATTAAGATAATTTTCCATATTCAAAATAATCATACAAAAGAGAGTTTGAAGTAGTTCTTCTCACACAAAACCAACATTTTCAGGAAATTAAATTCCTGATTTACAATATTTAAGTTTTTATTTACTTTTACATATAATATACTGAATTTCCATGAATAATGAAGTAAATTAATTACAAATGTATCAGATAAAGATTAACAGTGATAAGGCATGGAGAGACATAAGAACAGAAAGAGACGTTTCTTTACATAGCAAGTTGTTTTAAATTTGTGTCTGGTAAAATTAAACATGATTAATTTCAACAATTTTCTGACCTTCATTTCTTAAAAAAAACATTTACAGATATTTATATCGAACCACAATTTGTTTAATAACTCAAAAGTATTACATCAACACAGCAGTAACAGAAAATAAAAGCATGTTATATCTGTATTAAAGAGTATAAGGTTCAGGTCAAGCATTTAAACAGACTGATGGCCATCCGTACATTGTCAATCTCTTGACTTGGATTTTGAATTTAATTTCAAATTAAGGATATATAAACAAAATAAAAAGGAATAATAGTAGAAAATTCCAATTGAATTATTTTTCCCCATGTATATGGAATTTTTTTTCAGCATAGCTATAGGGGACGGGTACCTCTTTATCTTACAAGTTGTAATATTATTTGCAATTTGATCTATGTTAAGACTACTGATCCCAAACTAGTCAATGTAGATATAAGAAGTTTAAATTATTTAATGAATACATACTATGGAGAGTTCGTACCCAAAAGAAAAAGTGCAAGCTATCAGGGAGTCGTGAAAAATATGAAAAATTACGGATTTTTAAAATTCAAAACTAAGGGAGAAACATCTCAACGGAAGAATTTTTTTAAACCCCTTTGCACAACGATTGGGAAGACATTGAGGAATGTTTGAAGGACGACCATTTCGGGGGGGGAGGGGCGAATCATTCTGTGTCAGATAATTGATTTCTAGTCTAGAGCCGCAAGATTTTTCATTTTCTAATATTTCAAGGTTAGATTAAAAATTTAATCTAAAAAAACAAACAAACAAACAAACAAACAAACAAAATAACCAAAAATATAAGCCTTATTCTGATGAATCAAACACTTGGTAATATATTCTAAGACTTTCCTTTATCTATTTTCAACGAAAGTTGATTTTGAACTTAATGAGACAACTTATCTGTAAACATGTACATTTTTAAGCCTTAGAGGTGTTTATTGCTTTATATTATGTTTTGGTATAATACATTGATTTATCTGAGTGGTTACAATGCAATACAATATAAGTCCACTATGATATGTCCCTCTTCCAAGATAGTTTAATGGTATAATCATGTATGAAATGATTTTTTTGCCTAAAAATATGTTTAATCTACTATCCATTGTGACAGTTTAAAGTACAACATGTATGATTAACGAGACTGACGATACGCAAATTTTTCTCACCTCCCTGCATTAAATATTTCAATAGAATACATGTAGTCTAATTCATTGAGTTGTCATCAATAGAAGCATAAATTAAATACACGATATTCTAGTTTTTCCGTGCCGTAGTGGTTAAAGCTTTGGACTGCAAAACTTTTGTTCAAACAGACGTTGGTTCGATCCGTCTCTGCTTCTCAATCACATTTTGTTTTGTTTGGGGGTTTTTTTTTTCGTATGGAGACATTGTCTTAGGTTGATGAAGTTGTACATTAAATAGAATTGTGTTGCTTATGATGAAAATTAAAATGAAATATATCCTAAAACTGAACCTGTAGGGAGTCCCCTTAAATTTAGTACGTTATAATGATTTAAAAGTACAAGTATATGCGTAAATGATATAAGATGAAAATAGCATTCAACGGCGAGGAAAGCGAGTTCTAAGATTATTTATGTTTAGAAACAACTTACGACGCGACCTATTGATTTGGTATTATTAACTCAACATTGGAGGACATCTAGGTACTAGGTAAAAAGATTTATATTCTGCAACCAAGAGGGCTAGATAATTTATTTTCAAATAGGTCAGACTCCAAAAAGGTGCCAGCCCCTCCCGTTCATAATGAAATGGTCGTCCCCTAAAGACAAGAGAGCTTGTACTCTGAAAACAACTCCTCTAGGGGAGTTGTATCCAGTCTTTTCGGTACAAATTCTCCCTTGCTTTTACGCATTGTATGCGGGGATTAAAAAGTCAGGGAGGGGCGTTGACAAGATTTTCCCTGAAAAAAAGATCTATCGGTGCCCCATATCCACTTAAGTATTTTAAAATGAGTATTCAAAAAATTCTAAAAAGTGGGTCCTGTAGCATCATATCCCACCCATCCTGCTACGTCTTTCGTTACACTTTTTCGACATAGTAATTTTCATACTTTTTTGGCATATTACAGTCTTTAGATTTAGGATCACTGATGAGGGTTAAGTACCCGAAACGTGCATGTCTGGTCCATGTTGCCAATTTGTCTGTTCTTGGATGATGCTATTCAATTTGAAGACCTTTACATTTATACCACTTGGTGAGTGTCACTGCTGGTGGACCAGGAGTCCCCGAGGGCACATGTAGCCAAGTTCGATCAATTTCGGTTGATCGTTTCTTCAACGCATTCTAAATTTCTGTTATCAAAATTTCTTGAAATTTCTAAAAAGTGGGTCCTGTAGCATCATATCCCACCCATCCTGCTACGTCTTTCGTTACACTTTTTCGACATAGTAATTTTCATACTTTTTTGGCATATTACAGTCTTTAGATTTAGGATCACTGATGAGGGTTAAGTACCCGAAACGTGCATGTCTGGTCCATGTTGCCAATTTGTCTGTTCTTGGATGATGCTATTCAATCTGAAGACCTTTACATTAATACCACTTGGTGAGTGTCACTGCTGGTGGACCAGGAGTCCCCGAGGGCACATGTAGCCAAGTTCGATCAATTTCGGTTGATCGTTTCTTCAACGCATTCTAAATTTCTGTTATCAAAATTTCTTGAAATTTCTAAAAAGTGGGTCCTGTAGCATCATATCCCACCCATCCTGCTACGTCTTTCGTTACACTTTTTCGACATAGTAATTTTCATACTTTTTTGGCATATTACAGTCTTTAGATTTAGGATCACTGATGAGGGTTAAGTACCCGAAACGTGCATGTCTGGTCCATGTTGCCAATTTGTCTGTTCTTGGATGATGCTATTCAATTTGAAGACCTTTACATTCAGATAATTGCAGTCATTACTTTATGATCTGACCAGAAGGACTCAATTGCTTCCGTGAAAACATGAGGTGTATTTGCGAAAACTTAAGTCATGAGTCGAATTCGTATTGGTTGTCTTTTTGTTTACATACTCATTGCAATGAAAGTTTTCAGACATGAAGGGAAGTCTCTGTGACCAGATGAAATATCGAAATTGAAATCACCAAAAATAAGCAAAGATTTGGATAAGGCGATCTTTGGTAAGAGGTGGTTTAGGAAAGAGTTTTTGAGTTCTGAAAATACACATACCGGAGATTTGTACCACTGGGTGAAAAAACAAGTTTACGCAATGCGTAAACTATATGGAAACTTTGCGGAAACCTGAAGTTTCCATATAGTTTACGCAAGAATTCCGTCACTGAAACTCAAGTTTACGCTTTGCGTAACCCGACTACCCGCTCAAATTCCAAATGGTTTACACAAGCGTAATCTTGTAATTTCCATTAAGTTTCCGCAACTGAAACTTAAAGGCACCAACTTGCGTAATCAATTGAAACTTCAGGATTCCAGATAGTTTACGCATATTTTACCTTGCGTAAACTTGATTGCCGTTTTATGATATAAAGGTTCTGCTTGCGTAAACCATATGGAAACATGCGTAAACTATTTGGAATCTGAATCAACAAAAGTTTACGCATTGCGTAAACCATTTGGAATCTTTCAATATCAAGTTCAGGCTAGCGTAAACCATATAGAAACTGACGTTATAAAAGTTTTCAAATGTGTAATCTTGTTGAAACTTGCGTAAACCATTTGGAATCTGAATAAACACTGGTTTATGCAGTGTGTAAACCATTTGGAATCTTACTATATCAAGTTCAGTCTTGCGTAAACCATTTGGAATCTTACTTGAGTCTTGCGTAAACCATTTGGAATCTTACAACATCAAGTTCAGTCTTGCGTAAACCATTTGGAATCTTACAATATCAAGTTCAGACTTGCGTAAACCATTTAGAATCTTACAATATCAAGTACAGATTTGTGTAAACCATTTGGAATCTTACTTGAGTCTTGCGTAAACCATTTGGAATCTTACAATATCAAGTTCAGTCTTGCGTAAACCATTTGGAATCTTTCAATATCATGTTTAGACTTGCGTAAACCATTTGGAAACCATGTGTATAAAAGTTTCCAAATGTGTAATCTTGTTGAAACTAGCGTAAACTATTTGTAACCTTGATGTTCTAAAGTTTACATAGTGTGTAAATTGCGAGGAACTAATGCTTCAAGTGTGATTACAGAATAAACCAGCAGAAGGTTTTGAAAACCATGTACTGATGTAGAAACTCAAAAGTTAACGAGTTTTCAATGCATCCCCAAATAGCAAGAATATCTCGATATCAGCAAATTATTTTTCATCTACATTGCCTTATGTTACTGAAAAAAGACCAAATAATGTAGAATGAAACAAGTATTTAATTTTTATATTAATAATCATGTAATAAATTTATATATCAAAATGTAGCAAGAAACACATACAAAGGAAAAGAGTAGCCTAACAGCATTTTCCTATTTTTCCATTTTGTCTAGATGTGAAAACTATTTTCAAAATCTGAGTAAAATAAAAGACACTATTCTTGGACATAATTTCAAAAATCATGAAGAGGAAAAACAATATATGTTTATGAAACATTAATGTACTTCTGTCATCTACAATAATAGCTGTAGTCTGAAAAGTATGCAAAACTTCCAGGCAATGGTCACTAGGTCAAGACAATTGGTATCACTAGGAATTTTTAGAATGGTCTTATCACTAGAAATACACTGTCAAATGAACTATGAAAGCCCTGTAACCTATCATTCAAAAGTTATGTCCAAGGTTAGTTTTAAAAAGAAGGTGGTCAAACTCTAAAGTCGAGCCCAAAATTTTGATATCAGAGAGTAATGAGACAAGATTTCAACATTTCTCTTCAATTTGGCCTTCCAGATATGAACATGACACATCCTTGGGTTCTGGGCATCAACTTTGTGACTATACATGTATTATCTAAATTTATGAAAGGGATTAAAAGTTATAAAACAGCGAGTCATTATTTTCCGATAATGACCGCTGACGGAAGATAATGACTTGGTGTGGTATTTGTCCTGATTTCAGTATTTACGATAAAAAATGATATAGTTATTTTGTTAAATACTAAAAGTTTAGATATACTTTTCGCAAAAGAGGGCAATTAATTGTTGAATTCTTAATCAAAAATTTTGTGTTCATATTGTTTTGAATCATTATTCTAATCATATATATTCTATAACAAATATGGACTTGGCCTCGGTCATTATGTCATTATAATGACCCGATGAAATTTGTAATATCGACCTCAGTCGATATTACAAATCTCATCAGGTCATTTTAATGACATAATGACCTCGACCAAGTCCATGTTTGTATATATATGATTGTATGATAGATGGACAACAGACCGGGTAATTCCTATTAATCAAGATATAATTCCTTAAATTCTGTTTACATGTGATATATGTCCCTTAACAACATTGATTATATTATGCATGTGTTGAAAATTGATTTGATAACTTCAAAGTAAAAAATCCACATAATGTCAGTATGTTACAAATTTGTAACCATTTCAAAAGTTTGTCACTATTGATGATAATGGTCTGCTAGCCACACAAATTGTGCTGAGGTTAAATTTCCCTGAAGTAACTGCATCAGCTCATGAATCTTCTTTAGATGCTGAAAATAAATGCAAAGTAACAATTTATAAATACATGCAACAATACAAGAGAACAATAATCATTAAATATCAGAATTCTCTGATGAGACTGAAGCTCTCCTGGTTGTTTGCTTAAATAAATCTAAGTGACACCCATTTTCCAGGACACTGGGGATCAGGGTCTAAAACAAAATACAAGACCAGAAAATGATTGATGTAATGGAAAAGAATTACTCTCTAGTCTCTACTAATTATACTTTCTGAGAATTGGTGCTCATAGAGTTATATAGGGGAAAATGACCACACCCATTTTCCAAGACCCTGGGGGTCAGGGGTTCAAACAAAATACGAGGTACATATCTACTGTCCTGTTCATTAAATACAGAGCACCCTGTTTTGTATATTTTCTCAGCCGTCTTAGGAATGTTCAAAATATTTATTGTCTCCGTAGATTGAACTCCTTTAGTCGTAACAGAAAATGTGCATGAACTCACCTTTTCCACTGTATTTAACCTGCCATACGAAAAATAAAATGTCTACGGGAAATTCCCATGATAATTTCAGCCTGCCGCCATATTGTTCTCTATACAAACAATGGTAAACATTGACGTCATGGTGTCCGGCATCATGCATTTTAAGTCGTTTTTACTATAGAAAATTCACATAGACATTATATTTTCCATCGTATTTTTAACTAAGCAATGCACAACCAAAAAGGAGGCATTTTCTGTTAAACTAAAAGAGTTCGATAGACTGGATATCAATTTTTAAGTTGACAACATTATACTTCAGACAGAATCGCCAAAACAGGGTGCTCTGGATTTAGTGAACAGGACAGTAGATCAAAGACTATGAATAATGAGAAAACAATTATCTTTCAGTTACAGCAGTTATGGATATTATGTAGAATTCTTTTATATTCCTGCTTTTCCACTTGATAAAGGCCAATGGGCCGAAAATTTGTGGATATAGAGTGTTCATTGTTATTAGGGCTGTGACGATTCACCACGGTTCTCGATTCACCGTGGTTATTGATTCACCGTGGTTCTTGACGACGGTTCGATACACAATACAAGAAGAGGCCATATGGTTGACTTGTGGCTCGTTTTCAGCATTTAGTTTTATCCTTAAAAAATCAACATGGCGATGCTCGACACCGAGTCGTCAAAGATTATCTCTGAGTTTTGTTTTTGTTTTTTCTAGTCAATACCATACTTCTCGAATCATTCAAATTATGAATGATCTTAATTTGTTGTTGTTTTAATAAAATATCTGACGAATTACAGAAATACCTTCATATCTTATAACTAGATATGACGACGACAATGAGGGTATGGCATTAGCTCTCCAGACTTTTTCGTCCCAGCGAGCAAAAAATGTTGTATCGTGATTCAAATCATATCGTGAGTAAATGTTGCAATACATATCATGAGCCCTAATTGTTATTTATTAATTATAACTTGATTCATGTATAACCAAAAAAAAAAATAAATAAATAAAACCTGTATTTGTGAAACACAAATGCCCCCGTTGGCATCTTTGTCAGTAAAACTGATGAAAAGAAGTTTCACATTTGAGGTAAAGGTCACAAGGTCAAATTAAGTATCCATGGAAAAGTCTTGCCACATGGAATTCATATGTGAAATATGAAAGCCCTATCACTTACCATTCAAAAGCTATGCCCAAGATTAAAGTTTTTCAAAAGTAGGTCAAACTCCAAGGTCACAAGGTAAAAAATTTTGGTATCCATGGAAAGGTCTTGTCACAAGGAATACACATGTGAAATATCAAAGCCCTATCACTTAACAATCAAAAGTTACACCCAAGGTTAAAGTTTTTTCAAAAGTAGGTCAAACTCAAAGGTCAAGGTCACAAGGTCAAAAATTTTGGTATCCATGGAAAGGTCTTGCCACAAGAAATGCACATGTGAAATATGAAAACCCTATCACTTACCATTCAAAAGTTATGCCCAAGGTTAAAGTTTTTGCGGACAAACAGACAGACATACAGACAGACCAAAAGCGAACTCTGTAAAGTACGATTCAAATCGAACCGACCAAGCATGAACCGAGGGTAACCAAATTTTCAGTTAACCGTGACAGCCCTTACGAAAACCCATCAAAGTATTATGTACGTACTGTAATGTACTTACTGCTATCTTAAACTAGATAACATTTTCATTGCAAACATGGCAAAGGTTCATGCCAGTCATCCTCTACCTAGTGACAGCAAAATGATGACCTGTAAAATGTAAATACAATCAGATTTCAAGCTTAAATACTTTGTCACATTCTAGAAAGATTAGACCTACCTGAATCTATAAGTAATTATTAAGTTGGTGTGCATACAGTGCTGTCGAAATACTCCAGAGTTTTGTCAGACATCGGTCTGACAGAATTCAAGATTTTGTCAGACCGAACAAAATTTTGTCAGACCGAACTTTTTTTTTCTTATTTAGCATATAATTTTGGTCATATAATGATTTTAGGTCTAAATATATGCATATATTGTTCAAAGACAATGGACAAAATAATTCCAGTAAAATTCAATGTTATTATTGTTCAAGTGTAACTTGTCGCGTTGTGGTGCCAGCAAAAGCAAAGCATGACGGAGGGATGGACGGACGGACAGATGATGGAAGAAATGATTCTAACTTAAGTGACACACAATAACATAAATAATATAACAGTTTCTGGATTTTAACTCCAATTCTTTTCTATTATGTTCATGAAGCTTTAACACAATGTCATGATGTACCTCAGCTTTGTCAGATTTACTATGAAACGAAACTGCATCTAAGTGCATCTTGGACCATTCGTGATCAGTTATCGTCGTAGATCGGAAGTTGGTGCATCCCGTTAGAAATTTGTTTCGGTTTTTCAAATTTTCGTAGTTTTCTTTCGACCGACATTGTTCTACGAAGGTCACGCAGTGGGTGCATTTCATTTGCCCATCTTCAAATGCCAGCCACGGCCGGCCGGATTTCCAACCATGTTGGAATGACCGCTCTGTGCGGTTCGCTTCATATTTTGCTTTGTTTTGAGTTTGTTCCACCCCCGAATCTGCTTTACGTTTGTTTTTGTTTTTGTTTTGCCAACTAATTGGCCAGGCCGCGGCCATTTTGGGCGGGTTACGAGTTATTTCATTTACCGATCTCGATACATTTTTATCTCGGTCGGAAAATTTTTGTCGGACATTTCGTCCGGCACTCGGGCGTTTTTTGTCGGACATTTTGAAAAAATGTCCGATTGTCCGACAAGTCCGACGAATTTCGACAGGTCTGTGCATATATGTGTAGATTTCAAAGAACAGACTGATTTTTATGATTGAAAAGTATAATATTGAAAATATTGGTTGTATATTGCATTTTATCATGTCACAAGGGGGAGGGATTGTATAAGTGTGTTTTGACATCAATTTTGTATGACAGACAAGTACATGTATATACAAATCTCATGTACACAGAAAAAAGAGAATCTGTTTACCAATTGAAAAAAATAATATTGGCATACCATCCTTCATGTATATTGTGCAGCATCTTTTACAGAAAGGGCATCCTTTTAGAGGCCAAAAGTCCAACATACCAGTGACCATTGAGTATCATCGTGTACATGTAGTAAGGTGGAGATCCATCAACGCTACAAAGAGGAATCCAAAATTAAATTTCAATGTTTCAGATCTAAATTTTTTATATAATCAGTCTGAATGTTCCCACATAACAATATTTCCTCCAAATTGGCTAGAATTATCTCCCTCCTTGAACACATTGAACTACAACCCCATTGGACTCTTCGTAACTAGCCATTCTAACTGTTCGTGTTCTTGAATAAAGACACGCCCCTTGTTATTGAAAAAAATGATGACGCGATTTATTCAAGCAATAAGCCTTTTTCACGTAACTGCGCGACTAGTATTTTGTGGACGGCAAGTACCGACACTCATTACGTCAGTTAAAAACCGATTGTCCTTGACGTCATATTGCGGGAAAGATACTTATTTTGCCGTCCAAAACAACTGGACCGCAGTTATGTGAAAAGGGCTTATTAGTGATGAATAGTCATTCTCTGAAGTGCTGACACATCAAAATATTCAAAACAACACTTATTATGATAAGGAAGGGTAAGATATCATGCATCTTCTCAAGACAAATGTACAAAACCACTGGACCAATGAGAATCGACCTTAAGTGTCCTGATTAGCATACGAAGCGAAGGTTCGAAAATAAAACGGACACGCCCACAGAAATCTGCCGAAGACGCTGGCATAAAGTATTTAGCAATACCTTCTTATGTTTCATAGATATGTCGGTTACTTGATTATGTATCACAATCGAATGAAAACTATCGAAATATGTGTGCTGATTAATTGGCTAGTGATGACAAACTCTAAAGAGACATAAATTTTGAATGCTCACTTGACATGCTAGATGGCGCTCAGAGAATTGTGGGAAATATAAAATTTTTGATTTGAGATCCAACAAGGAGGAGCAAATTATGTACGCTTGTTTTGAAGAGATTGATATTGCAATACGCATTGGATCAACCCATCATGGGATCGGCCGAGCCCTACCTATAATACTTAAAAAAGCTAAGAAATAAAATCATGAACAATCTTTTTAAATCTGACATTGGTTTGCAGCTATGAAAATGCTAGGTGGCCCTAAAGACCCTATCCGTTTTTCACGTTCCCCCCCCCCAACTCAAATCATATCCTGTATCCGCCCCTGAAGAATGGTTCCAGGATCTTTCGTCATGTTTGTACCTATTCCTGTTTGTACCGAGATTTTTCGTACGGGATCTTTCGTACCTGTTACTGAGATCTTTCGTACATATTGCAGAGAAAAAAAGATTATGTTTCTGCTATATAGAGTTGATTTACTTGAGCTCCTCAAAATTTGATAGTGGGATCTTTCGTACTTATGTCTGGTGTTTGACCATTGTCGGAAACCCACGCTTGGTCACGCAAGCTCACCTCCCGTGGGTCATAATGACAGAATTTTCGCTGGATAGCATTACAAAAATCTAATGCGAGTACTTGTCGGTTAATTTGTTATCGATAGCAAAATATCATCTATTTTATTTTTCCATCAGCAAAAGATGCCCTAAATAATTATGATAATGTTGACAGTGATTAGTTAATTTTAGGAGTTACAAAACAATATTGCTTATATAGTGGCTTTAAATGGCTAATTCACTGACAAGTAATCGCATTAGATTTTAGTAATGCTATCCAGCAAAAATTCTGCTGATATGACCCACGGGAGAGCTTGCGTGACTGAACGTGGGTTTCCGACGATGGTGTCGGGGATGAAAATTCGTTGACATTTTCAGGGGCCAAGTGGGCTCCTAAGTCAATAAATTTAGGCGCCCACATCAAAACGATTAGCCCACATCAAAATGTATCTTAATTTACATTTTCAAATTTAAGCCCAAACCCCCTTCTAACCTTGTACAGTGTACATGTCGAGTTTATTTCAAGTACAAGTACCTTTAAATAAATCAATAAATACAGGTAAATCCATTTATAAACATATTACGTACACGTCAGTCGGTCTCCAGTCAGTGACTTTGTGCGCTTTTGGAAACATTAGTTAGTTTTGGTATATACATTTGTACTGATCTAAAATTACAGTACGTCTTTACAAGGAAATAAGAGAGATCTATTCATTTTCCGCGAGAAAGCGAACTGAAAATTTGTCAAATATCCATGAGTTTTTGTTTCCAAACGTTAGTTATGGCAACTATGATACAAGAAAATAATCAAGATTGGAATTTTACAGTCGACAAGTGGGCGATAAGAAAAACATTTTTGGTAGTCCACACTGAATTTGTAGTCGCATTGGCGAGCGGGCGAGTGCTTATTTGCATCCCTGGGTGTTTGACTGTCTCACAAGTTTATTGGAAAATCATCTATTGGTACGAAAAATCCTGATAATTGGAACGAAACGTACAAATGAACTCAATACGAAAAGACTAGAGTTGTAAAATCAGAAAAAAATTTACTATCAATTATCGGAGGAGTACATCGATATCAGAATCAGACTTTTTTACTTTAAAATTGTTATGTTTTGTATCTTCAGAAGGAGAATACTCAGGGGGTACGTATGCAAGTAGATCTTGCAAACAAAGGTATTTATCTCGAGGTTTGCTTTAGACATGATAGAAGGGGGGCCTTCCTTTTTCTTTCTATTAAAGCCAAAACAGTCCCATGCTGGCAGGGACTAAAATTAACGGTCGCCCGGTCGCCCGAGGCGACCACTTTTGCTCCCGGGCCCATGAAACCTTCCTACTCGCTCGCCCGTGTGGCGATTAAAAATTCTCGGGGTTTGTATGGATATTTCAAGCCTATAAACAAAGCACCTGTTGTTCGCGCGATGTTTACATCGACGTCAATCGTAATCTTGAAAGAGTTGCATCGTCTAAGTCGCGCGAGTGTTTGAAAGTACGGACCCGATGATGTGCGGAGCCTTAGATCCGTTTTGCTTCTGAATATTATACTTCACTTTCGTTTTGCAAAATTTCATTTTTTTTCATAGACTGGCATTGCGTGTCTAGATATAAATATCTAGACAGGTGACCACTAATTCAAAGCGAGGCCGACTTACGCATATTGGTAATTTTTATCATTCTGGATTTCCGTGCATGATTCTCATTTGCTTCTTTTGTACAAACAACACATATTTCTCGTTGTTTTATTTGTAATATCCTCTTATATATATGGAGGATATATTTTTTTTTTTCGTAACATTGTAGGCCTACCTGTTTCTTTTAATGTTAATGTTCAATATACATCTAAGATTACTGGAATTTATATAGGATGGTGAACAGCATACATTCCATTGTATGCTTTATCATTTTGTTTCGTTTGTTAATCAAGACTCAACAAATATAATTGGCAGATTTATTACGTCCACGGGGCTAAAAATCATGCTCCTTCCCATTAATATTATATCAACGCTGCGTATGTAGCAGACGAAATATGTATACACACAGAGGCTTATCTGCCCCTTGCGCTATAAATATCACACGCTGGAGTGGAAAAAGCCTCTCCAGAATGGCGGTAGTCACCTGTCTCTTCGCGACGCGATAGCAAAGTAAGAGCAGGCAACTCCAGTCTATTTTTTTCACGGGCTACCAAAATTTACTCCGGGCTAATAAATCTGAAAATGTAGGGGCCCGGGTGGCTACCATGTCAAAAACTTTAATTTTAGTCCCTGCTGCTGCGGACTTAGTACTGCCGGGATATGGATAAATCTGCTCCTCCTCAACCGGTAACTTTGCCAAAGCTATCGCGTCTAGTTTTTAGTTTTGAATTATAGCAAAGACTTTTCGCACTGAGATCATTTCGTGTAACTTCAACAGCGACAATCGATTTTCGAAATCATTATCGATAGTCAGCACTTTTCAAGATTCAGCGACTATCATTACAACACTAGAAAAGACATCAATATGAAAAAACCTGACGCCCTGAAGAACATGCATCTTAAAGTTTACCCAATCCTTCCCATGGCAAAGGCCGAAAGGGAAGGGGGGGGGGTAGCTTGCAACAAAGTAAACAAATATTTTACCTGATACATGTTCCTTTTTAGGAGGAAGCAATCATACAAATATGTCAAAATATATAAAAAGTGATTCAAATAGTCCACAGGATCGCCGTAAAATAAAAGCGAGAACAAGAAAAATCAGCGCGTGGGTCGAACTGACCAAGCCGGCGTCTTTATTTAGGGAAATGCACGTTAAAAAGTAAATATTAATGTCTTAGAAATGCATCTTACCATTTATCGCCATGGGATTACCCAAATAAACATGTTTTGTTTAGTTTCTTCGTGGGAAAACAACTTTCAACCCGCTTCTGAGTTTCCTCTGTATACAAATAAAATGCTCGACTCTGATTGGTCAATATTTGATTTGAAATTGTGCTAGCGCGAACACAGAGCCCGCGGTATTTTTCGGCGTTTTTTTTTCACTTTCTCTTTTCTTTCTTTTCTTTTCTTTTAAATTTCTTTTTCTTTCTTTTTTTTTTTTTTTTGATTGTTCTGTTTTTTTATTTCATATACATATATTTTGCCATAATGAATATTTTTATTTTAAACCTCGAAAAGAAAATAAATATTCACTAGGCCAAGGACTTATAAACTGTTTATAAGTCCTTGACTAGGCCTAGAGGTGATTAGTGATTAGCAGGTGATTTTGAGTTTCCAGCTCGGAGATCCAGACAATATTGATCGAGTATCAGTAGCGGATCAAACGCTCCTTTTGCTGGGGGATCAAAGGGCGAATTTTGCCGATTTTGTCTTTTGTTTTTTCTGCAAATAGACCAAAATATACCTGGTTATTTGAAAATTTGTAGTCAGTGCCGTGGATGGACGTTCTTCGTATTTTTTTCAACTAGTATATCGACATATTTTTTTAAGTTGCCATCTTGATATTTATATGTTGTATATGATAATGAGAGGGCTTATGTAATGTTGTTATAACTTTTGCCCCATCCTATTTCATGTTATTATGAAATAAAATATGTTAAAACTAAAACATTTTTTTTCTGGTTTTTTTTTTTTTTTTGTTTTGTTTTTTGTTTCTTGGGGGATGCAAGCCCAGAATAAGGCTTGGTTGGCCTGTCCCTTGGAATCAAAATATGTACAATTATTTACGTTCATAGACTAGACTTGAAGTCTCGGGAGGGACTGGACCAAACTTGAAAAACTATATCCACCCCACATATTGTATTTTATGATTGAGGGCGAAGCTGGCCCAATCGGCATTTCAAAGCTCAATTGATGAAAAAAATTGTATGAGAAGACAATGAATTCTTTAAAGTTTTCGACGAATTGTCCTGTTTAAATTATATTGTATTTATATACTGTATTTATGAAAGAGATTAATTTATGACTGAGAAGTGTCCCACTTGTCTTGTGTTTCATCAATACGTCAGAAAGTCACAATAGGGCAGAACTTTTTCGTGTTCATAACTTCATTTTAAAAAATACAAGTTGTCTTTTTGTGTGGTGGTGGGAGCCGGGGGATGGGCCTAGGGGTAATTTATTAATGAGATCCCGGATAGATCTGCAATCCCCCCTTTCATATTTAAGCGTACAGACGATCGTACATGCATTCATGAAGGATCGAACATGAAAAGCAAAGTAATCGATTATCAATTCTCTCTCTCTCTCCTTAAACATAATGTAAGGCTAGAGCAGATATTAATGTCAGCAGCGGATCCTTAGGTTCATGAGCGATCAAAAAAAAAAAAAAAAACCATCACTGTAAGTTTGACAAATAATTGTTGATTACAAATATACATAATTATTTTGAGCTTCGATTAATTTATTTCTTTATCTTTCCCTGTAATAGTTCACAGAAAAAAAAGTTTTGAGGAAATGCACACTCGGGTGCCGATCCAAAACATGCTGTCATGAGGGCGCGCAAATATCTTCAAGTTGGACATGATGTCAAAGTGCCCCCCCCCCCCGTGCGACTCTCATATCCATGGGTACGCAGCGTGAACCCTTTTAGGTCACAGGTTTTTGGACATCATTAATTTTAATGCTTCTTTAAGCTTTTTGAAAAAATATTTGAAATTTTTTAAGGGGGGGGGGGGAGTTTATAAGGTATAACTTTAAGACACTCGGGATTGAAACCATCCATTCAACTACAAGAACATCATATAAAGTTCAGTGGTCATTTTTATCTGCATTTGATATTTTGCTAGGGGCCATTTATCAACACAAAGGGGAAAGGGTGGGATATATAGAACAACTCGACGAAATTCTTAAAAAATGGCACTCGCTTATAATTAGAACATATCGATATATAGTCTTGTATTCTCGTGTAAAAGTAACTGACATGCGGATGCAAATTACACGGGTTAGTGATTGTGTACTTGTCAAACTGTCAAAATGTTCAATTGTCTGAACAGAACTGGACACTTACATGTTTCAAAGCAGACCTTAAAATGAAATGAAATAAAATAAAATAAAATATAAAAAAAAAGAAATAAAATAAAATAAAATAAAATAAAATAAAATAAAATGAAATGAAATGAAATGAAATGAAATGAAATGAAATGAAATGAAATGAAATGAAGTGAAATGAAATGAAATGAAATAATTGATAATAAATGATATGCTGATTATAAATAATTTAAGGAACAAAAGAAAAAAAAACGGACAAAAAGAATTGATGTATAAAATCGCTTCTTTTATGGTGTAAAAGTAACTGACACGCGGATGCAAATTACACGGGTCAGTAATTGTATACTTGTCAAACTGTCAAAATGTTCAAATGTCCGGATACCTCTATACACAGAACTGGACACTTGCATGTTTCAATTTAACAAAAGAAAAAAATGGACAAAAAGAATTCAAGAGTAAAATCAGCTGATAAAAAATGATTTTTTTAAAATAAAGTCATTTATATTGTAATTTGATATACTTGCATACTTCTTAATAATAAGAGAGAGAGAGAATTTTAATAACCCATGCATGATGGTAAATAAACAGTTTTCAATGTATATTTTCCTAAAAACAATATGCGTCTTAGTCTAGAAATTTATAAACTAATTATATAACTATCTAAATAAATAAATAAATAAATAAATAAATAAATAAATTAATTAATTAATTAATAAAACACAGTCGTTTCTTATATAAATACAATAATATAGTGTTTTTATTTTATTTAAATAAATAAATAAATAAATAAATAAATAAAACACAGTCGTTTCTTATATAAATGCATTAATATAGTGTTATTATTGTATTTAAATAGATAAATAGATAAATAAATAAATAGATAAATAAATAAATAAATAAATAAATAAATAAATAAATAAATAAAACCCAGTCGTTTCTAATATAAATATAATAATATAGTGTTTTATTGTATTTAAATAAATGAATAGATAAATAAATAAATAAATAAATAAATAAATAAATAAATAAATAAAATGAGGAATCATAAGCACAGGTTTTACAATTTATCAATATATGACAGAGAAGATTTTTGGATTATGTAATAGGCAGGTAAAATTTTGTCATAATTTTGAAAGTTACCATATTTATCGAATTCGATTGGTCATTGCTACGACCTTTATATCCCTCAAATTTGATTGACAGGAATAGCTAGGTGAGGTAGGAGTAGCCCATTAGCATAATTGATTGACATGTATGGGTGATGTAGTGGTAACTCATTAGCATAATTAGGATTACGTACTGTGTTTTTATATCATACACCGCTGAAATCATTTGAACGCCGCTATTATAAGGCCAATCAAATCTACTGCACTCATGAAGTGACAAGGTATTTGAAAACCAAGCCAATGACGTAGGTAGATTTTCAAAAGTAATTAATCAAAGTAAATTTCACATGTAAATAGATTATAAAATAATTAAATAAAAAAAAAAACCAACAACAACAAATTGATGAAAATAAACCAATTAATAAAAAAAAAATGAAATTCTTGAAAATGATTAACAAGGAAAGTATACAGATAAAAAATAAATAAAAATAAATAAATAAACAAATAAGATAATTAATAAATTAATAATAAATAAATTAGTAGAATAGGATAAAATAATAAATAAATTAAAAAATATATTAATAAATAAATTAATTAATAAATACATAAATTTATTAAATAAATAAATGAGTAAAATAAATAAATGAAAAAAAAATAAACTAATAAAATAAATTAACTAACAAAGTAAATAATTTATTAAAAATAAATGAATTAATCAAATAAATAAATTAAAATAAAAAATAATTTTAAAAAATTGAAATAAAATTAATTAAATAATAAAATCAATAAACTAATAAGATGAATGAATAAATAAAATTAATTAAATAGTAAAATGAACGAATTAAATTAAATAAAAACATCAATAAAATAAATTGATTAATGAAATAAATAAATTGATAAAATAAATAAAATAATAAGATTAATGAAATTGAGAAAATAAATAAAATTGTGAAAATAAATTATTAATAAAATAAATTATAAAATAAATTAACTAATAAAATAAATTAATAAAAATAAATTAATTTATTGATAAAAAAATTAATTATAATAAAATGAATGAATTAATTAAATAAATTGATAGAATAAATAGATTAATAAAATAAATAAAGTATTGAAATAAATAAATTAATAAAATAAATAAATGAATAAAATAAATAGATTAATAAAATGAATAAATTAATAAAATAAATTAATTAATAAAATTAATTAATTAATGAATAAATTAATTGATAAAATAAATATCTAAATAAAATAAATTAATTAATGAAATTAATTAATAAAATAGATAGATAAATAAAATTAATTAATAAAACAAATAAATTAATGATGAAATAAAAATACAAAAAAAAGAAATTAATGATAAAACTTTATCAGGTTTCCGCAACTGCGTAAACTATAGAAGTAGTTACATATCAAGTTTCCGCAACTGCGTAAACTATTTGAAAAGTTTAATAAGGTTTCCGCAGCTGTGTAAACATATTTAACAGGTTTCATCAGGATTCCGCAACTGCGTAAACCATTTGTTCCAAGTTTACATTGCGGAAACTTGTTGAAATAAAATGGAAAGAAATTTAACAGGTTTCATCAGGATTCCGCAACTGCGTAAACCATTTGTTCCAAGTTTACATTGCGGAAACTTTATCAAGGAAAATTTATCAAGTTTCATCAGCGAAAACATTGCGTAAACTTGCGGAAACTATATGCCAGTTTACGCAATGCGGAAACTTGTGGAAACCTGAAAATATCAAGTTTACGCAAGTTCACGCAGTTGCGTAAACCTGTTTTTTCGCCCAGTGTACACAAGCACTAGTTGAAAGAATCCAGCTACTGAATGAGATGTCTCACATATCAAAAATTCCAAATTGTCAGAACTGTACTTGAATATTTCTCTAGTCAGTAAGCCATATCTCAAATATAACACAAGTCCATGACTTGGTCTTCTGTTCGTTGCCTGAATGTTCTGATCACATCTGATCATTTCAAAACCTTCGAGTGAATATGTTTCATTATGATCTAAAGAGCATAACCTTGACTCTGTAATACCAATAATGTCTTCGGCAGAGATATTTGGATCTAGAGAAATATCATGGAAATGCCTGTGAAGCGATCTCGCATTGTTAAAAGCTATTTTAAATCTGCATGGATCTACTTTATATAAAGGAGTGTAACATAATTTCATGGATGCCTCTTCTCGAAGTCTTTTCATTTCGTCTTTGACTCGTTCATCAGCTGTAAGTGCATCACTATTAAAATTTAAAATTTGAAGATTTTCAAATTTTCTTACTCTACTCATTGCTACATAATGTATATGAGGAGTTTTCCTTGTTCTTGTTTGCGATAAATCAATGACCAGCTTGTCTACTGTACATCCATGCGATTTGTGAACAGTTTTTGCTGCAGCTGGTTTAAGTGGAAATTGTGTTCTCTGAAAAGATTTATAATTGTAGAGAAAATTGCGATTAACTTCAAAAATGGGTGTCCATGATGGGTCAATTTCTCTGTGGTACAAATGTTTATACTTCTGTCTTGTGTTGGATCCAATAGAAAGGTCGTTAAACAGAACCCAACAATGCTTGGTCTTGTTGTTTGAGGAATTCGGTTTTCTATGAATTTAACAATACAGCTAGAACCGTTTGCTATCCCATCATTTACATCAAGATTAATGGTAATGTCATAAATCATATTAGTTGCAACAATTAGCGAACGTGCTAAATTTGCAGTTTTGCTCGAATCATTTGGAAGGCTTTTGAGAAGTCTTTCTTTGTTTGATTTTGGAACATCTGCTATTACAGAATCATGACTGGCAACTTCAACTTTAGTTGTACTTAAATTTTGCATAAACTCTCTGTTGAAGCTGTCTACAAACTTGTTTTCAATAAACAAATGCGGTGCATTATTTGTGTAATTTTCCTGTGTAGGGGTGATAATATGTTTATTAATTTCGTTTTTGTCTTTTGCAGTTATCTGTGTTATCTTTTTGTCTCATGATTTCCGTTAATTCAAACAAAGAGAAATATTCTTTCCATAAATTTGTTGCTAGAACTTGAGGTCCAATAGACAAGTCATTAAATATCCATGAATCCCCTACAGGTTGCAACTGATACAGGTCTCCAACAGCAATTATGCTTATTCCACCAAATGGTTTATTTGTTCCAGTTAACTGTTTCAATCTACAGTCAATGAAGCTTAACATCTTGCCACCAACCATTGAAATTTCATCAATTATCACAACAGATAGATTTCTGTACTTCATTCGGAAAGTATTCAGTTCATCGGAGCTCATTGACTGGTTTGTCTGGTTATACTTCTTGTGGAACGCAGAGGCAATTTTAATGCCATTGATGTTATATGCTGCTTTTCCGGTAAATGCACAAAGAAATATTCTGATGTCACTTGGATCTTCTCCATCTGCTGAGTGTAGCTGTCTGTGTAAAGCTTGGTAGATAGCTTTGATCAATACTGATTTTCCAACACCAGCACCTCC
Organism: Pinctada imbricata; assembly: GCA_033119305.1. Lineage (NCBI taxonomy): Eukaryota > Metazoa > Mollusca > Bivalvia > Pterioida > Pteriidae > Pinctada > Pinctada imbricata. Next base: position 56,280,254 of record VSWD01000001.1, read on the forward strand.
TGATAAAAATGCATAAATTGGCTCATCTTTAGTCTTGATCCAATGGAGGACATGAGTGAAGAATTCTCTTTTTTTGATATTCAAGCTCCTGATCAGTTTTAAATATTGTTCATCAGACACTCTGTCGCTATGGCATTCAATGCATGGAACAGAAGTTGAAGCACCAATATCAGTACCTAGATCATATTGTCTGTGCTCGAGGGGCCTTTCAGGGTTAAAATGTACATATTGTTCGGATTCATGTGGGCCTTCAGCTTCATCTTCTGCATTTGCTTGTTGTGCATTTGGAGCTAATTCATCGTGTTGTTCCAATTCTTCCTCCGCTTGTTGAATAGCTCGTTCAATCTCGTCAAAATTCTTTTCATACATTTTCAACTTTTGATCAACCAAGAAATGAACTTGTTTATAATGTTCCTGATATGTAGAATGTCCATTTAATAAATCTACATTTTCATCTCTCCAAGGTGTGAACAGAAGCAGTTTTTCTCGATAATGGTTTTCTGGATCCGTCTTAACGCTGTATCGTACATATCGCAAAATCAAGTCATGTATACGTCTCCTTATTATTATCCCACTTTTAAGAGTGACAAGAGTATCATCCTCGGAAAAATTCCAAGTCATCATCTTCATCTACTTCAATGTCATCATCATTTATCTCTTCTTCGTCAATTTTATTTTTGTCTTTTGGATATTTCACTTCAAGCTGTGATGCATAGTCTGCAAGGCACCAGTTCTCTAGTTGTCTAGGTCTTTTGGAATATCTTGCAATTATTTTTTGGTAATGGATATCGGTGGAGTTGGGACTAAGCTCTTCAAGATCAGACAATTGCTTTAAAAGAAAGACTCTTCTGGTGGAGACGTATTAATGAATATCACATCTCTTGAAGCCTTCGTTAGAGGCATTTGTAATACTAAATAGGATGCTTCCTGTGCACTGACTTCTACACTATTCAAAAAATGGTTACCGATATGACGAACTTGTTTTTTTATATCCATGTTCCCTTGTCTTGCTTCTTTGCATGCTCTGTCCATCAAAGCGCTCATTCCTCTTTGAGATTTACTAATGTAAGATACAATGTACATGGCACATGCATACGGATCCAACACATATTGTAAGTCAATATTAGCATTCCATGCCATGAGTACATGTTCATTGTACATATTGACTCTGATTTCTGAGGGCATTCTTTTCAGAAACACTTTAGGGCCGTTGATAGAGCTTCTAATACACTTGATGTATTCGTCTTCTGACATTCCTACAATTTCATTCAAAAACTGATCAAATGAAAAGTTCATGCCATCTTTGAATGAATTGATCTTATTTTGGATTTCATCATATTTCTTTTTGTGCTTGTCAATATCTGTCTCTAGTGGTTCTAACAGCATAGTCTTACGTAATGGAGGAAGCGGAAACCCAAACCTACATACAGCTTTGCCCTTCTTTCTACAGGTCTTGGAATGCTTGTGTGTTTGCAGATCAATTAAACCAGACAACTCTTCCTTTTCATTTGAACATGTAATGTATTGGTCAACAAATTGTTCTATTGACTCATTATGGTCTTTCTGATATCGTTGATTCACAGTTTGTTTTCCTCATTTAGTTTTATCTTTTAAAGAAATCAATAATGCGACACCAAATGCCAATTCTTCAGAGATACAACAAGATGCTCCTGTGGCATTTAAAAGCTACACATGGAAACACTATGGATGTTTAAATGATCTTAAGCTCTTTTACTAAAATATTTGACAAATTACAGAAATGCCTTCATTCTACATTAAACATGTTAAACATGATGTATTGTGAAATGAATTGTACTGTGAGCATGGTGAGTAAATATCGCAATATGTATCGTATCGTGAAATTAGCATATCGTTGCAGCCCTAAAACTACTATATATATATTTCATCTATATTTACAACTCTCTTTGAACATGTTGAACGTGTTGAATTAGGAACTAGTGAGCTAAAAAAAGTGCTATTGGTGCATGATGCATTTAACACTAATTTGTTGAAAAGCTTAAAACATGTAAAAATATACAACTTAGTATAAAAAAAATCTGTATCAGTAATCAGTTTTAAACAAGAAGAGTTTTTGAAGAACCAATGCATCCAGAGCACTCTTTTCATTTATAATTTACTAGAACATGTAGAATAGCTATTGTCTTATTTATATTACTTGAATATAAAAAATGTTTTCAACAAATACATGTAGATATCATCACTATATGAGGAATGTTCAACATGTTCAATGAGGTTAAACATGAATAATTAGCAGCAACATACAACAGTATAATTCTAGTTTAAGTCATTTATGTATCTGTACTTAACTTCTGATATGTAACATATAAGTAAGTGATAAAAAAAAAATAGTGGCAGCATTCCGAGGAATGCATGTGTCGCCTGCGAAACATAGTGTCACATAAAGATCACTTTTAAGTGTGACAGACAGACATACCGCCGGACAAAGTGATCCCTATGTGCCACTATGCTTTGCAGGCGACACAATGACCAGATCAATGATCAACAAAGGAAGTTTTCATCTGACATATGGACGGTGTCAATCAAAAATATGGGATTTAACATTATAAAATCAAACCATTATATGTTAAAAGTTAGCACAATTCCGCTATATACCAAATGGGGCCGAATTTCTTTGGAAAGATAGACATTGATGTGACAATAATAAATTACAACTATTGCAGGGAATGTAACCTCTTTTGACATGTTTAAAAGATTGAAACACACACACACACACCCACAAACAAAATGAAATCAAAACTTGTTAAAGACAATAATGTTTTATACATGCAGTTCACTTCCTAACTGAAGAAGTATAAAAACCTAAAAGGGTTATTTTTGGATTTAAAGAAACAGTGCAAAAATGTGCATTTCTGACTAAGTCCAAAAAAACGTCAAAAACGCGTCAAAAATTTGACTTCGGAGTGGAACCAAAAATAAAAACACTTCTTAAGACATCTCTCTAGATAATTCTGATGCTTTCGGTTTGTTGATACGTGCTTCGGTTATGAAGAAGGAGTTTGTCAAAGGAGGGTACCCCCAATGACATACTTTTGGCTGTGGTGGCGCCACCTTTTGACGGATCCATACGAAAAACAACAACACTTGTAGGGGACCATTAGTACTTCATACCCAAGTTTCATCAAAATCCCTTCAGCCGTTCTAGAGAAGAATTCGAAAATGTGAAAAGTTTACGACGGACGACAGACGGACGGACGCCGGACGGCACGCTATGACAATAAGGAATGAGGTTTCTATCATTTATGTTTTTAGAAAAGTTGCGTTCACCAAAAAATTGTTAACAGACAGACAGACGGACAGACAACATGATGTTGCATAAGCTCGACTGGTCTTTGATCAGTAGAGCTAAACATTTTGGTAAGAAATACATATTTTGAAAAAATATGAAAAATAACAGATTAAATGGCTGAAGAAAAAATACCTAGACAACTGACTGATTATTTAAAATTCAAAATACATCCTTGTTCCAGTCATTTTAATCGAAGGTTCCTGAACTGTTTTAATTATATCACTCTTCAGAACAAAAAAATCTTTGTGCTCTAATACATGGTATTTGCCTTTTTTAATGAAGTAAGTAATCCAAAATCCGGGACTCTCCACTCTAACAACCTGAAAATGAAAGTAGAAGAAGTCTTTAATCATGCTTATCAAGCTGATCCTTACAATTCAAATTTGAAAACATAAAGTAAGGGTGAAATTTAAAATAAACAAGGCAACGCAAAGCTTAGCATCCCCTCGCTTGGCAACAAGAGGATAATTGTGATACAAATATAATCAAATTCAACTTACTACTGCATGAAATTCCTTTTTTCCGTGTCCTATCATAATGTTACTTCCAACTTGAATCTACAAAAGGGAGTAAAATACATCTATATTGCATCTCAAAGAAGAAGTATAATATTATTATCTTTATCTTCCTACAATACAAAAAAAAAATCCAATGTGTTTGTGAAACACAAATGGCCCCAACAGCATCTTTCTCAGTAATAATGTCAAGTTACTTACCATTTCTTCCGTACCATCTACGTTTCCTTCGTCTTTGCTGTTTTCTTCCTACAAAACCAAAACATAATGCAGTTAAAACGAGACTCAGAAATATACAATCTATCTTGAACAGGTTTATCTAGTATTCATTGATGAATGACATAGTATTTTAATGAGCTTAGTTCAAAATGTCAAGTTACATACCATTTCTTCCGTACCCTCTACGTTTCCTTTGTCTTTGCTGTTTTCTTCCTACAATACCAAAATATAATGCATTTAAAACGAGTCTCATGAATATACAATCTATCTTGAACAGGTTTATCTAGTATTCATTGATGACTGACATAGTATTTTGATGAGCTTAGTGCAAAATGTCAAGTTACATACCATTTCTTCCGTACCCTCCACGTTTCCTTTGTCTTTGCTGTTTTCTTCCTACAATACCAAAATATAATGCATTTAAAACGAGTCTCATAAATATACAATCTATCTTGACTAGGTTTATCCAGTATTCATTGATGATTGACATAGTATTCGACGAGCTTAGTGCAAAATGTCAAGTTACATACCATTTCTTCCGTACCCTCTACGCTTCTTTCGTCTTTGCTGTTTTCTTCCTACAATACCAATAACAGTTGGACAAATAACTCCGGACTGGACATTTGTCCGGAGTTCAGCCCCTTGAAGCACTGTAGGTAGGTAGGTTTTGATTATCAGGTGTGGTAGTACTTACCAAGAGAAACTTTTTCCACAAAAAAATTTTCACCTGTGCCACCAGGTAAGGCCACCAGAGGTCATCAAAAAAAAAATTCCCACGGGAATTCCCGTGGGAAAAAAATTCCCATCATTTTCCTGTCAAAATCCCACGGGAAAAATTGGATTCCCGTGGGAAAAATTTTCCTGACTTTCATTTCAAGTAAAACACGGGAAAAATTTTCCCGTCACAGAAATTGACAGGAAAAAATTTCCCGTCACTGTATTAAGACTGGAAAAAAAATCCTGTGGGAAAATTTTTCCTGTCTTTTTAAATGACAGGAAAATTTTTCCCATCTTTTGAAATGACAGGAAAATTTTTCCCGTCTTTTGAAATGACAGGAAAAATTTTCCCGTCGTTTTTTCCTGTCATTTATTAAAAATGTTAACAATAATACTGTAAATTAAGATTCTCATAGTAAATAAATTATAAAGCATAAACAAAATACATGTATGTTTTATAATAAAAAGTGTATATAAAGTTTATTGCAGGATAAACAGAAATAAACCTAGCCATTAATTACTGAAAAACAAATGTTACCTACCAAATGTTAGAATTCATGTTTTTAAGTTTTATTTGCAGTTGATCATCTGTGTGTTTGCTTTTCCTAAAAAGTTTGGAAAATGTATATAAATATGGATACACTATACATGTAGGTGGGCGCTCGTCAAAGACACATATTGCATGTGTGTATGTGTGTATCATTGTACGCAACATTAAAGAAAAAACTTGTTGATAGTTATGTCAAAGTAATTTGCAGAAAGTCATGTGTTTTGCTTTAATTGGAAATATGTTGTCAGATTTGTCCTTAGAAAAATCTGATAAAATTCCTGCAGTTCTCTACATATACTGATATATTCTGAAAATCATATATTCTAAGATATAGAAAGGTCAAATTTATTTTGGAATATTCATACATTTTTCTTGTTTGAATTTATGAATAACTGTGAAATGGGCATATAATAATGTGCAAAATAACATAATATTTCTACAAACCAGGACCTGATCATGTGCATATGTCAGAGGTAATTCGCTAAAATATTTGAAGTTTTGCATTTGTATCATGCATCGCCTAAGAGTTATACTTACAAGGTTGACTTTCTCATATTGAGATGCTTAATGACTACGACATATTACCTGTGCTAAAATAAACGTTTGCAATCGACAAAAGGTAATATTTCATAGACATGTCACAATTTTAGATCTACTTTCGATTTCGTTGTCACAGCTATTTTTACTGCGCGCATTTGAGCACAGATTTGCAGTAAAAAAAATGAAATAAATAAAACTGAAGAAGACACGTTATTTGTTTGTTGTTGATTTGCTTTGTTTCTTGTTTTGTTTCATTTTTTTCGATGCCCGGGGGAGGGATCTGAAGACCTGAGGTACGTGATACGATTTTCCCCTTCAGTATACTAAAAGGCTAGGAGTATGCAGTATTACAGTGCATCGACTGGCGAACACCGTTGACTTTTTTAAAAGTCCTTTTTGAGTTTCAGAATATAAGCATTTTAAACAAGATTTCGTAGAAATTATCGATCCAATACTTTTTTAGACGCTAATTCCGGCTATTGACCATTTATTTATTTATTTTAGTTTAACATGCCTAAGGACAAGTTAGACTGAGGTATGTAACCCCCCTCTTTCCCCTCTTTGAGTCGGTCACAAACATTCAGTATGCAGATCTTTTACGGATATGATTCGAGCTCAAAAAAAAAAATCAAAAAACAACCAAAAAAAAAAAAAAAAAAAAAAACCAAAAAAACCCCGACGACTCAGACTGTCGGTATGATTGTCATGTGTGTTTGTCTTTATTTCCTTTACGAATACGTGTCTGTCATGCCTATCTGTACTTTTTCTATCTTGCTTGTCTGTATATATTCTGTCCTATGACATATATTTGAAATGTTAAAACATTTAGACATGCATTATGACACAGTAGTCAAAATGCATGTTTAAATGTTTTAACATTTCAAATATGTCATAGGACACTACTCTTACTTATATCTTTTATACATTCTTTTTAAACGAATGGATACTTTTGCTTTATATATATATCATGCCCGTTGTCTGTATTCAGTGTCATGCATGTACGTCTGTCGTGTCTGTCTGCATTTCTGGCATGGCTATATATTGTGTCCAAGCTTTCCATTGAACTTCGGGTATCTGTAATAAAAGCTGAAAAACTGATAACCGTAACTTACATTAGTCTTGTGAAATATATGGATTTTGATTACCACGCCACAACTCTAGGGAAGATGTGATGAGATTGGAGTGCCCCCCCCCCCGAGAAATTTGTGAAAAATGAAGCAAATTTTTGGCATCCGAAGCGCATTTAAATTTAAAATCAAACGGAATCAAGCCTATGATTCAGTGATAGAAAACGATCAGACAATACTAGTACATGTATTTAAAAACTTTACAAACAAGAAAAATATGTACAAACAAAAACTCAAAAACGAAGTACAGCTAGAAGTCTCTATCAAAACTAATCCCTATGTATACTGTTTTTGTAAGCAGATAAAAGAATATTATTAAAATAGATCAAATAGATACAAACAACCTAGAATACTTTGTACTAGACACTAAAAAGGTACCATGGGCGGATCCAGGATTTTTTTTTTCCAGGAGGGGTCCTAAAATTCATTGGTCCTAATTTTTTTGAAAAGCAAAAAAAAAAAAAGAAAAGAAAAAGAAAAAAAAAGAAAAGAAAAGAAAAAAGATTGAAATCTTGAATTTCCACCGCGTCGTTCTTGATTAATAATCAAATTGTATGTAAATAGTCTTCTGGCGAGCAGTAGCGAGCCAGCGAAAATTTGTCAGAGTTGGAATAAAAAGGACAGACAATAATACCATTTGCATCCTCTATTACTGTATTTTTTTAGTTAATTGTCCTTGTTTATTGACAAAGGTGTACAATGTTTAAGGGTTGCAAAGGTAAGCATCATTTGAAATTGAGATGTATATACAATAAAATCTGGCGAGCGTGAGCAAGCCCAGGAAAATTTTGAAATGTGGACCAAAAAATTAATAAAAATGAAAGATTTTAAATACAAATACATGTTATTTTTCAAATGTTATGACAGAAAAAGGGGAATCGGGACTTAGCTTATGAAATATGTATATTTATAAGCGTTATCAAACTATGCTTCGAAAATTCCAGGGGCGCCCGACCCCCCTCCCCCTTCTGGATCCGCGCTTGGGTACAACCTACCACATAGTCAGCACAGATTTAATCCGGATAACACACCATTTGCTACTTCACTTGCGTAGCAAAGGGCCGTCCTATGTCGGCACCAATTACCCATTCTCGTTGGTTTATGTATGATCTATTGGTCTTCGCATAAGCTCGGTCTTTAACCAGTAGAGCTACGAGGGCTGATTGATAAGTTGTGAGCCTCTTATCGAAGAATTTGAATTTTATCAGACATTTTTCATTATTTTTCTACATAATTATTCCCCAACAGTATCCATACACTTTTGCCATCGGTGTTTAAGGGCCTCAATACCATTTTAAAGAACCTTTATCTTGACTGGTCAGAAAGTCATCCACTGCAAGTATGACGTCATCATCGGACTGAAAGTGTGTGCCAGAAATAGCTGTTTCCAGTTTTTGGAATACATGAATGTCTGATGGAGCAAGATCAGGTGAATAAGGTGGATATTCAATCAAATTCAAATTCTGCATCCCAGAAAACTGAGAAGCCCTCGTACATACTAGTTCTAATACTTCACCCTTTTCACAAAGCATGTCAATGTATACAACTTCTTGGAAGTTATGCATTGTTTATTGTATCTTATCAATGTCGCGGATCTAAGCGAACGGTCATACCCCCCCCCCCCCCCCCCTCCCGGGTGCTTTTTTTTATCTAGCACAGTTTTATTATCATATTGTCCTATGACAAATTTGAAATATTGAAAATAATGACTATTGCACGATATATAATAAATCATTTGCGTAGTGATATTTTTTTGTGGATGCACAGTAAATTTTATTGCTGGAAAATGTACCTCAAACATTATATATATAGTGCAAATAAAGGAACCCTGCGTGACACCATTTCGACTACAAACGGACTACTGCAAATCGCAGATGAACCCAATAGTCAAACAAAATAATTTCTATTGTAAATTCATTAGCATCTCAGCTCAGACTATTGTTTTGACAAGTACACAGGAGCGTACCTCGGTTTGTGAATTCAACCATGCATGAAATGACAATATGCTAAACTATGGCTATTGCATAATCTTACATAAAGAGGAGAGGGCCGGTGCCTCACACAATGGAAAAGATGAGAGTGACGACCATACCATTTGAAGAAAGGAAAATGGAAAGCGGTAGGGGTGATACATTAGCAATAAAATAATTAAGAATAACTTGATGAATGTAAATAATATAAATTGTTGGGTTTTTTTTGGTTATGTTAATTGTCACGTACGCTTAATTGAAAAAAAACTTTAAAAAATCAACCAACACCTTCCCTTAGAAAAAAAAAACAATCAGCAATAAAAAAATAATTGATTCAATAAACCGGCAAAAATAACCTACCCAATTCCCCAACCAACCAACCCCCCCCCCCCCGGGCCAAAAGAAGAAAAAGAAGATTAACAAGATTTATTTATCAATACTATTTGTAACTATATCTTTATTTATGTATTTAATGCTGCTCGTTATTGAAAAGTCATACTAATAAAAAAAAAAAAAAAAAAAAAAGAAAGAATACAAACAAACAAAAAACAATCAAAAAAAAAAAAAAAATTAAAAAAAAAAACACCGAAAAAATGAAGCCTTAAGTGACGACAATTTCTTTATTTCGATTCTTGACTGCAGAATCAAACATTTTAGAGTCGGGCATGTCAAGAAAATAACTCGATCAAGATGTAAAGATCGAAGGACTTATTTATAAATATAGAATTTATAGAATTCATGATGTAAATAAAATCCGATTTTGTAATTATCTTTAGTTGTCATTCTGGGTATCTTGATTTTGTTCACAATAGTTTAACAATAATTAAATGGATAAAAAGTTAAAAACCAAAACAAAAACAAAAAAAAAAGGAACGAAAACAAACTTGTGACTATTGCGTAATCTTACACACAGGCACCTGATTCCTAGAAAGAAAAATTAAAACCCTTTCTTGAACGCCCGTTTCTCTTCTCTTTATCTTTCTCTTTTCTAGAGAGAGTAAAGAGAAGAGAAACGGGTGTTGGAGATTGAGTTTTAATTTTCTTTGTAGGAATCTGGTGCCTGTGATCTTACACAGTTTTCATGAATCGCAGCTTGGTATTCGTGACGTGTTGAATTGACGATCATTCCAGGAGAGAGAGAGAGGGGGGGGGGGGGTTCTAAAAAACAACATAGAAAAAAAAACCCTAAAAAATATTAATAAAAGAATAAAGCCAATGTCATGTGTAATATGGGCAATTTTGATCAATTTCCATATTCATTAGTAGTCCTAATGAATATGGTAATTGATCAAAATTGCCCATAGTACATAATTATGACACCAAACTAAACAATGTAGCTTCTCCCTGACCATTGCGTAATCTTACATAACACAGTAGCGTATATAGCGGGATAGGGGTATATGCGAAAGAGTCCATTCCAGTAGAGGGGAGGGCTTCGATGGTCAATGTTTTGATGCTTATCAGGCTTTTAAAAACTAATAACTGAAATATTTTTTTTGAAATTGTTATAATTAACAAAACAAGCACATCTGACGACCATTCCATTCGCGAAAAGGAGAAAAAAAGGGGGGGGGGGGTCATTGCAGCAGAAAATAATTGGTACTGTTTGCCTGTTTCTCCCAATATCTTCATTTTGTTCAACGTGGAACTGGTAAAATAATAATTTCTTACTACGAGTATGAATATGAAAAATGAACACAATGCAGCCTGTCTTCCTCTCTGAATACCCGGACGAGACGAAGGTATTCGTGAATATTGAGTAATCTTACATTATACAGTAGCAGGGCCTCGTAGCTTGACACAATTTTACGACCATGCAATCAATCCCAGAAACTGAAGGGAAGAGAGGGGGTCGTAACTAGTATGCATTTTCTGAGATGACCGAGTACTGGATTATGATGTTCGACTCTCAATCGGGTGATCGGAGTTCAATCCATGGGGCCCTCATATATGTTGAAAATCATATCCGCTCGCTCGTCCCTCCCTAATACTTATCTCATGACGGCCAGACCGGAGGGGGGGGGGGGTTACGGCAAGGGTATCCAGGTGTTGTTGCACCTTAAAAAAGCCGTTGAAATACGGTCCATCCTGCACGCAGTATATAATTATACACCCTCTTGCAGTGGGCATCGGTTGAGTAGAAGGAGCGTATGAGGCATCCTAAAGTAAATGGGGAATCGTCTGACAAGAATAAACTGCAACAGACAATTGGTCGAATGTAAGAATAGAACAGTCAACTGATCCTACAGAGGGCTGCCGGGTGCCCAAACAGAGAGAAACTGTCGAACACAACAACGTTATACATAGGGCGGATCAATGAAATTTACATGTAAAATCTAATCATATTTTAAACACGAAAATCACTTCCTTAAATAAATAAGCCCAGAAAGACAACACATCAGAATAAAAATAAACCAATCGGTATATACCCCCCCCCCGAAAAAAATTAAAGAGTAGAAAAATAACAAAACAAGTCCATAGTAAGATTCTGTCTAGCCTAAATAGTAGAGTAGACCATAGTAATATACATGCAATGTAGCAGGGCGGGCTTTTCACACCTCGCCGCTGACGACGGGCACTTGGAGAATGGAGGAAGAAAACAAGGGGGGGGGGGTTAGGTCATGATAGCAGAAAGTATTGGTTTTTGATATAAAAATAGTTGCCAGAGTCACCTAATGCTCGACTGCATAGCATAATATCTCTCATGACAGCCAATTTATTTAAACTCCCTTTCTCAGGCAACAACATATATCTCATCATAAATCACTGAAGCAGAAAAAGTAGGTCAAGGTCAGATTTCAATAGTCAAACCCAAGATGCATCCAATATGCAAGTCTGGTGCATGTAGCACTTATAGTTAGCTCAATATTGCCAATTTAAAGCAAGATCACTGAAGCGGAAAAAGTAGGTCAAGGTCATATTTCAATAGTCTAACCCAAGATGCATCCAATATGCAAGTCTGGTGCATGTAGCACTTATACTTTTCTCAATATTGGCTTTTAAAGGTAAAATAATTCAAGCGGAAAAAGTAGGTCAAGGTCATTTTATGAAAGTTTGATCAAAGATACATCCAATATGCAAGTTTGGTACATGTAGCACTTATACTTTGCTCAATATTGGCTTTTAAAGGCAAAATCATTCAAGCGGAAAAAAGTAGGTCAAGGTCATTTTTTGAAAGTTTGATCAAAGATACATCAAATATGTAAGTTTGGTTCATGTAGCACTTATACTTTGCTCAATACTGGCTTTTAAAGGCAAAATCATTCAAGCGGAAAAAAGTAGGTCAAGGTCATTTTATGAAAGTTTGATCAAAGATACATCCAATATGCAAGTTTGGTACATGTAGCACTTATACTTTGCTCAATATTGGCTTTTAAAGGTAAAATCATTCAAGCGGAAAAAAGTAGGTCAAGGTCATTTTATGAAAGTTTGATCAAAGATACATCCAATATGCAAGTTTGGTACATGTAGCACCTATACTTTGCTCAATATTGGCTTTTAAAGGCAAAATCATTCAAGCGGAAAAAAGTAGGTCAAGGTCATTTTTTGAAAGTTTGATCAAAGATACATCAAATATGTAAGTTTGGTACATGTAGCACTTATACTTTGCTCAATATTGGCTTTTAAAGGCAAAATCATTCAAGCGGAAAAAAGTAGGTCAAGGTCATTTTTTGAAAGTTTGATCAAAGATACATCAAATATGTAAGTTTGGTACATGTAGCACTTATACTTTGCTCAATATTGGCTTTTAAAGACTTTATTGCTATCTTAACATTTACCTTATCATCTCAACATTTGCCTTATCATTTGAAATAATTTCAAAAATCCCAACCCCAGGGGCTATATCCTCATCTGGATATATTAAATGATGTATAATTAAACATTTGCAACAAAAAAAACCAACAGAGTATGAATATAGGAAAGGTAAATGTGTAATCTTAACATTTACCTTATCATCTAGTTCGGACGACGCCGACGCCGACGCGGACGCCGACGCCGACGCCGACGCGGACGCCGACGCCGACGCCGGGGGTATTGCAATAGCTCTTTTGCACTAAAGTGCAGTCGAGCTAAAAATTAAAAATTTGTTCGGTTGCTCCTTGTCCCCCCCCCCAACAAACGCAGCTATTGCGTTAATTCACTGGACTCTGACCTTTTTAATGTTATTGCGTAATCGTACATAACTTATGTGACGACCGGGTCACCTGGCGTGGAATTAAAGCAGGGGAGTGGGGTGGATGGGTTGTCTTTGTAGCAGAAACATATTGTCTTGTTTTCTTACATTGTCTGGTTGCTTCATTGTACATGTATAATTCATTCTCATGGTAAAACCAAGTGAAATTCAAAAAATGCAGCTTGCTTTATTAGTAGGGGATCCAGCGCCCCCTTACCGGGGTCAAGGGGCGAAATTTGCCGATTGTTAGTGAAAGGGCCAAAATATGGGGTTTCGGGGGAACTTCTGGGTCAGTGCGGGGATCCGCCCCACCCCCTGATTCCGCCACTGTTTATGAGCCTATGACATACAAATCTATATCTATGTGTGCCTTGATAGGCGGTCCAAGGACCTTTGCTGGCATTGGGACTTTTGACGGGACGGGGACGTCTACTGTAATCTTTCCGACTTTTACGGCGTGGAATAAGATTTGGAACGAACGATACCACGAGATGAGATGAGTGACCAGCCATGTCGAGTGGACCGCCGGCGACCGATCGAAGTTGAAATATTTTGAAATCGTTTGCAAATGCAGGATTGCTTTAGTCTATATCGTTAGAGTTAGGTTTTATTTATTGTAACGATCACATAGTTTTCGCGATAAACATGATTCTCTTATTGTCTGAGTTTCCTCTGTTTTGCATCTGACATCTATTAACACCCCCCCCCCCCCTTGCCACTTCAATACATTTAAACTTGCAACTTTCATCTTCTCGAAGTTCTTTTAAGGAAATGGAAAGTTAAAATTGTCTGAAAACAGTACATGTGACTTTGATACCTGTACTGAAAACCAATGATTTGGATAGACATGAAGAGATCATGAGACAGACTTACTGTCTGCGCAGCTCACTTCAGACAGTGGCGGATTCAGGGTGGTGTGGAGGGGACGTCCACCCCCTGGCACTGACCCAAAATTTTCCAAAAAAAACCCCTATATTTTGGCCCATTTTCAGTAAGAATCGCTAAAATGTGCCCCTTGACCCCCCTCCCCCCGGCAAAGGGGTAGCTGGAATCGCCACTGTCAGAAATCAGAATATTGCAGTATTCTCCACCTTGTCGGCATATTTTGCGATTGAAATTTATATAGGGGATAGATCTCGAATTCTAATAACTAACGGTGTCATGCTAAAATATAGGGCTGGGCGGTGCACCGAAAATTTCGGTGCTTCGAAATTAGCAATGTCAGTTCGATGCACCGACGTCGAATTGCTGATTTCGATTCGGTTCAGACGTAAATAATAAAAGAGTAAACTGAAGGCAAATAGTGAAATAGTGTTTGAAATGGCTTAGAAATTACCTTTAAGAAAGCCAGAAAGTAAGAAAAGAGCTTACATTCATTCATCACGCCGATTAACGTGTAGATTCCCCCCCCCCACTTTTATGCCTCTCACGAAACAGAGAGTGAAAGTAGATCTACTTTCGCTTTCCGTGAACTGATAAGAGCAAGCTCTAGCGCAAGCAGCAACAAATATCATGTAAGGAAAGCTATGCCCACTAGATTATTTTGAAAGTCCTATGAGACCTGTCAGTACTTGTTGTTGAAAAATGAGGTGTTGAACTTGGTATTTATATTTTTAATGTCTCACAGTATATATACATACATGTACTGATGAAGCACATGCATCCACAATAGTTTAGGATGTAAAACCGATATATATATATTTAATAATGGTATATACCCTCATATTCCTCAGACAAATGTAAATTAATGCTCTATAATGTTAGACTAAAGTGATAAGTTGGTCATATCTATTTGTATATCTTTTACTTTTTGTTAATTTTGTCCATTTAACAAATTATTTTGTATTTTATCTCTTTCAAATGAATCGAATCGAAATTAACCGAACCGAGGCCTTGTGATTCGAAACCGAACCGAACCGAAGGATACCTGAATCGTCCCAGCCCTACTAAAATATAACCATAGAAATCTCCCCATCTAAAATCATTTTCTTTCACTGTGAGCATAATTTTGGTCACACAGACATATATTATACACCGTTAGTTATGAGAGTTTGAGATATATCCCACTATTTAAATTTTAATCTGAAAATATGCTGACAAAGTGGAGAAAACTTCAATTTTCCAATTTCTGAAGTGAGCTGCGCAGACATTAGCTATCACATTCAGTGTTATCACTTAACATTAACACTGAGTAATTAGCTCTACTGGTCTCAGACCAGTCGAGCTTATGCGATACCCCGTCGTCCGGCGTCCGTCCGTCTGTCCGTCTGTCCGTCCGTAAACAATTCTTGTGCTCGCAACTCCTCTGAAACCATAGGAGATAGAAAGTTAATTCTTTTTGCATCCTACTTGGTATGTGGTCTAGTTCTGCACCTGACATTTGGTTTCAGCCCCTGACCCCCAGGGTCTTAGAAAATGGGCGTGGCCATGAAAATCTGTAATCTTGTGCTCGCAACTCCTCTGACACTATAAATGATGGAAACTTAATTATTTTTGCAATATGATGGTTCTGTGGTCTAGTTGTGCACCTGATATTTTGTTTGAGCCCTTGACCCCCAGGGTCTTAGAAAATGGGTGTGGTCATTTTCACCTATATAACTCTATGTAATCTTGTGCTCACAACTCCTCTGACACTATAAATGATGGAGACTTAATTCTTTTTTCAATATGATGGGTCTGTGGTGTAGTTGTGCATCTGATATTTTGTTTGATCCCCTGATCCCCAGGGTCTTAGAAAATGGGTGTGGTCATTTTCACCTATATAACTCTATGTAATCTTGTGCTCGCAACTCCTCTGACACTATAAATGATGGAAACTTAATTCTTTTTGCAATATGATGGGTCTGTGGTCTAGTTGTGCATCTGATATTTTGTTTGAGCCCCTGACCCCCAGGGTCTTAGAAAATGGGTGTGGTCATTTTCACCTATTTAACTCTATGTAATCTTGTGCTCGCAACTCCTCTGACACTATAAATGATGGAGACTTAATTTTTTTGCAATATGATGGGTCTGTGGTCTAGTTGTGCACCTGATATTTTGTTTGAGCCCCTGACCCCCAGGGTCTTAAAAAATGGGTGTGGTCATTTTTACCTACATATCTCTATGTAATCTTGTGCTCGCAACTCCTCTGACACTATAAATGATGGAGACTTAATTCTTTTTGCAATATGATGGGTCTGTGGTGTAGCTATGCATCTGATATTTTGTTTGAGCCCCTGACCCCCAGGGTCTTAGAAAATGGGTGTGGTCATTTTCACCTATTTAACTCTATGTAATCTTGTGCTCGCAACTCCTCTGACACTATAAATGATGGAGACTTGATTCTTTTTGCAATATGATGGGTCTGTGGTCTAGTTGTGCACCTGATATTTTGTTTGAGCCCCTGACCCCCAGGGTCTTAGAAAATGGGTGTGGTCATTTTCACCTATTTAACTCTATGTAATCTTGTGCTCACAACTCCTCTGACACTATAAATGATGGAGACTTAATTCTTATTGCAATATGATGGGTCTGTGGTCTAGTTGTGTACCTAATATGTTGTTTGAGCCCCTAACCCCCAGGGTCTTAGAAAATGGGTGTGGTTATTTTCACCTATATAACTCTATGTAATCTTGTGCTTGCAACTCCTCTGTCACTATAAATGATGGAGACTTAATTCTTTTTGCAATATGATGGGTGTGTGGTCTAGTTGTGCACCTGATATTTTGTTTGAGCCCCTGACCCCCAGGGTCTTAGAAAATGGGTGTGGTCATTTTTACCTACATAACTCTATGTAATCTTGTGCTCGCAACTCCTCTGACACTATAAATGATGGAGACTTAATTCTTTTTGCAATATGATGGGTCTGTGGTGTTGTTGTTATTCTGATATTTTGTTTGAGCCCCTGACCCCCAGGGTCTTAGAAAATGGGTGTGGTCATTTTCACCTATTTAACTCTATGTAATCTTGTGCTCGCAACTCCTCTGACACTATAAATGATGGAGACTTAATTCTTTTTGCAATATAATGGGTCTGTGGTGTAGTTGTGCACCTGATATTTTGTTCAAGCCCCTGACCCCCAGGGTCTTAGAAAATGGGTGTGGTCATTTTTACCTACATAACTCTATGTAATCTTGTGCTCGCAACTCCTCTGACACTATAAATGATGGAGACTTAATTCTTTTTGCAATATGATGGGTCTGTGGTCTAGATGTGTACCTAATATGTTGTTTGAGCCCCTAACCCCCAGGGTCTTAGAAAATGGGTGTGGTCATTTTCACCTATATAACTATGTAATCTTGTGCTCGCAACTCCTCTGACACTATAAATGACAGAGACTTAATTCTTTTTGCAATATGATGGGTCTGTGGTCTAGTTGTTATTCTGATATTTTATTTGAGCTCCTGACCCCCAGGGTCTTAGAAAATGGGTGTGGTCATTTTCTCCTATATAACTCTTTGAATCTTATTTTTTGTGTCATTGAGCTAGCAGCCCCTGGCCAATAGGATATTGAAAAATTGTCATGGCATTCTTTTTTGAAATATCTTATCTTGGATATTATGAATTCCATGAGTGATATTCTAGTTGCAGTTTAATGGATATGTTGTTTTGTTGTGCAATGCTCCTTATAATTTATTAAAGCGCCTGCTTCCTTATAATGGTCTTTGGTTTAAAAGAAAGGAAATTGATCTTTGAAAAGAAAACAACCAGGAGAGCTACAGTCTCGTCAGAGACTTCTGGTTTTTGAAAATCTGGTAAATGAAATTATGAAATCAGAATCTGTCCATCCATCAGTGCGTCAACATTTTGTTTAAAGTGTTGCGTTTTAAGTTTTTTAGCTCTACTGGTCAATGACCAGTTGAGCTTTTGCGATCGCCCTGTGTCCAGCCGTCTGTCTGTCTGTCTGTCAGTTTGTCTGTCCGTCCGTTAAACTTTTCTCTGAATCTGTTAATATACTAAATAAATTCTTTTTGCATTATAATGGGCCTGTGGTCTAGTTGTGCACCTGATATTTTGTTTGAGCCCCTGACCCCCAGGGTCTTGGAAAATGGGTGTGGTCATTTTCTTCTCTATAACTCTATGAATCTTGTGAGCACCAGTTCTCAGAAAGTATAATTGATAGAAAGATAATTCTTTTAGCATTATTCTCAGTCTGTAGTCTAGTTGTGCATCTGATAATTTGTTAGAGCCCCTTACCCCCTGGGTCTTGGAAAAAGGGTGTGGTCATTTTCTTCTATGTAACTCTATGTAATCTTGTGAACACTAATTCTCAGAAAGTATAATTGATTGAAAGATAATTCTTTTAGCATTATTCTCAGTCTGTGGTCTTGTTGTGCACCTGATATTTTGTTTGAGCCCCTGACACCCAGGGTCTTAGAAAATGGGTGTGGTCATTTTCACCTATATAACTCTATGTAATCTTGTGCTCGCAACTCCTCTGACACTATAAATGATAGAGACTTAATTCTTTTTGCAATATGATAGGTCTGTGGTCTAGTCGTACATCTGATATTTTGTTTGAGCCCCTGACCCCCAGGGTCTTAGAAAATGGGTGTGGTCATTTTCACCTATATAACTCTATGTAATCTTGTGCTCGCAACTCCTCTGACACTATAAATGATAGAGACTTAATTCTTTTTGCAATATGATAGGTCTGTGGTCTAGTCGTACATCTGATATTTTGTTTGAGCCCCTGACCCCCAGGGTCTTAGAAAATGGGTGTGGTCATTTTCACCTATATAACTCTATGTAATCTTGTGCTCGCAACTCCTCTGACACTATAAATGATGGAGACTTAATTCTTTTTGCAATATGATGGGTCTGTGGTGTAGTTGTGCACCTGATATTAAGTTTGAGCCCCTGACCCCCAGGGTCTTAGAAAATGGGTGTGGCAAGGTCTTAGAAAATTGTGTGTTCATTTTCTCCTATATAACTTTATGTAATTTTGTGCTTGCAACTCCTCTGACACTATAAATTATGGAGACTCAATTCTTTTTGCAATATGATTGGTCTTGTTGTGCACCTGATATTTTGTTTAAGTCCCTGACACCTTAGGGTTTTAGAAAATGGGTGTGGTCATTTTCTCCTTTATAATTGTACTCTCAACTCTTTAAGCTATTAATTATGTAGAATTAATTCTTCATGCAATATTATGGATTTGTAGTTTTTTTGTGTCATTGATAGTTCATTTGAGCTATAAGCCCCTGGCCCCTAGGATCTTGTTTTCTACGCGTCGTGATGGGTTATTTTACGGTACCAACTAATATGCGAGTATAACATGTTCAATTAAATATCTAACAATTTCAAAAATCTGGACTGAACACTAAAATGAGGAAATTCTTACGAAAATTTTATAACTTTTGGCCAAGCGGCGCAAGCAAAGGTCAGCCTTTTATCGTGTATGATTCAAATAAGTTCTGATATTTTTCTTTCTCGGTTCATTTTCTGCAGGCAAAATGCGTATGTGAAATTATCTTTATACAAACAATATCATGCATTCATTGTAAAATTGAGTCTATTGATAAATGATAGGGTGGTGGTTTAACTTCGTTCAATTTTTATGTATACTCTATATATGTGTGAATTTTTGCCTATTCAACAGACCTAGCTGAGGAAACGATGGATCTTTATAGCGTTTTGATTTTTCTTTAATATCTAGTGAAAATTTTGAGTGGCTAGTAGATTTTGGCACTCAACTAGCCCGGCTGGCTAGTGGTAAAAAAAGTTTTCATGAAGACTGGACTTATATTGCTCAGCGATCATAACATTTTTTCACATATAAGTGATAGTACTTTTAGATTTCATACATACATTCACCATAACAAGTACTAAATTTTGATAAAAAGACATTTTACCTAGTGACCTTGACTTTGAACTTTGACCTTATACAATGTAGTAAATTTGTATGAAGAAGCTCTGTAAGCAAACATCTCTTCAAGTATAAGTGATAGGGCTTTAATATTTCATACACACATCATAACAAGTATTACTCCAAGGCATTTGAATTAATGACCTTGACATTTAAACTACTTTTAAACTATAAGGGTTAGGGCTTTGATATTTAATCAAAGATTCAGGGGCATATAGTTTTTGTCCTGTCAGTTTATCTGTCAGTTTGTCTTTCTGTCTGCAAAATCTTTAACCTTGCCATAACTTTTGAATGGTAAGGGATAGGTCTTTGATATTTCACATCTGTATTCCTTATGACAAGACCTTTCCATGGATACCAAAATTTTTGACCTTGTGACCTTGACCTTGGAGTTTGACCTACTTTTGAAAAACTTTAACATAGGGCATAACTTTTGAATGGAAAGTGATAGGGCTTTGATATTTCATATGTGTATTCCTTGTGACAAGTCCTTTCCATTGATACTAATATTTTTGACCTTGTGAACTTGACCTTGACTTTTGACATACTTTTCAAAAACTTTAACATTGGGTATAACTTTTGAATGGTAAGTGATAGGGCTTTGATGTTTCTCATGTGTATTCCTTATGACAAGACCTTTCCATTGATACCAATATTTTTTACCCTCTGACTTTAATCTTTCACCCACTTAACAGAAAATTATGTTTATACTAACAAAGATGCTGACGGGGGAATTCATGTTTCACAAACACAGGTTTCATTGTGCATGTAATGTAGTGGAAACTCCAAAGAGGTCCGGCATAGGACACTTAAATTC
Organism: Pinctada imbricata; assembly: GCA_033119305.1. NCBI lineage: Eukaryota > Metazoa > Mollusca > Bivalvia > Pterioida > Pteriidae > Pinctada > Pinctada imbricata. The sequence continues at coordinate 56,301,058 of VSWD01000001.1, forward strand.
CTTATGGTATGCTGGCATGCCTTCTCCTTAAATCAAAATTATGCCTTCAACATGTTCAATGTCAAGGTCACTGTACCAGTGTAGTTGATGGGAAAAAAACATTGTGAAACCCAATAACTGCTTCCCTTTTGCATGGATTTTAATAATACTTTGAAGAGCAAAGGGTGAGCCATTACACTGAAGCAAGGTCAAATGCTAAAATTATATTGAGTTTAATTAGCCCCCTCCCCCCCCCCCCCCCCCCAAAAAGCAAAGTCTTGTCCAGACGACAACTTGTTCTCCTGCACATGGATTTCAATACCATAACATTTAACATAATATATGTATAGGATCCAAAGGACATGACCATAGAAACAAAGGTATATGGAGATATGAAATACACAAAACCATGTAGAGTATTGTAGAGGGTAGGGCATATTTCACATGTAGATTCCTTTTGACAACATTTTCGTGAATAAGGTAAACTACACTTAAACTTACACTTTGCAATATTGAGCAGTTAAGGGTTTATTGAATTAAGATGTTTTATAATATGAACATGATAAAACACTGAACTATGAAAGTATATTGCTTGAACAAGTGAGGTCTTATCATGCTTGTTATGTACTGTTAGCTGCTCTCTTGGTTAATTTAGACAGATTTATTGACACTTAGAAACATGTCATTATTCCTGTTTATTAGTAATACATATCCCTGCAGCTGACAAGAATTTCTCGGAAGACTTTAGTTGACTTCTCTTCAGTAAATAATTTCACCAAACTTCTCAGAAAGAAGTGACTTGATTTTGTTTCTCAACAAGAACTGTTTATCATAGTTGTTGCCAAGGGTTCTGATTGGCTTGCACTTTTGACTCCTTAGTCCTGATGTTGGCTTTTATTTGAATCCGGGAACAACCTTGTCCTGGTAACTGCCAAATTTATATGGAAAAAATGCGCACTGAGAGCTTATTAACTATACTTACCTATAGATAAAAATTACTCTCATACCATGTTTTAGTTTTTAATTTGATTGCTCATTTTGAATGTCTGAATGTTATAAGACTATACAAATCCTGCATTTACGAAGTACGTATATTCAAATTTCTAAAATGAACAAGGAACACCAAGAACAAACAGATAGTAGACTTGTGATGATTTCACTTGCTCAATCTAATTAGATTTAATAAATTGCAAGTGGCATCATTTCAAAGTTGTATCAACAAAGGCATACTCCATCATGTCCATAAACTTCAAGTGCAGGTAAGCTAGCTTTTTAATACAAAGTTTGCATATTTGAAAAAAAAAAATCACCATAAATTAGTTTTTTTTACACGTTACAGTAGCATATTTTAGCAGTGTAGAATTCACACTCCGAATGTAATTTTTAAAATGAGGACTTCGAAATTCATGTGAAAAAAATGTTACTGTGTGGTTGTTGATAACTGCTCAATTCTATAGAAATGTTTCGACATGCTCAGTATGATCACAAATATTTAGGAATACTTTTTTCATTTTTATTTAATTTTAAAATTTAACTACCTGTACATGAACCATAACAATGTCTCAACTTCTACTTTTTGCTTAAATTTTAAGGAGAAGGCAATTATAGCTAATAATCACTAGTTTTTGTTTTCACCTATGAAGCATAGTGGATTATTATGTTTTTTTCCATTCTTAAAATACTATAATTCATAGCTTTTAATAATATACTGATATACAAGTATTATGATTTACAGAATCTTAATTTACAGTATTATTTTTCACATGTTTAATAATTGACAGGAAAAAATGACGGGAAAATTTTTCCTGTCATTTAAAAGAGACGGGAAAAATTTTCCTGTCTTTTAAGAAGACGGGAAAAATTTTCCCACAGGATTTTTTTTCCCGTCATTATACAATGACGGGAAATTTTTTCCTGTCAATTTCTATGATGGGAAAATTTTTCCCGTATTTTACTTGAATTGAACGTCAGGAAAATTTTTCCCACAGGAATCCAATTTTTCCCGTGGGATTTTGACGGGAAAATGACGGGAAAATTTTTCCCACGGGAATTCCCGTGGGAAAATTTTTTGAAATTACCTCTGGTGGACTTACCTGGTGGCACAGGTGAAAATTTTTTTGTGGAACAAGTTTCTCTTGGTAAGTACTACCACACCTGATAATCAAAACCTACCTACCTACAGTGCTTTAGGGGGCTGAACTCCGGACAAATGTCCAGTCCGGAGTTATTTGTCTAACTGTTCAAAGTATAATTCATTTAAAACGAGTCTCAGAAATCAAATCTATCTTGAACAGGTTTATCTAATATCCATTGATGACTGACATAGTATTTTGACGAGCTTAGTGCAAAATGTCAAGTTACATACCATTTCTTCCGTACTCTCTACGTTTCCTTTGTCTTTGCTGTTTTCTTCCTACAATACCAAAATATAATGCATTTAAAACGAGTCTCATAAATATACAATCTATCTTGAACAGGTTTATCTATTATTCAATGATGACTGACATAGCATTTTGATGAGGTTAGTGCAAAATGTCAAGTTACTTACCATTTCTTCCGTACCATCTACGTTTCCTTCGTCTTTGCTGTTTTCTTCCTACAATACCAAAATATAATGCATTTAAAACGAGTCTCATAAATATACAATCTATCTTGACTAGGTTTATCCAGTATTCATTGATGACTGACTTAGTATTTGACGAGCTTAGTACAAAATGTCAAGTTACATACCATTTCTTCTGCACCCTCTACGTTTCCTTCGTCTTTGCTGTTTTCTTCCTACAATACCAAAATATAATGCATTTAAAACGAGTCTCAGAAATCAAATCTACTAGAACAGGTTTATCTAGTATTCATTGAAGACTGACATAGTATTTGACGAGCTTAGTGCAAAATGTCAAGTTACATACCATTTCTTCCGTACCCTCTACGTTTCCTTCGTCTTTGCTGTTTTCTTCCTATAATACCAAAATATAACGCATTTAAAACGAGTCTCAGAAATCAAATCTATCTTGAACAGGTTTATCTAGTATTCATTGATGACTGACATAGTATTTATACGAGCTTAGTGCAAAATGTCAAGTTACATACCATTTCTTCTGTACCCTCTACGTTTTCTTCGTCTTTGCCGTTTTCTTCCTACAATATAAAAGTACAATGCATTTACAAAGGGTCTTACATATTCAGCATGTTTGTTTACGAGTATACCTTATTTTTATTCATCAGTTTCTACGGTACTTATTTTTAATAGCCTTTGATCTTGTTGATATAAAATAAGTCAAGGGTATAATTGATTTTATTTATTTTTTATAACCAAAATCAGTTACTTTTCTTTTCATGACTCATAACTTGTACAAGAAAAAATAACTTAATTGAGTTACATTTTTCCTGCATATTTATCCCTTGTTTATAAGCTCCTGGATAATATTCCATTAAAAACCGTTCAATTTTACAAGAATTTCAAATTTGAGGTTAAGGCCATGAAATCAAATTTTGGTTTCAGCAAAATTGCCTTGTTACAAGAAAAACATATGTTTAATGTATTTCCTGTTCAAAATTCCAAATGAGTGTGACAAGGTGTAACACAAAGAAGGAAAAACTATTGTCAGAAAGAATACACACGTGAAACATTTAAGTTGTATCACTTATGCTCAGTGTTAAATTTTTAATTACACAGGGAGACATGCTAAAAACCTAGATACACTAAAGCATGTAAAGACTTTGATTAAAGAAGGTTATTTAAAATAAACATTTCTTATTATCATGATTATACACAATAACCTGGTAGATATAACATATATAACATGTATAATGACAAATATGGATAATGACCATATCCCTGTCTACAGTACAAAATCGATAATTCAGAAAATCAGAAACCGAAGGCATACAAAATCAGTACAAAACAGGAACCAAAGCAAACAGAAACAAAAACCTCCACCACATGAAAAGAAGCGAACTCCCGATATGAGAGTGAGACCAGGTGCCTACAATGTCTTCAATTTCTGCCAATCAGCAATCCTGACCAATTCTTTATTTATTGAAATAAATTTTATCAAAGACAAAAAAGTGTAGATGGTACGAAGGATTGCATTCTGTATCAAGGTTACCTGGTAAACATAGGAATCAAATGTTACATAGATTCAAAGGACTCATGCATAAGAGGATTTTCCTCATGTACTTTGAGATAATGAGGTCAATTTTTTTTATTTGTTTCATGGCATTCACAGTGTTATCCATTTTGATATGGATATTGTACATGCTGAAGGATTAAATCTACCTGGTTTTTATTTGATTGAAATTTTGGATTGAAGCTATACTCCTCATCAATGCTCTTCATGATCTTGTTCCTTATTTCCTCACTGTTGAACAATTCCATAATGTGAAATCAAATTAGTAAAATGATTATGTTTACAAAAGTTTCTTTACCAACATTTCATTAGAATTATAGTTTTCGGAAGTTTAAAGATTCCACTTTTCAAAGATTAAATGTATGATTTTATTTTTTATACTTACTCCTCGCTGCTGCTACTTTCGCCATCAAACAATCTTCTTCTCTTCCCCCCTCTTGCTCTCCCTCTTGCCCTCCCCCTTGCTCTTTCTCCTCTTCCTCTTGTTCCACATGCCCTTCCTCTTGATAACCCTCTCCCTCTAGCCATTCTGTTCATACCCCCTCTAGTCCTAACTCCTCTCCTTCGTCCTCCTCTTGTTCTTACTTGTCTGTTGTGAAAAAGAAATATGATGCAATTAAAAAAAGAAAAGAAGTACTTTATATTATGTATGTGCATACATAATACATAAAATTGATAAATGCCTTATCCCTCATTATTAACAAACATTGACTCATCAGCCAAAATTCACTTGACCTCACCCTAGTGGAAAATGTTACTGTAAAGTTCACTTTGAATGTTTTCCTAAAATTACTTTTGATATACCAAATATGTGCAAAGACAAAAGCACTCACCCTGTTCCAATCCCTCCAGGTCCCTCTTCCTCTTCTCCCCTTTCAACTGAATATACTACGGCATCTGTGTCTGTTGTCTGTAATGCATTTAATCTGTCTTTTTGCGTTTCGGCCAAAAACGAGAAGTTATATTTTTTAGGGTTAAGAAATTTGACGGTTTTTTGCTGTTGTGGTAGAGATGTCCCATACCTTTTTCTAATGCACATATTGAACTTATTTTAATGCGGGATTTATCTTTTTGTGTAAGTACAGGTAAGGCAGAGTTGAAGGACATCGATTAATGCCGGTAGGTGACTTATATCGCTTGCGATTCTTAAATTTATTATCATTATTATATTTTCAGTATGTCCAACATGTCTTCTAATAGTCCGATAAAAATATCGACGTTGACTGAAGGCCTTTCTGTATGACATGACAGGAAATAATAAACAAAGAGGCAATGGAGGCGGAAAGTGAAAGCTTTTGAGTCTGAGCAGGATGTAAACCTTTCTACGTTGAAAAGGGAAATAAATGAAGAAATGTCTAAAAACAAGAAATGAAAAAGCTAGAAAAACAATCGGATTCAATACAGGCTTATGGAGTATGAGCATGATCTCATTGTGAATGAACCTGACAGCCCAATGTCAACACAGGAATAAACTCCAAAAGCTGAGGAAGCGCCAGAAAACAAGGAAGATACACATAACATTTAATTCCACCAATTGATACCGTATAATGATCTTTTCATGAAAATCAGATATGTTTGGGCAGGTCATGAAAAATAACTAATTCCTCCATATAAGCGTCAGAAAACAACAAAGACACGTTAGGCATTTAATTCCACTAAATGAGTTAAAAAAGATCCTGACGATAATCTCAACAGCACTCACAATAGAGCACAAAATTAAACATCGACGGACCCCTAGCAAGGTAGAGGTGGGACCAGGTGCCCGGGAGGAGTAAGCATCCCCTGTTGGCTAGCCGCACCCGCCGTCGATGTTTATGAAACATGGAAATGAAAATATATAAAATTCATGCACTGTCTGACGTTATGTCTGTATTGAAAGTGCTATGGCGACAATGTCAGGGAAGTATACCTCGCGGGGAACTTTTTTACGAGCTCCACACGGCAAAGGGCATAAGTGTGACACAAATGAGTTAAAGAAGATCCTGACGATAATCTCTTTTTTTCCCCCTTGTTTTTATTAAAACTTGATATAACAGTTAACATACATGTAAATGACGATAATCTCAACACCACTCACAATAGAGCACAAAATTAGACATCGACGGACCCCTAGCAAGGTAGAGGTGGGACAAGGTGCCGGGAGGAGTAAGCATCCCCTGTTGGCTAGCCGCACCCGCCGTCGATATTTATGAAACATGGAAATGTAAATATATAAAATTCATGCACTGTCTGACGTTATGTCTGTATTGAAAGTGCTATGGCGACAATGTCAGGGAAGTATACCTCGCGGGGAACTTTTTTACGAGCTCCACACGGCAAAGGGCATAAGTGTGACACAAATGAGTTAAAGAAGATCAAGTCAAACCCCTCGCGGGGAACTTTTTTACGATAAATAAATGATACCGTATACTAATCTTTCAATGAAAATCAGTTATGTTTTGGCAGGTCATGAAATTTAACCAATTCCTGCATATAATTACAAAATTAAATGGACTGATGTTTAAAGATGTTTAAAGATGATATTGAACCCTTGATTATCAACAGGAAACATTTAGATTAGAAAATTTAAGCATTTCAAAAAAAAATATAACCAAAAATAACTATTTTTTTACACGTTAAAACTTGTTTCAGTCATATTTTTTATGTTGCTCCTAGCTTTTGCCCATACGTGATTCCCCCTGCTGTTACTCTGATTTATTTTTAAAAAGGCACCAATGTTGCATCTGATGAGGTCCAATTGTTTTGTATGCAATGGATGATATAAACATATGACCTTATAAAATTTGTAATGTGAATCAGTTATATTTTAAGTCATTCTATAAATATCTTGCAAGAAAAAAAATTGATTTCAGTGACAAATGAGTTAAAAAAAAAACCAACCAATAATCTCAAAAGCACTCACAATAGAGCACCAAATTTAGCATCGACGGACCCCTAGCAATGACAAATATGGATAATGACCATACAGCACAAAATCGATAATTCAGAAAATCAGAAACCGAAGGCATACAAAATCAGGATAACCAAAGAAAACCATCCAACCAAAGATTGTACTCTACGTCTTCCGAGGCCGAAGTTACCGGATGTGACAGTTCTACCGAATTGAGGCGGCGGCGGGTGTTGCATGAAAGCAGGAGATGCTTACTCTTCCTGGGCACCTGGTCTCACTCTCATATCGGGAGTTCGCTTCTTTTCATATGGTGGAGGTTTTTGTTTGTTTGCTTTGGTTCCTGTTTTATCCTGATTTTGTATGCCTTCGGTTTCTGATTTTCTGGGTTATCGATTTTGTGTTGTAAACAACGATATGGTCATTATCCATATTTGTCATAAAACAGGAATCAAAACATCCACCATATGAAAAGAAGCGAACTCCCGATATCGGTAGAACTGTCACATTCGGTAACTTCGACCTCGGAAGACATAGAGTACAATCTTTGGTTGGATGGTTCAAATGGTCTATGACAGAATATCATCCACCATTTCGGAGAGTGGGACATCATAGTGTTTGACGACTTCCCCATATCGACCGCAGAACTTCATCAGTGACGATGTTAGTCGGTCACAAACATATCCCTGACAGAGAAGCTTATCTGAAAGACTCCTAGATCTCAACAAAATCCGTATATTTCTTACTTGCTCTGGCATAGCGTATCAACTCAGATATAAACACGCCATACGCAGGCGGTGAAGGGACGTTGCTACTCAGAAAAGGAAAGTTTGTAATGCTGAAATTGAAGTCGTCACGTTTGTCATAAAGTGAGGTGTTCATGTGACCATCAGTGTCGTAGAACAACATTATGTCCAAATAGGATGCTGAATTATTTGCCTCTGTAGTTTCTTTGACTTCAAGCTCTGGAGGATAGATACTGCTCAGGTAATCCGCGAATTTTGGATTATTGATGGTCAACACATCGTCTATGTATCTGTAAGTGAAGTTGAAGTCAGAAGCTAAGTCACTTTTCCCATCAGAGACCTAAGATTGAATAAATTCAATGAATACGAGTAAACGAAAATGTCGGCAAGGAGTGGGGCACAATTGGTCCCCATTGGAATTCCGACAATTTGCTGGAAGACCTTTTTCTTCCAAACAGCTTGGTCTTGGAACAGTTCCAGAACAAGTTCAACTTTTGTCACACTTGACCTAATTTTAGCTCACCTCGAAAGTTAGAGAGCATTCTAGGACGTATGCTATCGTACCATCGTCAGTGTCCACACTACAGGTTAAGGAAAACAGCACAGGCTCATTCCAACCAAAGTTTAAGTCTTACATCAACCAAACTTGAATTGATGCTGCATCTGAGGATGCATACTACCATGCATATTGTGGATATTGCATCTGGCCTACATTTCACGCTTGGGTGATCAGGTTAGTTAAAGTGGGACAGGTCTATTACCACCTTGCTATACATCCTACATCAACCAAACTTACATGGAGGATGCATCTGAGGATGCTATCTGCAGTGCAATGTACAGAGGTTGCATCTGACCCTCATTTCATGCTTGAGTGATCAGGTTATGTAAAATGGGACAGGTTCATTCCCACCTTACTATAAATCTTACATCAACCAAACTTGCATGGGCGATGTATCTCAGAATGCTTACTGAGGCTGCATCTGACCCACATTTCACGCTTGAGTGGGAAGAAAAAGATCCCTTCTCTGTGCTATCATTTTTTTGTGATAGCTGAAATCTGGGTCCTGTAGCATCATATCAAAACTATCAACGTCTTTCGGTATATTTTGGACATAAGTATCAAACATTTTTGCCATATCTCATTGTTTGGATTGAGTATCACTGACGAGAGTTAAATACTCGATACGTGCATCTCTGGTCCACATTGTTAATTAATCTGCTTTTAAATGATACTAATGAAAGACATTTAATATTTGTACCATATGGTGAGTGCACTGCTGGTGGACCAGGAGTCCCAGATGGCACATGTAGCCAAGTTCGATCAATTTCGGTTGATCGTTTCTTCAACGCATTGGAAAATTTCTGTTTACAAATTTTCACAAATTTCTGAAACCTCGGTCCTGTAGCATCATATCCAAGCCATCTTGCTACGTCTTTCGGTATATTTTGGACATAAATATCAAACATTTTGGCCATATTTCAATGTTTGGATTGAGGATCACTGACGAGGGTTAAAAACCCGAAACGTGCATGTCTGGTCCACGCTGTTAATTTATCTGCATTTAAATGATGCTAATGAATTTGAAGACGTGTAATACTCATGTAGATCATTATCCTCTTAAACATAAAATTTACCATGAGAGAGATGATTTTCCTATATGACTATATTTAAGGTGAACGAGTGAGATGATCAAACGAGGAAATGGATGAAATACAATTATACTGTGGTCGATACTTTAATGGACAACAAAAAAGTATTGTCCATCCTGTATTCCACCCAGAATATGAAATTGGACGCTCTTAAAAAGAAATTGTGGAACGTGATAAAGGCGGAAAGGAAGACAAGAATGTAAACGTCTTCAAATTGAATAGCATCATTTAAGAACAAATAAATTGGCAACGTAGACCAGACATGCACGTTTCGGGTACTTAACCCTCATCAGTGATCCTAAATCTAAACAACGTAATATGCCAAAAAATATGAAAGTTACTATGTCGTAAAAGGGTACCGGAAGACGTAGCAGGATGGGTGGGATATGATGCTACAGGACCCACTTTTTAGAAATTTCAAGAAATTTTGATTACAGAAATTTAGATTGCGTTGAAGAAACGATCAACCGAAATTGAAACTAGTCCTCCCTTACTTATTTCATAGAAATTAAAGTTGGCATCGACAACAATTGTTGAAATGATTGAGACTTAGACTATATTTGGCATGAATTTCTACTAATTTTTATCTCACCTGACCCAAAGGCTCAAGTGAGCTTTTGTCATAGAGTGGCTTCCATCGGTCTATCATGAAACTTTTCGTATTTTTAGCTCACCTTATGAAGTGAGAGGGAGCTTATGCTATCACCCTGTTGTTGGCATTGCTTTTAAACTACTGTATATATACTATTTCCTGGACTAACACAGTGAAAGCATTGCTTTGAGGCCTATTATGATGATTATACTTGATTTTAATCTAACATGATGGGATTTATGCTTTAATACAGATTTTGTACAAGTTTTTATTTTAGAGGCACCAAGAATCAAAGATTTTGGGTCATATAGGTTTGTCGTGTCTGTTTGTTTGTTCTTTTTGTCAAGGACAAAACCTTTAACATTGAACAAAACTTATGAATGTTGAGTGATAAGGCTTTGATATTTCACGTGTATATTCCGTGTGTGTGGTCATCTGACAGTGAGGAGGTTGTTTTACACCACAATTGTACGTTCTTCGAGACATCTTGGTAATAGGAAAAATGGGAGGGTTGTGCGCACGTAATCCAGGATAACAGCACCTTCTGCTATTCCAGTGGCAGATGGCCGTCCTAAGTTGGCATCGGTTGCCCATTGGTTTATGTGTAGTCCTTTGTGTTTGATGTTTCTGTGTTGTGCGTTGACGGTCCTTGTCCCTTATGCGTCTCTTTCTGTGCTTGTCTACTTTGTGTTTTTGCGTTGAGTTTTTTGCTGTGGATGCTGCAGCCTGGTGTTGTTGGAGATCCCCTCCTTTGTTTCGTTGTAGCAAGATTATTCTGTTGATACCAAAATGTTTGACCTCATGACCTTGACTTTTTTTCAAATCTTTATACTGGACGGAACTTTTTTAATGGTGAATTAAAATGCTTTCATATTTCACATGTGTAATCCTTGCACCAAGAAGTTTATGTTGATACTGAAATGTTTGACCTTGTGACCTTGTGCTTGACCTTAGACTTACCTTTAAAAAACATTGGGCATAAATTCCTAATGGCAAGGGATAGATCTGTCATATTTTACATGTGTAGTCCTTGCAGCAAGACCTTTATGTTGATACCATTTTTTTATCCCGTGACCTTGACCTTTGACCTACTTTTCAAACACTTTAAGATTGGAGATAACTTTTTGATGGTGAGTGATAGAGCTTTCATATTTCAGACAGGTATTTCTTGCAGCAATACCTTTCTATTGATACAAAATATTGTGACCTTCGAGTTTGACTAACTTTTAAAAACCTTTAACCTTGGTCGCAACTTTTGAGTAGTAATTGATTTGGCTTTTATATTTCACACATGTATTCCTTGTGTCAAGACCTTTCTATTGACACCAAAAAGATTTTTACCATGTGACCTTGACCTTTGAGTTTGGCCTACTTTTGAAAAATTTTAACCAAGGTCATAATTTAAAGACGTTTAACATTTGAAATAGATAAAGGGCTTTCATATTTCACATGAATATTCCAGAGGTGTTTACCGTTATGGATTTCCCGGAATTATCCGGGAATTCGATGCTTAAACATCGACGGCGGGTGCGGCTAGCCAACAGGGGATGCTTACTTCTCCCGGGAACCTGGTCCCACCTCTAGCTTGCTAGGGGTCCGTCGATGCTTTATTTTGTACTCTATCATTATGGCTGTTGGGATTGTCGTCAGGATCTTCTTTTACTCATTTGTGTCACACTTATCCCTTTGCCTTGTGAAGCTCGTAAAAAAAGTTCCCCGTTTAAATATAACATAACATAAAAGACCACACATAAACCAACGGGACCAATGGGCAACGGTGCCGACTTAGGACGACCATCTGCCAAGTTAATAGCAGATTGTGTGGATATCCGAGATTACGTGCGCACAACCCTACCGCTATTCCGATTTCCCAGAGGTCTCGAAGAACGCACAGTTTTGGTGTAAAACTTTTTTTTTTGCTCAGAATAAATGAGTTTAAGAAGACTCATGTCATAAACAACCTCCTCACTGTTAGATGACCACACACAAACAAGACACAAGGGTCTGAGCAACACAGATGAATATGTAGATGGATATAAAAAACGAGGACGTGCGTAATACAGTCCGTGCTCTGCTTGCTGTAGCGAGCTCATATATGTTATCTCCCGAGGAGTCTGACTGACATTCATAAAGGACAGATGGTCGGGGCCCTGTCTTCTCTAAAGATGTTTGGACAGGGCCCGTCATGGAGTCCCGTCGTCAAAGTCAGTCTGAGTGTAAGTTTTAAGAATGCGCTTGTACAAGACTGTAGATTGGTCAAGTGTCCGTCTGGTGACATTAGGATAATATCCACGGTATAATAGGCGTTTGATGACTCTTACGCATTTTCGATAGCTATGCTGTATACCTTTTATCCTTCTCATTTTGTTAATTATGTCAACATAAAATTCATGTTGTGAAAAACCTAAAGTAATATATTCCGTTGCTTTTATGGGTCCGAGTTTCAAAAGAAGTTGATCATAATTATTGTAAAATTTCAAGAAAATCTTTACTAGTTTGTGAAAGCGAAAACCTTGACCTAAAAGTTTATTTGTAATTTGTAAATTTCTACTATGAAAATCCAAAACATCAGTACATGCTCTAACATACCGGATGAGCTGTGGAATGTAGATACCGTATGACGGTAATCTAGGGATATCACCTCAAGCCAGGGGAAATTTACTATGTTGAATCCAAAATCATCTCGTTTGTCATACACACTAGTATGGATTTCTCCATTGATAATTTTGATATTTAGGTCCAGAAATGGTGTTTCTGTCTGTAACGTTTGCCTGTTTTAGAGTCAATTCTTGTTGATAAATAACATCTTTATACTTTTCAAAAACAGGATTATCGATAGTAAGAATATCATCCAGGTACCTAGAAATACCAATGAAACATTTCACATCATGTTTTCTTTGCTTTTGAATAAATTCTTTTTCATATTTGTATACATATAAGAGGCATACACAATTTGAACCCATAGGAATCCGTACAACCTGCTTGTAGAAATTCTCACCAAATCTTACATAAATGTTGTCCAAAAGGAAGGACAAGGCAATACACACGTCTCTACATGTCCATGATTTGTATTCTGTAGCATCACATCCGGTAACTTCCATTTCGGAAGACATAGAGTACAATCTTTAGTTAGATGATTCAGATAGTCTATGACAGAATATCATCCACCATTCTGGAGAGTAGGACATCATAGTGTAGGACGAGTTCCCCATATCGACCGTAGAACTTCCTCAATGACGATATTAGTGTGTCACAAACATAGACTGAGAAGCTCATCTGAAAGAAGCCTAGCTCTCAGAGCAAAATCCGTATATTTGGTACTTGCTCCGGCATAGCGTATCAACTGAGATATGAACACGCCATAAGCAGGCGATAAAGGGATGTTGCTACTCAGAAAGGGAAAGTTTGTAATGCTGAAATTGAAGTCGTCACGTTTGTCACAGAGTGAGGTGTTCATGCGACCATCAGTGTCGTAGGACAACATAATGTCCAAATAGGATGCTGAATTATTTGTCTCTGTAGTTTCTTTGACTTAAAGCTCCGAAGGATAGATACTGCTCAGGTAATCCGCGAATTTTGGATTATTAACGGACAACAGATCGTATATGTATCTGTACTTGTAAGTGAAGTTGAAGTCAGAAGCTAAGTATCTTTTCCCCTCAGAGACCAGAGATTGAATGAATTCAGCTTCGTACGAGTAAAGGAAAATGTCGGCAATGAGTGGTGCTCAATTGGTCCCCATTGTAATTCCGAAAATTTTCTGAAAGACCTTTCCTCCAAACATCACAAAAATATTGTCGATAAAAAAGTGTAACATCTGAATAATATCAGTTTCAGTGTACTTATTTTCAGAATCGGACTTTTCTTTTACAAAATTGGTTTTGTCATAGTTAACAACAATAAATTTGTATTTGCGATTTCCGTTCTTACTTGTAAACGCATTACTTATAATTTCTGCGAGTCTATCTTTCAAATAAGAATGTGGAATTGTAGTGTGAAGTGTCGAAAAATCAAAGGCTTTGATCGAATGGACTCTACTAAAATGAGTGGATTTCAGATGTTATAAAAGTTCCTTAAAATTCTTTAAAATCAACATCTGGTTGATACCACTGCGAGAATATACTGTCGAACAATATTTTTGAAGCCCAGATTTGATTTCAGATAAAACTTTGGTGAGTAAGATCGATGCAGATTTGGTAGAACAATTTGAGGATATATTTCCCTAAAATTGTAGCCATGACACTTTCTGTATAGACATAACGTCAGACAGTGCATGAATTTTATATCTTTGATTTCATTTTTGTGCTTAAACATCGACGGCGGGTACGGCTAGCCAACAGGGGATGTTTACTCCTCCAGGTCACCTGGTCCCACCTCTAGCTTGCTAGGGGTCCATCGATGCTTAATTTTGTGGTATATTGTGAGTGTTATTGGGATTGTCATCAGGATCTTCTTTAACTCGTTAATATACGGATTCCGGATTGGAAGAAAGAAATACGGATTTAAATCCTAAAGCACAAAACGTGTTATATCACCTTAAGTTTTCTTGGCTTAGTTATCTCTCCGAGAACAAATACTGTTCAAAATAAGAGTTTTAGCTCGTAACCATCTTAAATATCATTTTAAACCAATTTTAATGCACCAGACACGTTTTTCGGATATTAAAGGATTTTCAATCAAACCAGACATTATATAGCAATGTATGATTTTTCAAAACTGAAGGACATTAATTTGATTACGGAGTAACAATTTAAATTACGGATTCAATTCATTTAAATTACTCATGGAACATAAAAAACACCTCTGGTATTCCTTGTGACAAGACTTTTCTATCAAATTTTTGATCCCGTGACTTTGACCTACGCCCATGACAATGAAGGTAGGAGCTGGGTGAGACACTTTGCGTAAACAAATATTATTTCAATGGATATGTAGCATCACTGGAGGACGCAGAGAAAATCAGGAAAACTTTTTAAACTGAGAAGAGCCTAACATTCGGTTCAGGAAAAAAGGATGCTAATTTCGGAAATAGCGCAGTAAGTTATTTGTTTACTCCTTATTTAGGATTCCGGCTTCCGTCGGAATCCTTTCTATTATTCTATTGTCTTTTCTTTATTCTTATTATTCTTACCCCCAAACGTCCACGACACTTTACAAAAAAGTACTGCAATATATGATAAAGTGGAAAATACCATGTGATTGAGCATATGAAAATCTCAATTCAATTTTTTTTTCATGTCGAAAAGTTTAAATATGCCCCCGCTAGAGGCCATCAAATGTCAAATCTTAAAACTCTTGTAACTCCTAAAGTAACCGTACGATTTGAACAAAAGGAGAAGGGATGCTATGGGCCTATATGGGAAATGAAGCAAACTTTGAACCAGAAGTCTCTGATGAGACTGAAGCTCTCCTGGTTGATTTGTACATATACACTCAAGAGAATGAATGCTGGACTTCACCTTGCCTAATACCACTTTTTTCATCGACCCAATATATTTCTGTATCCCCCCTGTAAAACACTCTATAACGAATTTATCCCGCTGAATCGCTTTTGGTTTGTGTATGTTACGTCAACATATTCTAAAGCATTTTGGTGACGTCAAAAGCATAAAGCATCTTAGTAGAAGCAGGATATCAAAATAATATTCTGTTAGTAAAATATTATACAACATAATATTTGGTTCTTCTCGACCAATCAGATTGCAAGAAATTTGCCAGAGGCGGGATAAATGTGTATCAAGTTTTTTTTTATTAGAACCA
Source organism: Pinctada imbricata (assembly GCA_033119305.1). Classification (NCBI taxonomy): domain Eukaryota; kingdom Metazoa; phylum Mollusca; class Bivalvia; order Pterioida; family Pteriidae; genus Pinctada; species Pinctada imbricata. The sequence goes on from VSWD01000001.1 coordinate 56,316,802, forward strand.
ACAACCACATGCCAATGCATATCCATCAATTCCTAATTAATTTTTTCCATCAAAATTCAGAGCAAAAATTTTTTTTTTTTGAAAAAAACGGAGTCCCCCCCCCCCCCAAGAATATCAAATGGACCGTGCCTTAGATTTCTCTAGAATCTGAGAGAATTACTAAAAACGTGTATATACAACATGTATAACATACCATATGTATCAAAACTAAAATAACAGATGTTTTTATTTTTCAAAAAATGTGGATCAAAGGTCAGTGATGGGGTCAAAGGTTAAATAAGCTTAAAATGCATCAAAGATGCAAAGTGCCAAGTTGCAAAACTTGAATATAAGTAAAATATACATGATTTGAATATGGTCTCGACAGATGGGAAACATTATTAGCATGTTTCAGGTTGATCCACATTCATATATAATTCAGAAACCATTTTCAATTAACGAGTCCTATGAATTTGACCTTTGATCTCTTGACCCCAAAATTAATAGGAAACATTTCTGGCAAGTTACATGATAATAGGTGCAATACAGGCTCAAATTCAGCCGGGAAACCATTTTTAATCATCTTAGTCCTGTGACCTTGACCTTTGACCTTTGAACCCCAAAATTGATAGTGGTCATCCTTGATCCATGGGAAACATTTCTGGCAAGCTTCATGATTATATTTGCAATACAGGCTGAAATATGGTCCGGAAACCACGTTCAATCATCGGAGTCCTGTGACCTTGATCTTTGACCTTTTGACCCCAAAATCAATAGGGGTCATTCTTGATTCATGGGAATCATTATTGGCAAGTTTCATGACTTTAGGTGCAATACAGGCTAAAATATGGCCAGCAAACCATTTTCAATCATCAGAGTCCTGTGACCTTGACCTTTGACCTTTTGACCCCAAAATCAAAAGTGGTCATTTTCTATTCACAGGAAACATTTCTGGCAAGTTACATGATTTTAGGTGCAATACAGGCTGAAATATGGTCCGAAAACCAATTTCAATCAACAGAGTCCTGTGACCTTGACCTTTGACCTTTTGACCCCAAAATCAATAGGCCTCATCCTTGATTCAAGGGAAACATTTCTGGCAAGTTTCATGATTATAGGTGCAATACAGGCTAAAATATGGCCAGGAAACCATTTTCAATCATCAGAGTCCTGTGACCTTGACCTTTGACCTTTTGACCCCAAAATCAAAAGTGGTCATTTTCTATTCACAGGAAACATTTCTGGCAAGTTACATGATTATAGGTGCAATACAGGCTGAAATATGGTCCGAAAACCAATTTCAATCAACAGAGTCCTGTGACCTTGACCTTTGACCTTTTGACCCCAAAATCAATAGGCCTCATCCTTGATTCAAGGGAAACATTTCTGGCAAGTTTCATGATTATAGGTGCAATACAGGCCGAAATATGGTCCGGAAACCATTTTCAATCATCTGAGTCCTGTGACCTTGACCTTTGACCTTTTGACCCCAAAATCAATAGGCCTCATCCTTGATTCAAGGGAAACATTTCTGGCAAGTTTCATGATTATAGGTGCAATACAGGCTGAAATATGGTCCGGAAACCATTTTCAATCATCTGAGTCCTGTGACCTTGACCTTTGACCTTTTGACCCCAAAATCAATAGGGCTCATCCTTGACTAATGGTGAGTAAGTGTATGAAGTTTCATTGTTATAGCCTCTTTCGTAGTTGACTTATAGTCCGGAAACCAATTGTTGACGCCCTCCCGCCCGCCCGCCCGCCCGCCCGCCCGTCTCACATCAAATTAAGAGCCGAGTTTTGCAACTCGGCTAAAAATTGGCTCCAAAAGATGAGCCTAAATCTCAAGGTTGAATAGACATGCAATATATGACAGCTCTATTATCTTATACCCTTTCATCAGAATTTAGTTGAATGGAATGATATACTGACAGTCGGATGGATAGACAAACAGATGAACAGACAGACCTACCACTATATGCCCTTTTATAAAATTAAGACTAAAGGCATAAATAACCTCTCATTTGAGCTGAAATAGTATTGCATAGGATACTCTATTATAAGAGATATTTCCTTCTTTCTTATACTGACTAGTGAAAATACTTAGATCAAGTAATCAGGCAGTTTCAGATTGAAATTAAACATAATAGGACATGTGGCCTACCGAGTGAAATTTTAAAAGTATCGGCCATTTTGTTCTAAAACCTAAAAAGGTTTTAGGCTATTTATTTAGTAAATGTAAAACAATGTAAATAGAATATTGAATGAAGAACATGAACTTTTAGGGCGAATGTGGTATTAATGTAGACAGAAGCTAATTATTAAAATATAATACAAAATATTTTTACATACCGGTATGAAATATTTGATCCTCTATAGAAAACATTTCTACCATATATCCCAGTTCAGAAAAATACTTCAAAATCTGCATGAGGTTGAAATGATGTTTTTGATTGGTCAAATTTTAAAAGGACAAAATGACTCGAGGTCCAATTGACAAAAGGCCTGAAACATTAGTTTATTACCATTAATTTATGGCAGGAACAGGTATCGTACCCAGATAGCTCAGTTGGTAAGAGCGTCTGCCCAGATAGCAGAAGGTCTCGGGTTCAATTCACGGTTCGGTCACATCTTTTCCTCTCCTGTTACAGAATTGGCACCAAACTAAATGACTCAAGGTGAAGCGGAGTTTAGTGTGAGGTTTCCAGTGCATGGAAACCTGAAAAATTGGTAGAGAGGAGTGTGGCAGGAACGGGCATCGTGCCCAGATAGCTCAGTTGGTAAGAGCGTCTGCCTTGATAGCAGAAGATCTCGGGTTCGATTCCCGGTACAGTCACATCTCTCCCTCTCCTGTTACAAATTCAACTTCTATAACTTACACAAGCACCTTTCATTTGGCAATGTGAAGGATGCATTATTGCTATTTTATTTGATAAAATGATCAATCTTTGTGATTCTAGTGTTTCCATTTATCAGAAAGCACAGCTCAAGTCCGTGATCACTTAGGACATTCTACTCTTGCAACAAAAAGTCTCACTACTCTCTCTAAAATCTTACACCTTAAACAATTAAAAAATAAGTAAGAAATACATGCATTTTGATTGTTTGTTATCTTTCTTGCACTGTATAAACATAATAGAAAAGATTTTGAAGTTGATTGATTGATCAGAGGAAATTCCGAAACTATCCCCTAGCGTTTCTATAGGATTGAAGATAAAATCCTGGGTCAGGCCCCAAATAAAATATGAGAAAAACTAAATTTCAGACTCATCTATGATAATATTGTCAAATGGCAATAAAGGAAAATTTTGGTAGAAGTTTTCCTGGGTTGAAATATTTTTGTATGAGTCGGCTTTTACAAATGATTTTTTTTAGTATTTTATTTTAATTTTTTTTAAATTTGATTAACACATAGTAGATATGCCAATAAGGCATCTCTTGTTATATTATCTTCTATTAAAACATGTGTCACTTGCTTTAATGTAAACATTATGAAAATTTTTATCAAACCACACAGTTTTACATCCCATTGGGGGTGGTACTCCAAGTAGTGGAGGAATTTATAAGAAGAAAGAAAGATGTAAGAGTTACCTCCCCCCTCCCCCCCCCCCCCCCCCCCCAAAAAAAAGCTTACACCAGCACAATATTCCTTTCATTTGGCAATGTGAAGGATGCAATATTGCTATTTTATTTGATAAAATGATCAATCTTTGTGATTCTGGTGTTCCCATTTAACAGAAAGCACAGCTCAAGTCTGTGATCACTTACGACATTCTAGTTACCTCCCCCCTCTCCCCCCCCCCCCCCCAAAAAAAAAACTTACACAAGCACAATATTCCTTTCATTTGGCAATGTGAAGGATGCATTATTGCTATTTTATTTGATAAAATGATCAATCTTTGTGATTCTGGTGTTCCCATTTAACAGAAAGCACAGCTCAAGTCTGTGATCACTTCGGACATTCTACTCTTGCAACAAAAATTCTCACTACTCTCCCCAAAAATCTTACACCTTAAACATGTTAAACAAATAAAAAATAAGTGAGAAATACATGCATTTTGACTATTTGATATCTTTCTTGCACTGTATAAACACTATAGAAAAGATTTTCATGTTGATTGATTGATCAGAGGAAATTCCGAAACTATCCCCTAGCGTTTCTATAGAATTGAAGATAAAATCCTGGGTCAGGTCCCAAATAAAATATGAGAAAAACTAAATTACAGACTCATCTATGATAATATTGTAAAATTGCAATATCTTTGTTTATTTATAGTTTCTGTCACTTATGTACTCTAAATGCATGTAGATAGGGTAAGAGAAAATAGCCATATACCCATTTTCCAGAATCCTAGGGAACAGGGACTGAAGTAAAATACTGTAATGACATCTAAACTGCAAACCGATAATATTTTGGAATAAATCAATTAACTATTATCCATAAATTCTGGGAAATTAGCTATCATGAGATCACATGAAGTTTAATAGAGAGAAAACAACCACACCCATTTTCTAAGACCCTTGGGGTCAGAGACTCAAACAAAATATGAGGTGGACAACGAGGTTACAGACCCATCATATTGCATAAAGAATTTAGTCTCCATTATTTATAGTGTCAGCGCTGTATTAGCATAAGATTATATGGAATAATATAAAAGAAAATGGCCACACCCTTTTCCAAGACCCTGGGGGTCATTGGCTCAAACAAAATATCAGGTGCACAACTAGACTACAGACCCATCATATTGCAAAAAGAATTATGTCTCTATCATTAATAGTGAAAGAAGAGCTATCCGGACAAAATTACATAGAATTTAATGACCACGCCCATTTTCTAAGACCCTGGGAGTCAAGGACTGAAACTGAATGTCAAGTGCACAACTAGACCATGGACCAAGTAAAATACAAAAAGAATTAAGTTTCTATCTCTAACAGTTTCAGAGGAGTTGTCCGGACAAGAATTGTTTACGGACAGACGGACAGACAGACAGACGGACAGACGGACAGACGGACAGACGGACAGACGCCGGACGAAGGGTGATCGCATAAGCTCGACTGGTCTGAGACCAGTAGAGCTAAAAATGAAAAAAACACGATTTACGGAATGTAAATCAGTTTCAATTTTGAGAATCGGATATTCCGTTGCGATTTTATAGCAATTTGAAAACACGTATGTAAGCTTTCTGTTTTGACGTCATGTGACGTTATGATCACGTCGTGATATAACCTTGTAAGATAACAAATAACATTATTCATAATGATTGTTTTGCTAAAGTTTTTGCCAAGACACGATTTATGAATTCTCGAAAATCTGCGATTGATAAAGCACTGTACGTCGTCTTTTAGCTTCTGGGCTATTCTTGGAGACAGTCTCATTTAAATACTTTAACTGATTCTAGAATTTAAGGTAATTACGATGTTTTTAAAAATCATATTCATGCATATATTACAGTCAACGAACGAACAAACGAAAAGACAGAGATTACTGCTTAAATTTGAGATGGGGGATGTAGAAAATATCAAAAAGTCAAAGAGTCTGGGAGAGCGACTAGAGTCCCTGTCCAAGGGGTCCAGGGCGTTCCTGAAGAGGGACGGAAAATTATCTTACGGCGATTGACCGTTTTGCTTGATGAAGGCAGTGTTGAAATAGTCATTTGAAATCTTTATCATGGTTATTGGATTGTCATGAAAAGCTAAATTTCTATATGATCGAGAATTATCTGATGAGCAAAGCAAGCTAGCGATATTTAGGGGGGGGGGGGGGTTACACATCCCTTGCTGTAAGGGTATGTTGACTTACTTAGTATAATTACCAGAAAAAGTCAGTTTCTTTTTAGAGTAATTTGATATGCAAACAACAGTTACATGGCGAGCGGCCGGGAGCCAGAGATAATACTTTTCTGGGTATATAGAGATACATAATTATCTACAAGACAATAGCTGCCAGTATTAATGTCGTTGAAGAATACGGAAATCTTGGTTTACGCGAGTTTTATTTTTGGCAAAGAGATTAATAAGCTACATCTGCAGTGCCCCTGCAGCCTTTAATTTTAAATGGTTTTTTTTTTCACCATCTATGACTTATGTACATGTGCGAAATTACATAATATTTACATTTGTAAAAAATAGTATAGAATATGTTTGTGACTGTGGGTGTTTACAACCGCCTAAACGATATAATAACACAATATTTTATTTATAAAGCTGTTTGGGGAAACTCTTAGTATATAGAGATATATAATATCTACAAGACAATAAATAGCTGGCAGTATTAATTTTGTTGAAGAATACGGAAATCTTGTAAACGCGAGTTTTCCCGAGGTTCTTTCTCTCTTTTCTTTGCAACATACTCTCGCTATATCTGAAAGGCCCTGTGCAAGGATTAACTCTAAACAAGGAAAACGTTACAGACACAGAAACACCATTTTTGGACATAGATAATGACAAAAGAGATTATTTTATATTTCGAGTACTTAACCCTCGTCAGTGATCATCAATCTAAACAATGAAATATAGTCAAAATGTGAAAATGATCATATCCAAATATGTACCGAAACACGTGACAGGATGGGTAGGTTATGATGCAACAAGACCCACTGTATCTTCAATCCTTTATCTGTGATCTTGGAAAACTGCCGATGTTTTTGTGCGAAATTGATAATTTCATCAAAGATCATAAATAATGTGTTATCAAGAACCAATAGGAAAAAGACAAGTTCTTCCAGCATAAGACAGTACTGCAGTACTTATTTTTGTTGCAGCGTGGAGCAGTTAAAATCGTTCCCTGTGAACTGATGTTTGTCAAGTTTTTAATTACTTCCAGCTGTCTCCTGAAATAAGTTTTGTTTTGGCCCTTTATCAATATGTCATTATATATATATATTTGCTATTTCGGAAATGTTTGCCATTTCATCGACAAACATCGAAATTCAATGAGGTTAACATGTAAGCATCATCCCTCCAAAGCTATTTTGAACATAGATTTTATTTGGATATTCTACTGCCGTGCCAATAGTAAAGTAAGTACATAAATTTTAATTCTAAAATAAAACAAGAGGGCGCTAGTAAATTAATTTGGACTGTTTATGAAAAGCACTTTGGCTGGAAGCATCACTGATGAGAATTAAATATTCGAAACATGTGGCTGGTGCATGAAAATTGGTTTGAAATTTCCTTGAAGAAATTATAGAGTTTGAACCCTTCCGCATTATAACAATTCTGTCCTATCCACCATCCTACATCCATCTCTTATCCACTCTATCGAATCCACCTCATACCAATCCAATTATATCCCATCTGTTCCTATTTTCTATCCTTTCCTACATCCTATCCTACATCATATCCTATCCATCTTTACCTCTAATCACCTTTACCGAGATTACAATTAAGACTAAATGACTCGACAAGGATTCATGCATTAGAAGTAAATTAATTAAATGAATGATTATTTAGATGATGAAATTTCATTGCGGAAGTAATAACTGCCTATAGCCATAAGAAAAGTAGGTTAGAATACAGCCTTTAAATTGCCCCACTATATATCATGTCATGCCATAAAGGTACCTGAGGGTTTATATATAAGCGATCTGAAATGAGATTATCCGAAATATGCAGAAGCTATTTTGATATTGTAATTTCTTTGACTTTCATTCATTTTTGTAATGAAACGTGAAGTATAATACATCGATCTTACATATGTAATCCAGACATAAATATATATAAGCTATCTTTGCGCCCTTTAAATGCCTCAAATATTGAAATTACGAGGCACAAGAGGGTGCAGGACCGCGATCTCGTTAAAGCGAGGTCAACTTTAAGAAGGAATCTTAATTTGGTTTATTTTGTCTTCGTCCCTGCAAGGACTTTAAAAATGATCCCGATGTGGGATATCTGAGTGTATTATTTGACAGAGTTGGACCATCTTATAAGAGCATTTGTACAATGTACTTGTTGCAAATTTATTGTTTATATACTTTAATAGGAAAAAGACCAGGAAAATTTAACGATTTGAAATGCTTCAATGATACTTCTGATGATTGTATACTGTATAGCAAAATATATCAATGCAAGCTTAAAAGTAAACCTATATTGCTTTTTTTCACTAATATGCGGGATAACCTCCAAGCAGAAGGAATTATCGATTTATGTAGTCTCAATTTCATATAAAAGTATCCTTATGTGCTGCTATGTTTCCCAAACGTAACATGCATTCCTTGGAATAATGCGACTGTTTTGAACTTTGATGAGCAGAGGAAGAACTGTTTTTGAAAGACATGAAAATAGCTGCTGACAAATTTATAGTGTCAATCTAGTTTATTATTATACCGAGATATCAAGGCCAAATATGGTTATTAAATTACAAATATTACATTGTTACAATTGAGGATCACTGACGAAGTATGCTTTAAGCATACTTTTTTGTGCTTAAAGTGTACTTTTCAAACTTTCAAAAAAATAAAATGTACTTAAAGTGTACTTCTTAAAAACTTATAATAAACTAAAATAAAATACTTAAAGTGTGCTCTTTTTATTGTTTTGCTTCTCAGAATAAGTTGATTTTTTTAATGTTTCTGAAAGTGCTTAAAGTGAGCTTTTCGAAATGATGACCAAAGATGAAATATGCTTAAAGTGTACTTTTTCTTAAAAAATCAATCTCAAAAAGTACTTAAAGTAGACCTTTCCTAGTTTAATTAAGATGAAAAATGCTTAAAGTGTGCTTCTACACGACACGTGATATTTTAGCACCAAGTAAAATTATGCTTAAAGTGTGCTTCGTGAGACCATGATCTAGCTTGAAATAATGAAAAGTACTTAAAGTATACTTCGTGATCTTTTTTTCCAAAATTTAAAAATGAAGATGAAAAGTGCTGAAAGTATGCTTCCGTTATTTTTTTCACATAGCCGTATCATTTTCCCCCGTATCATATGAAAATATTTATTTTTACTTCTAACTGCTGGGGGGGGGGGGGGGGGTTCAGATCGAACTGCTGATTTGGGAATAAACATGTTAAAATATCAATTCGTCAAAATTGTGTAAATATCGAGAGGATCGAATATTATTTCAAAAACAAATTAAGGTAAAAAAAAAAACTGAGCGGGAGAAGTGTAAAATTTCGAATAAAATATCAGCCAATCACAACCAAGAACACTCGGAATGTCTCGCACCTTACAAGTGTTAGTGAAAGAAAAATACCGATTCTTTCCGAACGATGCACGCTTTCTTTTTCAAAATAAACACGAGGAAGAAGTTCGACAATTTTGCCGGTAATTAGCCTGTATTTGACCATAAAAGAACAACAACAGAAAGGCATATTCAGTTTAAAATAGGTAAGTATGGTTTTATTGATATTTAGGTGAGTTTATAATGTATGATCGTGAAGAGCGAGTGACGCCGAACGTCTCGTCACTCGTGCATATAGGCTACAGCTGTACTGTACAGTATGGCATGATGCATGCGTGCTTGTTGAACGTCATTTACAATCGAGCCTAAAATTGGCTTAAATTCAGGCTACCACAATATATCAGGCGCAGATCTTCTCAGTCTGTAAGCGGGGCCGGGTTAGGCCGAGTTGCTACATGCTCAGTGGCGGATTCAGGGGGTATGCGGAGGGGGCGTCCGCCCCCGGCACTGACCCAAAATTTTCCCCCCCCCCCAAAAAAAACCCTACAGTTTGGCCCATTTTCAGTAAAAACAGTCAAAATTCGCCCCTTGATCCCCAGCAAAGGGGGCGCTGGATCCGCCACTGATGCTGAGGTGTGGGTAGCTGTGGTTTATCTGAGGAATGGTTCAGTAACTTCAGTCAGTCATTCTAAGTCAAAGGGGTCAATAATTTAGAAAAAAAGAGTAACATGCGGGCAAGGTCTGAGATTTAATACACCCCAACCCTCCCCCACTGATCCTGACCGAGCAGCTCACTTCAGAAATTCGAAAATTGAACATTTCTCTTCTTTGTCAGCAAATGTTCTGATTAAAATTTATATCGGGGGATAATCTCAAACGCTTGTAACTAATTGACCCTTCCGACTGCGGGAAAAAATTTCAAAATTTCGTGACGTCACAATGCTTTTACCTCGGACAAACATGCTTCGAACCTCGGTCAAACATCGAAATTGCATTGTGACGTCATGGAATTTCTAAATTTTTCCCGCGTTCGGAAGGGTCAATTACGGTGTAAGTTACTTGTAATACTATGCTCACGGTGACAGAAAATTGTTTTAGATATGGAGGTTTCTGATTTTAGCGTGACATCGCAAATTGTTAAAGATGTTTCATGTCAGTGGCGGATTCAGGGGGGTGCAGAGGGGGCGTCCGCCCCCCCCGGCACTGACCCAAAATTTTCCAAGAAACCCTATATTTTGGCCCATTTTCAGATAAAATCGCAAAAAATCGCCCCTTGACCCCCCGACAAAGGGGGCGCTGGATCCGCCACTGCATGTATACTTACTTCTAGTTATTATATGTATGATACATGTATTCATACACTTTAAAGTTTGGTAAGCAAATTATGTACATGTAAATGTAATGATTGATTGTAAGTTAATTCAACTTTACAATGATCATTATTCTACCGGGTATGTACATTCATGATGATTGTACATGCACCATGTTTATTGTAATAAAATATATGATCTAAACATAACTTTCATGCCTTAGCCTTGTAAGTTGTTAGCAGTATACTCATGTGTTTAATAATGCAGTTTGATGATTTTATTTTTCTTTTCTTTTTAGCAGGCCATTGCCTACACTTTTCGTGATGATGATGATGATGATGATGATATGTCCATTCCAAACGTACATGTATAGAGATGAACATTACACTTTACAGTTACGTAGTACAGACTCCCGCTCTTATTTTTGAGTCACAAAGAATGGTGTCATGTACCCTGTAATATGACATATAAATGAAAGGTATGGTATAATACTATAAATGTGTCGACACATATGCTACTGGTGAATAAAATATTTTTTTTTAATTAAATTTTATAAAATCAAGGACTGACCCTTATTGCATGTACGATAAACATGATAAACACAACTGCTGTGTGTTCATACCTGTAACATAACACAAATTCTTGAAATTGTAATTATTGAGACATTTATTCTATGAACATGAAATAGATGCATTGGTACCGATACATAATACATTTTGTATTAAAATCCTTCTAATGGTCGTGATGATTTCAGGTAATTTACTGTAATGTGAATGAATATATTGAGCTTTTCAGATTATAAATATCAGTCAGCTGTTCAATTTAAATTCAAATTTTTAATGTTATTTAAGGTACAAGGGCTCGGAGAAGAAATGTGCTAGGCCTGGAGCACAAGACAGATCATGCAAGTCCAACATCAACCAAATCTGTTAGCTGATAACATACTCACAATAATGTAAGCAAACACTGAAACATAACTGATATCCTTATTTCTATCATGTGTTCTATTGATTTATTTCATTTCAGAGATTTGAAAAAAAAAATGTCAAAAGATACCAAGTGTAAAAATCACTTTCTAGCATTAATCATGTTTATGGTAACCTTATTTCATGTTATCATGAATTAATTCATTCTTGTTTTACCTGTATTAATTGATTCGATTTTCACATTTTTTTTAAAGTCAACATTATCATCTGATCATTGTGCATGGAGTGTGAACTGTTCATTTGACAATCACAAAAGATTAAATTGCTTTACATCTGATTCATGTGTATATACATTGTATAAGAGTCCCTGAAGTTGTTACAGAGATGTAGTAGTTGTATACACATAAATCAGATTGTTGGAACTCTTAGAAACAAGCATATCAAGTTGATTAGTTATCATCCACAGAAAGCAAGTCATTCACAAATGATGTCTTTTGACACTAAATCAAAACAAATACTTCTCTAGGTATTTTTAAAATGTATACATAAATTATTATGTATATTACAGAGGTCGGAGTAAGAAATTTCTCAAGATTTGGTATTTTGAAACCCAAGGAAGAGAAGTGGCATATATGCTAGATGATAAAGAATGGAACCTACAAAGATGTGAAGATACTTTGAGCAAAATACGTGCTGAAGAACATATATTATGTCAATAAATGACAACCATTAGGAAAATATATAGATTTTATCAAACTCATTATAAATATTGGCAGTCCATAAACTGTATCAGTAAACTGATGTATATAAACATAACTTGTATAATTATACTTTTATGTACTTGTACATGTATGTAAGTAATTTATTTTTCATGAAGATTCTTTGTAGAGGTACTTATTTACTCTTGATTAATGATTTTGATAAATTTTACAAAATTTGAAAATGTCATGAAGATTTGAGTCCTATTTAAAATTTTTTGTGTTCCTAGGGTACGTTGACAGTGGGGAAATATACAATGTTGTGTTTGGATTATTAGGCCACAATTAAAAAAATTATTTGTTTCCCCTCCCCCGGGTCTATTTTTCCCAAGTGACCTGAAAGGCAGGTTTGTTTTTCATGCCCCCCATAATCGAAGATTCGCAAAAACTTTAACCTTAGCCATAACTTTTGAATAGTAAGGGATAGGGCTTTGATATTTCACATGTGTATTCATTGTGACAAGACCTTTCCATTGATACTAAAAGTTTTGACCTTGACCTTGGAGATTGACCTACTTTTAAAAATGAATAATCTGGGCTATATCTCATGAACTATAGAGGCTACGGCTTTGAAATTTCACATCATGACATGCAGAATCTTTATGACCAGTCCTTTCATTTGATATCACGAGTTTTGACGCATTGACATTGACCTTTGACCTACTTTTTAACTATAAGAGGTAGGGTTTTGATATTTCACATTTGGATTCCTCATGCCCAGAACTTTCATTTGATATCATGACTTTTGACCTAGTGACCTTGACATCGATCTTTGACCTACTTTTGAAGTATATGAGGCAGGGTTTTGATATTTTTCACATATAGATTCCCCATGACCAGAATTTTAATTTGATATTGTGACTTTTGACCTATTGACCTTTGACCTACTTTTAAACTATAAGAGGTAGGGTTTTGATATTTCATATGTAGATTCCTCATGACAAGACGTTTCATTTGACATGATGACTTTTGACCTAGTGACCTTGACATTTACCTTTGACCTACTTTTAAATTATAAGAGGTAGGATTTTGATATTTCATTTGTAGAATACTCATGACCAGGCCTTTCATTTGATATCATGACTTTTGATCAAATGACCTTGACATTGACCTTTGACCTACTTTTGAACTATAAGGTGTAGGGCTTTGAGATTCCTTATGACCATAGTTTTTTTTTCATTGCACAACACTATTAATTACCTTTGACCTTTCTGTCTGCCCAAAAATGAATATTTCATCTAATACAAACACTTCGCAATCCGGCCTTACCACCTTTAGCGGTTTATGATTTATTTGTGTAAATGTGGATCGCACAATTCAGCATTTCAATTTCACACTTTTTTTTTATTATAGAGTTTTAACATAGACATACCCATAAGGATATAATAAATGTATATACAGTATGTATGTATATACAGTTTGTATAATATGTTAACGTCAAAGTATAGCATGGTAAGCTTGTCCATTTATCAGCTGTCTGTAAAAGCGTTTACATTATTCTTACTTTTGAATGATATCTGATAGCACATTCATACTTTCCTATTTACACCCAATTCTTTCACCTCATGGTCTTTAATTCAGTTCAGCATCACACACATAACAAAATACAGTGTTTATTCTGCAAAATATGCTACCAGGAACCTTCATATTCCACAAACATATCTTTTTTAGATATGTCTTTTCATTTTTCTTTAGTACTTTTTGTATCTGCTTGAAGTATACTTTTTTAGTGCTTTGTCTATGCTTCTGAAAGTATGCTTTTTCTGTACTTTTTTCCATGCTTCCAAAAGTATGCTTTTTTAGTACTTTTTCCATGCTTCCAAAAGTACTTAAAGTATGCCTTTTCAGTACTTTTTCTATGCTTCCAAAAGTATGCCTTTTTAGTACCTTTTATGTGCTCACCAAAGTATGCTTTTTCAGTACTTTTTCCATGTTTCCTAAATTACTTTAAGTATGCTTTCTCAGTACTTTTTCTATGCTTCCAGAAGTATGCTTTTTTTTGTACTTTTTCGATACTCCCAAAAGTATGCTTTTTTAGTACTTTTTCCATGCTCCCAAAAGTATGCTTTTTAAGTACTTTTTCCATGCTTCCAAAAGTACTTTAAGTATGCTTTTTCAGTACTTTTTCTGTGCTTCTAGAAGTATGCTTTTTTAGTACCTTTTACATGCCTCCAGGAGAATGCTTTTAAAGTACTTTTTTGTACCTCCAGAAGCATATAGGTATCTAAGACAAAGTAAAATGTGCCTTTTTAGTGCTTTAAAAAGTGTTCCTCAAGAAGCATACTTATCTTAGACTATTCAAATTGTACTTTTTAGTGCTCCTTTAGTTTACAAACAAATGTAAGTTAAATTGTGCTTATTTTGTACTGCTTTTGGCAAAAAATTTACATTTTTTTTCTGAAAGAAGTATTTTCAGTAAAAGTACCTTTTTAGTGCTTTTTATGTACCTCCAGAAGCATACTTTTCTTAACTTATTAAAATGTGCCTTTTTAGTGCTTAAAGTGTACCTCAAGAGGCATACTTATCTTAACTAAGTAAAATGTGCCTTTTTAGTGCGTAAAGTGTACCTCCAGAAGCATACTTATCTTAGACTATTCAAATTGTACTTTTTTAGTGCTCCTGCAGTTTACAAAAAAAATGTAAGTTAAATTGTGCTTATTTTGTACTACTTTTGGCAAAAAAACTTACATTTTTTTCTGAAGGAAGTATTTTCAACAAGAGTACCTTTTTAGTGCCTTTTTTGTACCTCCAGAAGCATACTTTTCTTAACTAAGTGAAATGTGCCTTTTTAGTGCTTAAAGTGTACCTCAAGAAGTATACTTGTCTTTGACAATTCAAATTGTACTTTTTTAGTGCTCCTTTAGTTTACAAACAAATGTAAGTTAAATTGTGCTTATTTCGTACTGCTTTTGGCAAAAAAATTTACATTTTTTTCCGAAAGAAGTATTTTCAACAAGAGTGCCTTTTTTGTACCTCCAGAAGCATACTTTTCTTAACTAAGTAAAATGTGCCTTTTTAGTGCTTAAAGTGTACCTCGAGAAGCATACCTATCTTAGTCTTTCTGCAGTTTACAAAAAATGTAAGTTAAATTGTGCCTATTTTGTACTGCTTTTGGCAAAAAACTTTTTTTCTATTGAAAATATTATTGTGTCACAAGAATAATTTTTTAGTGCTTAAATAGTACCTCTTGAGGCATACTTTTGTTAGAGTATGCTTTTTTTGTACTTTTTCGATTGAACTTTGTAAAATGATGTATTGTGCCTTTTTAGTACTGCCTTTGGCGAATAACTTTATATTTTTTCATGAATTACAATTGAATGGGCTTTGTATTTTATTTAGCATGCAATATTGATATGCAAGTTTAAAAATTTGAATAAATACATGAAACATACATTCGTTTTATTTATATTTGAAAATTCACAGAAAAAGTGCTTCCTGATTTTAGGAGTTGCTGAGAAGTAAAGTTCGACACAAAGTGTACTTTTACGGCTTATGATTTACATCCTTGCTGATTTTTTCTAAGTTTTCCGTGAAAAGCAGTACCAAAAAAGCACACTTTGCATGATGATTAAAGTATGCTTTTTTGATACTTAAAGTGTGCTTCATTGAGTACTTAAAGTATGCTTTTTTGTACTTAAAGTGTACCTTTTAAAGTATGCTTTTTTAGTGCCTTTTTTCCGTAAGGGTAAGTACCCGAAATGTGAATGTCTGGCCCATGCTGCCAATGTATCTGTTCTTAAATGATGCTATTCAATTTGAAAACGTTTAACATGGTAATGTATCCGGAAAAAAAACAGATGTAAGATAGAATTAAAGAAATAAATTTAAAAGAAGCCATTCAATAAGATGTATCCGGAAAAAAACCCAGATGAAAGATTAAAAAATAAATAAATAAAAAGAAGCCATTCAATAAGAAATCTTTAACAGGGATAAGTTTATGCAATTATAAATAGTAAAAGTTACAAAAACGTTCATTCTCATAAACAAAGTTGAAAAAGAAGGTACCAACTGACTGCTGCTTCAATGTGTGTGTTATAAGTAGAAACATATTAGTAATACAAACTCAATAAAAGTTAAAACACAAACCACAATCACTTGGTTCATTACTATCATCACCATGTCCACAATCCCTGTATCCATTACACCATAAATGACAAACCACAATCACTATGTTCATCACTATCATCACCAGGTCCACAATCCCTGTCACCATTACACCATAAGTCACAAACCACAATCACTATGTTCATCACTATTATCACCAGGTCCACAATTCCTGTATCCATTACACCATAAGTCACAAACCACAATCACTATGTTCATCACTATCATCACCAGGTCAACAATCCCTGTATCCATTACACCATAAGTCACAAACCACAATCAAAATGTTCATCACTATCATCACCAGGTCCACAATCCCTGTTTCCATTACATCATAAGTAACAAACCACAATCACTAGGTTCATCACTATCATCACCAGGTCCACAATCCCTGTTTCCATTACACCATAAGTCACAAACCATAATCACTAGGTTCATCACTATCATAACCAGGTCCACAATCCGTTTCCATTACACCATAAGTCACAAACCATAATCACTAGGTTCATCACTATCATCACCAGGTCCACAATCCATTTCCATTACACCATAAGTCACAAACCATAATCACTAGGTTCATCACTATCATAACCAGGTCCACAATCCGTTTCCATTACACCATAAGTCACAAACCATAATCACTATGTTCATCACTATCATCACCAGGTCCACAATCCGTTTCCATTACACCATAAGTCACAAACCACAATCACTAGGTTCATCATTATCATCACCAGGTCCACAATCCCTGTTCCCATGACACCATTGGTCACAAACCACAATCACTAGGTTTATCACTATCATCACCATGTCCAAAATCCCTGTATCCATTACACCACAAGTCGCAAACCACAATCACTATGTTCATCACTATCATCACCAGGTCCACAATCCCTGTATCCATTACACCATAAGTCACAAACCACAATCACTAGGTTCATCACTATCATCACCAGGTCCACAATCCCTGTTTCCATTACACCATAAATCACAAACCACAGATACTTGGTTCATCACTATTATCACCATGTCCACAATCCCTGTATCAATTACACCATAAGTCACAAACCACAATCACTTGGTTCATCGCTATTATCACCATGTCCAAAATCCCTGTATCCATTACATCACAAGTCGCAAACCACAATCACTAGGTTCATCATTATCATCACCAGGTCCACAATCCCTTTTTCCATTACACCATAAGTCACAAACCACAATCACTATGTTCATCACTATCATCACCAGGTCCACAATCGCTGTATCGATTACACCATAAGTCACAAACCACAATCACTTGGTTCATTACTATTCAGGGATGCAACTTCGTGAAATTTTCTAGGCGCCATGTTGGCCCCTAGAATAAAAATTTTAGGGGCCCACAAGAAAATCTACGCAGGCTTTCTACTGTTCCTACTTTTTCCTACTATTTCCTACTTTTCCTACTTTTTTATTTTGATCCTATTTTTTCCTACTTTTTCTTCAAAACCTCCTACTATTCCTACTTTTTCATCTCAAAAGTAAAAAATTACTTGCTTCACTTGTCATCGACATCTGATTCAAAGTTTTTGAAAATTTCGCTTCGCTCGCCCATCTTATATATTTTACATGAAAAATCAATCTGCCTTTATTTCTCTCTGTGATTTCCTCAAAGATGAACATTACCAGTCTCCAAACATTGCTTACTGTGATTTTTGTGTCATACTTACTGAAAATTGTCACTGAAAGTGAGGGAAAATTCCCTACTTTTCCCCTATTAATTCCTACTTTTTCCTATTTTTCTCCTACTTTTTTTCATTGACTACTCCTACTTTTTTCCTACTTTTTCATCAATGTAGAGTAGAAAGCCTGTAGACTACGAGCCCACAGTGAAATTATCTAAATAATACAAAAATTAAAGCTAAAAATGCTTTAAAATGCATTTATTTGATTGTTACAACTTACAAATATTCTCTTTCAATCTCAACTTCAATTTCTCTCAAACATTTAAACACTCTCTCTTCATCATCACTCATATCACTCTCACTTTCTGGCTCTTCCTCACTCTCTCTACTCTTAGACTCACTGCCCTCACTCTCAACGATTTCATTCTCCTCAGAATTCTCAATGTCCCCAGGTTGTACTTCCACATTGTCCAACTGACATTCAGCTTCACTAGTTTGAGTGTCTCTGGTTTTTGCCCGAGTTCTAGCATTTGGTCGTCTCTGAAACAAAGCACTGTCATTCCAGTGCTTGACAGCATCAGTAGGATCATACTCGTTTATGTCCTTTGACAAGAACTTGATACCAAGTGCGTTATTTAGTGAAGATTGTCCTAGGTTAGCACGAATGTTTGTTTTCACCAATTTGAGCTGACTGAAACCTCTTTCGGCCTGTGCGCTCGAGGGTGCCATGGTGAGTATTAAATCCATCAGAGAAAGGATATGACTGTATCTGGTACTCATCCTCCTGTGCACATCACTCCACTCAGGAACATTGGACTCCTTCAGGTCACTACAATGCAGAATTTTTATAATTTTAGTATATAGACATGTAGCTGAGCAGTAGCACATACACTGTTTTTAATCTGTAATTGTTGAGTACAGATACATGCATACTTGAATGATAACATCATTTCAAAGATGAAAATACCTTTCATAAAGTGACTTCTTCAGCTGGGTCCACTGTAGTTCAGCACTGCCTAGGTCAACCCCTGCCTCAGTCAGTAGATCAGAGAAATGTGCTAGTAACAGCTTCGCGTCTTCATCTCCAAACACTGAAATGTATTAAAAGGTAAAACTGTAAATATGTTTTCATTTTCAGAACTGTGTGGCTATTTGAAAAAGGGGACACTACTCCTTCCAGACACCTGCTCTCAACTGGTTTCCTGAATGTCTACTATTGCACTCTGTTGATTTAGTGTATTAGTCATTTGTATTCAAATTCTTTTTTCTCTTCTCTTTATATTTTAAACAGTTAACTATTGTATTTATCATTGATTTTTTTTCAAGAAAAGCTTTTTTTCAAGAAAAGAATTTCTGTTATCAAAATTTCATGAAATTTCTAAAAAGTGGGTCCTGTAGCATCATATCCCACCCATCCTGCTACGTCTTTCGGTACACTTTTTCGACATCGTAACTTTCATACTTTTTTGGCATATTACATTGTTTAGATTTAGGATCACTGATGAGGGTTATGTACCCGAAACGTGCATGTCTGGTCCACGTTGCCAATTTATCTGTTCTTAAATGATGCTATTCAATTTGAAGACGTTTACATTAGAAAGTCTGCATAATGAAAGCCAATGATTTAAAAATAAAAATGATAACGAAACTGTTGTGAGAGAAAAAAAACAACATTCGTTAGTAGGTAGGTTACCAACAATGAAGTCAAAAAACAAGAAAACATAAACTCGTTAACATTTGAACCTTTCAGAGAATCCCACTTTTGTGGCCATGACTTTAAGTCTGCGATACGTATGCAATGTATGATACTGGTATGTGATGAAAACTCTGCAAATCTTTTTGTCAGAGTATTGTGCAGATTTTCAAGCATAGTTTTTCGTGCAGTGACCTAGCACTGACATTGGTCAATGTGACACCTTGGAACTCGGATCTACCCGCAATTTTTCTCACATTTGGACCGTCACTGAAAATTACAGTTTTGATTAAAAAACTCCCAGCAAACCTGATCCCTTTTAGTATTATTCTAATAAAAATTATATTTTTTATTATTATAATGTATGTAAATTGTAAGTAAACCTAGGTATATCAAACTTTTGGTAGGTATTGGTTTGAATTGTGCTATTTTGTCAATTGTCATTGCAGAATACATTATGTACTTTACAGTATTAAATACTTACCTTGACTTCAGTTTTTCCATTGATTCGAGGGCACATTTAAATTCATCGTAGATTACAGCCAGTCTCCCGTCCTGCTCTTGCAAGGTGAGTGATAACTGTCTCAATGGCGTCAGTGCGTCAACCAAGAACAAAAGAAAGGACATCACATCTTTGGACTTCAGGAGCTTCAAAAAGCCAATTGCCTTGTTCTTGGAGTCTGATGAGACTCTGTCGCTTGTCTCCTTCAACTGTACGAAATTAAATATGCACTGTATGAGTTAGTTGAAATTGTGCCTTTGTCTGTTTCATAGTTACAATGTAAATTCAAGGTGAAGTTCATTCTAAAACACAATAATTTACATTGTATATCAGCCTTGGACAAATTAGTTATGGAATGTGGGCAATAAACATATTACGTTACAACGAATCATTTTTAATTTTTACCTGTTCCATGTGTTGTATTATGAATTTGTATGATGAGATGATATTCGTCACTGCTAGCAGTTGATGACCAATCCACCGTGTTCCATCTGCTCGGGTTGGAATCAGGAGTTTGTCTCCCTTTTGCTTTAAGGCATCAAATGATCTACGTAGCATTGAGTTATTGAGACTAGAATTATGATAAAAAAGGTAAAGTCCTTTCAGTAACACAAGAGATTTCTGGTACAATGTAACACTTTTGGCAACATCTTTTAAAGCCAATTCAAGCCGATGAGCCATGCAATGAATTGTGATTACACTCGGCTGCTCTTTTCTGATAAGTGCACCAACTCCACCTTTGCAACCAGTCATGACACTTGCACCGTCACAAGCTAAAGCTGCAATCTTTCGACAAAATGATTCCCAAGTCATTCCCAAATTTTCATTAACCATATTTTGAAGTCATTCCACAATGTGTACTGCATCTGCCTTTTCAGTGGCATGAACACCGATGAAATGTACTTTATTTTGCCATCGGTACACGTGCGTACAAACCATATTTCCTGTTCTTGAACACTGGCATCGGTTGAGCCATCGCCAATAACACAGACAAATTTAGCATTATTTATTATTGATGCTACTTTCTCAAATTCAGTCCTTGCTATGGACTCAATAAAACACTTGGCAAATTCCCTGTTTCTGTACGTAGAACCCAAATTGATACCCTTCATTTCATCTAATTCGCAGTGCCACACAAAGTCATCATAATTGCGTGACAATTTCGAAACATTTTGCATATTTTCTCATATGCTTCTGTGGTCAAACAGGTAATTATTTTTGCAGCATCCGACTCATTAAGTGGTTTTTGAAGTCCAGCTGAAATTTCCATTGATCTTTGGTGCACTTTGGATTTTTCATGCTTTTGTACACTATCTATTTTATAGCTTGTACACCCTTTTGTGAAATTTGAACCAGTTTTATCATATTTCAAGCAGAGAGTGCATGTCATCCCTTCACTGCCGTCCTCTAGCCATGGATGATCGATCTGCCATTTCGAATTGAAGGTCCGTGCCCGTTTCACATCATACTGTTTAAAATATTGGCCCCTGTCCACATCTTTCCGCTTTTCAGCGGGCGGTTTCACGCCTTCGATAAAACGCCACATACTGAGTGGCGAATTTGTTCTGATCAGTTGACATTGACAACGCTACGGCATGTGGATGCTTTAAATATCGACACAAGAGCGTTTACTTTAAAAGCGTCTAAAAGACTTTGACCGGAGCAAAGTCGGAGCGGACTAAAACGTGGAAAACTACGATCCGGATTCTATTCGCCAAGTGGGCGACCTGTATTTGAGTTCTGGTCGTCCACACACAAGATTTGGTCGCATTGGCGAGTGGGCGAGCGGTAATTTGCAACCCTGCTATTATCACCATGTCCACAATCCCTTTATCCATTACACCATAAGTCACAAACCGCAATCACAAGGTTAATCACTATCATCACCAGGTCCACAATCCCTCTTTCCATTACACCATAAGTCACAAACCACAATCACTATGTTCATCACTATTATCACAATGTCCACAATCCGTGTATCCATTACACCATATGTCACAAACCACAATCACTTGGTTCATCACTGTCATCACCAGGTCCACAATCCCTGTATCCATTACACCATTAGTCGCAAACCACAATCACTAGGTTAATCACTATCATCACCAGGTCCACAATCCCTGTATCCATTACACCATAAGTCGCAAACCACAATCACTAGGTTAATCACTATCATCACCAGGTCCACAATCCCTTTATCCATTGCACCATAAGTCACAAACCACAATCACTTGGTTCATCACTATCATCACCATGTCCACAATCCCTGTATCCATTACCTCATAAGTCAAAAGCCACAGTCACTTGGTTCACATTATCATCATCAGGTCCACAATCCCTGTATTCATTACACAATAAGTCGACAGGCACATTAGTGTTTGACTTATATTTCATATATCCTTCACGACAAGGATTGGGTTCTGAAAAGAAAATTGATTTCACTATAAGAAATAAAAATTATATAATAATATGACACTACTCCACCTCATATAAGGCGGTTTGTTGTTGGGGATCCCCTCCTTCTTGTGCTATCAGGATCCCCGGCGAGGTTAAATAAGTATTGACGATAAGGTTCTTACATTTGTCAAATTTCGTCAACTTATCGTCAGTCCGTGGAATTTCTGTAGCCCTCGATCCGTCTGTATACAACAAAATATACTCTGTTCTAAGTAGATCTTTATCGAGGAGAAAATGTTTATCCCTTGAAAACTTCGTCACGTTTTTTTTTCCGAGCTGCAAGGTAAGAGTTCAATGATCTGTCCACTTCCCTTGACATGGTGCATTCCACTTTGATCACTTTCCTCAACAAATACAAGTTAAGAATATATCTTGTTGGTATTGGGGAACATGAAAGTGCTGTTTGAGTATTTCAATTGATTTAGCGGCTTGTCGTTACTAATTTTTAGCTAATTGTGTCAGAACATAAGGACTACCTGCAAATGAAGTAAAAAAGAAACCGCCAATTACAGTAAGGCCGGATTGCGAAGTGTTTGTATTAGATGATGTATATGTTTTGTGTACAGACAGATAGGTCAAAGGTAATTTATACTTCATGTCCTACCCCTTTTAGTTTAAAAGTAGGTCAAAGATCACTGGGTAAAAAGTCATAATACCAAATGAAAGACTTGGTTATGAGCAATTTCTATAAATACTTTTTATTTTTGTTTAAAAGTAGGTCAAATTACATATCAAATAAAACTTCTGGTCATGAGGAATCTATGTGTGAAATATCAAAACAATATCCTATATAATCCAGGTTAATGTTTTTTTTTCTGAGTAGGTCAAACTCCATGGTCACTAGGTAAATAGTTATGATATCAAATGAAAGGCCTTGTCATGAGGATTTTGAATTTTAAATATCAAATTCAGTTCATGAGATACAGTTCATGTTTTTAACGGGTGATAGAAAGACTTCGCCTTTTCATAGACTGTATTTTGCTTTGCAATCCGACCAAAAGTGGTCAACATTCGAATGTTTAACGTCTTCAAATTCATTAGCATCATTTTAGATCAGATAATTTTACAGCATGGACCAGACATGCACATTTCGGTAATTAAACTCTCGTCAGTTATCCTTCATTTGAAATCTAATTTGAACTGCTCTTTCGCTTTACCGACTACGTTACGTTATTATTTGACAGCTATTAATTTTACTACTGTATACTCACTATACACATCTCTCGTATGCATCGCACGAAGAAGCGGTATGATTCTTCCTCCTCTAGTCGACGAGTTTAGCCTTCTTCTGAAAACTTGTCTGCAAATGAGTTAAAGAAGATCCTGACGATAATCTCAACAACACTCACAATAGAGCACCAAATTAAGCATCGACGGACCCCTAGAAAGCTAGAGGTGGGACCAGGTGCCCGGGAAGAGTAAGCATCCCCTGTTGGCTAGCCGCACCCGCCGTCGATGTTCATGCACGAAAATCAAAAGAATATATAAAAATGCACTGTCTGAGGCCACGTCTATATAGAAAGTGCTATTGCGACAATGTCAGGGAATAATATTCAAAACACTTACTGTCAAACCCCTCGCGGGGAACTTTTTTACGAGCTCCACACGGCAAAGGGCATAAGTGTGACACAAATGAGTTAAAGAAGATCCTGACGATAATCTCAACAGCACTCAAAATAGAGCACCAAATTGAGCATCGACGGACCCCTAGAAAGCTAGAGGTGGGACCAGGTGCCCGGGAGGAGTAAGCATCCCCTGTTGGCTAGCCGCACCCGCCGTCGATGTTCATGCACGAAAATCAAAAGAATATATAAAAATGCACTGTCTGAGGCCACGTCTATATAGAAAGTGCTATAGCGACAATGTCAGGGAATAATATTCAAAACACTTACTGTCAAACCCCTCGCGGGGAACTTTTTTACGAGCTCCACACGGCAAAGGGCATAAGTGTGACACAAATGAGTTAAAGAAGATCCTGACGATAATCTCAACAGCACTCACAATAGAGCACCAAATTGAGCATCGACGGACCCCTAGAAAGCTAGAGGTGGGACCAAGACATGCAACAGGGTTTTGACATTCAGAGATTACCTCTCGGTAAACAGGCACCGAATGTTCGATTAGGATTTCAGCAATTGAAAAAGAGAACTATGTAATAAATGTATAGAAAGTATTAAGACGAATGAATACGCCAGGTATTTTGTGGGGGCTCTCAATGGCCCCATTCCCAATGCTGAAAACCAGGCATTTTTCCCAATTTCTGAGCTTAACATTCCTAGAGCATGTGTTGTTCCCGAGAGGTCCTCTCGTTTAATTTTCTGTAACCCTCAGATATGAACACAATCGAACCTATGTAACTATTTTCATGACAGTACATGGCATAGTCAAATACTGTAGCGAATCCACAAACTCAACATACGGGGCAAAGGGTGCAATTTCATTCATTTATTAGCCAACTCTTTTTAAAATAATGTGTGTTAATGATCCCACCTCTAGCTTGCTAGGGGTCCGTCGATGCTTAATTTTAGGCTCTATTGAGAGTGCTATTGAGGTTATCGTCAGGATCTTCTTTAACTCATTTGTGTAACACTTATGCCCTTTGCCGTGTGGAGCTCGTAAAAAATGTTCCCCGCGAGGGTTTTGACAGCAAGTGTGTTTAAAATATTTCCCTGACATTGTCGCCATAGATCTTTCTATATAGACATAACGTCAGACAGTGCATAAAGCTTATATATTGTTTTCATTTTCGTGCTTAAACATCGACGGCGGGTGCGGCTAGCCAACAGGGGATGCTTACTCCTCCTGGGCACCTGATCCTACCTATAGCTTGCTAGGTCCGTCGATGCTTAATTTTTTGCTATATTGTGAGTGCTGTTGATATTATCGTCAGAATCTTCGTTAACTCATTAAAAAGAAAGGAAACCAAGTTAAAAGACAGGAATTTGCCGATAACTAAACTTTAAGTGCAGTTTATATTTTCATAAATACTTTTTTAACAAACGATGGCTATTTTTCTATTCAGAATTTTTATTACTACAAATCCTGAAAAAATTCTCTTTCATGTCCTTCAGTTTTAAAATATCATACACGAAGCATTTGACTATCATCGTATTGTCCGACTGTAGCCAATAGTCATTCTTCTCCAGACTCCTTTTTATAGGTAATGGGATTGGATACTCCACATACACCTGCAATGAGGTTTCCTATATGGTGCTCCTTTTGAATCTTTGAAGGCTTTTTCCAAAGACAACTGAAAAGAAAGGAAGTAGGTTAAATGAAATGAGTTCAATAGAAACAAAATATCTTCTTTTTCTGCAAGATAAGAAAAACATAGGGTAATCAAAGATGAGAGCTCGCCTATACATGTTTTTGTCATAAACAAGGTTAAAGGTTTTGAAAAGTATGTCAAAGGCCAAGGTCATGGTCTCAAATGAAAGGTCTAATTACAAGGTATATACATGTGAAATATCGTTTTCGTCCCGGCGAGCTAAAATTATCTCAATTGATTGATAAATCTCTTTTGATGCAGTTAACAGTCGTTGATAAGAACTTATTTCTAACTTGTCCCTGTGAATAAGTAACATTTACAAAGACCAAGAATTCACACTAAAATCATAATCTATGACTCTCTTGTGGGACTTCTTGCATTAATTGTTGTTAAATAATATATAGCTTTGGGTTTGTATTGCTTTTATTATCTTCTGTAAAATATGGAATTAATTACTTAAGTGATATACAATGAATTAAAATGTAATGATCGCTGATCGATAAAAGTCCCCTACCTGCGGCGTAAATTTATGTCCTGTCTCTTTTTATGTGTTTATTATCTGCAACAGCTAAGAGAAGTCCGGAAAACTGAAAATTTTATCAAATTTTTCAAGTTCAAGGGCCATAATTTTTGTAAAAATTGGTCAATCAAAACTAAACTCAAACTTAATCTGTTGAGGATCACTGACGAGGGTTATGCACCCGAAACGTGCATGTCTGATCCATGCTGCCAATTTATCCGTGTTTAAATGATGCTATTGAATTTGAAGACGTTTAACACTGTATCACATTGAGATATATCCACATACCAAAAATGAGTTTAATATTTGAACAGCGTCCGAGAAACTAAGAATGTGTCAGACAGACCGAGAGGAAACTAAGAGTCCCATTCGGCGTTGCCGGTAGGGGACTAAAACTATCAGATCAGGTTTGACATGAAATTATTCCAAATTTGGTATGATAGGTCAGTATTTCTGTGCAGAAACTCGTGAGAAGATCCTTGAATATATCTAATTTAATTGTCAAGCATGTATTGAAATAAAACAGGTACCGGATTAATAAAGTTTCAAGTGTCAATACTAAAATAATTGGCTTATGATCAGAACTGTAAGATTCTTATGTACCACTGGAACGGACAAAGGGATAATCAAGATTTGTATATATCAAATCAATCACAGATTTACGGTCTTTTGTAAAGGACTTAATTAGCTGGGATAATCCATATATCTTCAATATGAAATCAGATAAACAGGATGATTTACAGCAATCAAAGTTGAAATCTCCAAGTTTAATGAGTGGATTTTCAAAATTCGTAATTCTAGATTATTTCTCAAATTCCTGTTTTATCCTGATTTTGTATGCCTTCGGTTTCTGATTTTCTGAATTATCGATTTTATGCTTTAGTTAGGGATATGGTCATTATCCATATTTGTCATATAGTCCTAAGTGTCTTTCATGAAACCCAAAAATTTGTTACGCAAGAAAAGTTTTTGAATGAAAGTGTTGCTAATACCCGCTACTTTGATAATCCGGCGGATGTCACGAAATGGGATAGGAAAAATTACCTTTTCCATGCTGCAGTTAGATCAACAAAATTAGAAGTCTCAAGCTCAATTAACTGGTCAATAAAATGGGGAAAACTATGGATTTTCGATGCAACAATTTTCAAAAAGATGAGGATCTTTGTGGAAATTGTCTATTCGAATGTCAGTAATGTCCAAAATGAGGTTTTTCCAGTCATTCAGAGAATACGAATCGACGAACGGTTATTGATGGTGTACCTCGTTTGGTATAGTTATCTAAGGCTTCCTTTAGTACTTTGCGACATTTAATAAAATCTATCTTGGATGGGATTTGAATCCAAGTTCCATTTTTAGAAGACCACGGAGCTGTTTCTCTCGGATAATTGAAAAATCTCAGTTGATACGCTATGCCAGAGCAAGAACAATATATACAGATTTTGTTCTGAGAGCTAGGCATCTTTCAGATAAGCTTCTCAGTCAGGGATATGTTTGTAACCGACCAACATCGTCACTGAGGAAGTTCTACGGTCGATTTTGGGAACTCGTCATACACTATGATGTCCCACTCTCAAGAATGGTGGATGAATTTCTGCCATAGACCATTTGAACCATCCAACCAAAGATTGTACTTTATGCACTCTAGATAAATGTTGCATGGCAAGCAGGAGATGCTTACTCTTCCTTGGCACCTGGTATCACTCCCATATCGGTTGTTCACTTCTTTTCATACGATGGAGGTTTTTGTTTGCTTTGTTCCTGTTTTTACCTGATTTTTTACGCCTTCGGTTTCTGAATTATCGATTTTGTGCTATATACAGGGATATGGTCATTATCCATATTTGTCATTACTTAGATTTATATGTTTAGGAAAAGGCACTAATGCGGTGCTAAGTAACCAAATGAGTTACGCACAACCTGCGTTTTCGAGCCGCGCCTTATGGTCAGGTACGGGTTTTCACAATTTTGAGTGTCTGAGGAGGTAGTATTGTCAATTGTATTGTCTTCATATGCGTCCTGTAGGCTGGTTTCCTTGAATCGGGAGCAGACTCCCTGTTGACACCAATTACCTTTAGAATTGGTTCAAAAACAGTTCCGTCAGTGCTTTGCTGTTTCTAACAATCAGAAATCCTTCACGGTCTTTAAATGTATTTGAATGTGCTCTATTGTGAGTGCTGTTGAGATTATCGTCAGGATCTTCTTTAACTCACTTATGCCCTTTGCCGTGTGGAGCTCGTAAAAAAGTTCCCCGCGAGGGGTTTGACAGTAAGTGTTTTGAATTCTTTCCCTGACATGGTCGCCATAGCACTTTCTACATAGAAATGGCCTCAGTGAGTACAGTTCATGTTTTTTATATGTTTTCATTATTAAGCATGATCATCGACGGCGGGTGCGGCTAGCCAACAGGGGATGCTTACTCCTCCCGGGCACCTGGTCCCACCTCTAGCTTGCTAGGGGTCCGTCGATGCTCAATTTGGTGCTCTATTGTAAGTGCTATTGAGATTATCGTCAGGATCTTCTTTAACTCATTAATGGGAGTGTCTGATAATAAAAAAAACATGTATATAAATGTCTTGAGCTAAGAAAAAATATATAAAATACCGGCATGTAGATATTTCGAACAATAAAAGGAGGTATGGAAATGTACTTTAATTACCCTGTCTTCAATTATTATAAAATTACAAAATATATGTTCAAAATATATTCCTTTCCACTTTCTTGAAAAAATATCAAAGAAAAAAATCTTTTTTTCTAAAATTATTATTATCATAAGTATCATTATTTTACCTTTATGAAGTAGGCGTTCATGGTCTTAATGATTGCTAGTACTTGTACTTGTACTCTTCGTATATAAAACTTCCTGTAGGAATATGGATTCGTCTTTCTTGCAATGTTAGACTTGTTGTTATGGAAATAATTTTTCCGTTTCCGTTTCCAAACGATTTCTCCAGAAGCATCCATCTTCCATACTCTGGAGATATCTTTTTCCATGTTTGTATATTTGATAAACCGGTAGAGAAACTTTGCTGTGTAATGTCCGAGTCCCTGATTAGGAATAGATCGTTTCACAGATTTTCGTGGAGTTACATTATTTTGGAAGACATGATTTGACACAATCTGTTACATGATGACCGTTACTATAGTGATTCAAATTACAACATTTATTTCTTCAAATCTACCCTGTCTAATAAATTTCGTTATTAAAAAAATGTATGATCGGATGTAGAGCCTAATCACCTGCAAAAGAATCGAACGAGCACATAATCTGACATAGTATATTCTAGCTCGTTTCCATGAAACATCTGTTGATTTCTACACGCATCAACACAAAAAAATGACAATCTAAATTATGTTGAGATAATGAATATACCCCCCCCCCCCCCGCATACACACCTCTTCGGTACCCTGTAGGTTTTTATAAGTACGCTTTATATGAATGATTCAAGCTGGCACCGTCTTAGGAAAGATATATAATAGATAGTTACAATAAATGAAGCCGACGTAAAATGGATTTTGATTTGAATAACTACCTAGATAGTTAATAGAAAATGAAAAAGAAAAAGAAATCCCCTCTCCTATATGTTATGAATTTAATTATGTGGAGTAATATTTATACATTTCAATGTTCGAATATTACAACAACAACAAGATACTCGTGTTAGTATCCATTTATTTTTCTGTTTAGAATAGTTTTGTTTTATTATTAAAAATAAAAAACAGCCCTCAAAATAAAATTAATGTACAGAAAACATGTTAATATGTAGATCAAATTCATGACCGGAAAAAAATCCGTTTACTTCTGTTTTAGATAGTTCTATATTATTATTTTCTGGGAAAACCGAAATGATAAATATCAAACAAGTAAATATAAGGTAATAAACAATATGATATAATTTCTAGATTTAATTGAATTGTGATTCCAAGGTGATTGTCAGACGTGTAGCTTTGGTACATAAATCCGCAAAACACCGTGTCTAGAAATATACCTTTTTAGTCTGAGTTTGATAAAAAAGGTCAAAGTCCGCGTAAACTTGGCTTGGTGAGAGGAACGCTAAGTATAGCAGTGATTTTCTTTATATTTTCTAATGTTGATGGTTACGATATTAATCAACACACATGAAAGTATGTTGCTGACAATTTAATTTGTGACTGGCAATGAATTTATGAAGTGGATCAATCTTTGTCTGCGATGAAATCCATCGTCTTCGCAATGTTAAACGTCTTTAAATTCAATAGCATCATTTAAAACCTGATAAATTTACAGCATGGACCAGACATGCACGTTTCGGGTACTAAACCCTCGTTAGTGATCCTCAGTCTAAATAATGTAATATGGCCAAAAAGTATGAAAATTATTATGTCAAAAATTTACCAAAGACGTTGCAGAATAGATGGGATATGATGCTACAGGACCCACGTTTTAGAAATTTCAAGAAATTTTGTAACAGAAAATTTCAAATGCGTTGAAGAGACAGACGATCAACCAAAGTTGTGCCCTCGGGGACTCTTGGTCCACCAGCAGTGACACTCACCAAGTAGTTCAAATGTTAAACGTCTTTAAATTCAATAGCATCATTTAAAACCTGATAAATTTACAGCAAGATTGTCGAAGGAGTGCAGGGTTGATGTAAGGAGAAATGTACCGGATTTAGAAACTGTGGGTAAAATCTGGAAATATTCCATGTGAAAATAATTTGACACCTGTTAATGTTTTAACAACGAATCATGGAAGGAAATGCGTGGTAAGAAATTGTTTTATTAGTACACTAAGTAATGCAGTAATATTAGATAATTTGATTTGTTGTACGTTGGTATAATCTATGTATTTTTATATAATTTTTAGTATTATTATATTAAACTTTTCATTATTATTTCTTCTAGACTGACTCTACAACTCCTGTTAGTCCTGATATGCTGACATTTTCTTTATTTTATTTAAACCATTGCATTTTTGTAGACAACAACAATCAGACTTCATGTAGAGGCCAGTGATGATTCATTGCCCATTATAAGCATTAGATGGGAAGACTTGCTACAAATCCGAATTCTCATTGTTCCAGTTTTGGGTAAGTTATATTATTAGTGGATTAATAATTTTGCATTTACATTTTTGGAGCATATGACGTAGTATATATTTTTTTATGGTTTTAAAAGTGTTTTATGATCTCAGGATATGATCTCTATGCTTTTATGGTGTCTATGGTTGAAATATATGGTGCTTGCATATTTTGTAGTTAGTTTTTGTTGTTTTAAGGTAAATGTTTATAATCAATACGTTGATGTATGTACATTATGCAGTCACTGTGACGTTTTAAGGTAAATGTTTATAATCAATACGTTGATGTATGTACATTATGCAGTCACTGTGACGTTTTCTTTCCATTGCACATACATTAGCTACAGGAAGGCCTTACATTCTAGGACCTCTCCGTCCATTTCGTCATTCGTTTTTTTACTATAAAAGCCCACTTGTCATTTACCATTCTTCTTATATCGTACTTAAATTTGATGGCATTGCGGGGTGCTTCCAAGTCTTCAGTGTCGTCTACATTTTGGAATGAGCATTTCAGAGCTGCTAGAAAAGAAGGGAGGAGATCTCCAACAAGACCCCGTTGCAGCATCAACAGTAAAACACCAAAACACCCGATGCAAAAACACAAAAGACGAGTACAGCATGACACGGAAAAGAGACACACGACATTTAAACATCAAACACAAAAGACTACACATAAACCGACGAGACCAATGGGTAACCGGTGCCGACTTTGGACGGCCATCTGTCACGCAAGTAGCAAATGGTGTGGTTATCCTGGATTACGTGCGCACAACCCTCTCACTTCTCCAATTACCCAGAGGTCTCGAAGAACGTACAATTGTGGTGTAAAACAACCTCCTCACTGTAAGATGACATCACACAAACAAGACCGCGAAACGCAGAGGCCCCAGAGACACAGATGGATATGTAAATGGATATAAAAAGAGGGCCTGCGTAATACAGTCCGTGCTCTGCCGGCTGTAGCGAGCTCATGTATGTAATCACCCGAGGAGTCCGACTGACATTCAGAGAGGACAGGTGGTCGGGGCCCTGTCTTCTCTAAAGAGGTTTGGACAGGGCCCGTCATGGAGTCCCGTCGTCACAGTCAGTCAGAGTGCAAGTCTCAAGGATGCGCTTGTACAAGACTGTAGATTGGTCAAGTACCAAGCCTAGTGTCCGTCTGGTGACATTAGGATCATATCCACGTTATAAAAGGCGTTTGATGATTCTGACGCATTTTCGATGGTTATGCTGCCTACCTTTGATCCTTTTTATTTTGTTTATCATATCACCATAAAAGACAGGTTGTGTAATACCCATAGTAATGTACTCTGTTGCATGTATAGATCCGAATTTTAAAAGAAGTTGACTGTAATTTTTGTAACATTTCCAGAAAGTCTTAACTAGTTTATTAAAGCGGAAACCTTGACCTAAAAGTTTTTTGGTAATTTGTAAATTTCTACTGTGAAAATCCAAAATATCAGTACATGCTCTAGCGTACCGGATGAGCTGTGATATGTAAATGCCGTATGACGGTAATCTTGGAACATCACCGTCAAGCCAAGGGAAATTTACTATGTTTAATCCGAAATCATCCCTTTTGTCATAAACACTTGTATGAATCTTTCCGTTTACAATTTTGATATTTAGGACCAAAAAGGGTGTTTCTGTATTTGAAATGTTTGCCTTGTTAAGGGTTAATTCTTGTGGATAAATTTCATTCTTATATAATTCAAAAGCAGGATTGTCAATGGTTAGAATATCAGCCAGATACCTAGAATGAGTTAAAGAAGATCCTGACGATAATCCCAACAGCACTCACAATAGAGCACCAAATTGAGTATCGACGGACCCCTAGCAAGCTAGAGGTGGGACCAGGTGCCCGGGAGGAGTAAGCATCCCCTGTTGGCTAGCCGCACCCGCCGTCGATGTTCACGCACGAAAATGAAAAGAATAAATTTAATGCTTGCACTGTCTGAGGCCACGTCTATATAGAAAGTGCTATGGCGACAATGTCAGGGAACAATATTCAAAACACTTACTGTCAAAAAGAAGTATTATTGAAACATTTCAGCTCACCAAATTTTCTTTGCTTTTGAAGATTTTGGATAAATTCTTTTTCATAAGTGTATAAAAATAAATCTGCAACAAGAGGCGCACAGTTAGTACCCATAGGAATTCCTACAACCTGCTTGTATAGATCCTCACCAAATCTAACATAAATATTGTCCAAGAGGAAGGACAAGGCATTACACAGGTCACTACATATCCATGATTTGTATGATTTGTAGTCTGTCGAGGAAAAGAAACCCTTCGATTCAGATGTACAAATGTAAGTTTTTCGCTCTCGATCAAAACACCATTTAATGAGATTAGATAATCGATCATTAATTTTGTCATGAGGAAGTGTGGTGTACATATTAGAGAAGTCTTATGAAGAAATCGTATTGGCTTGGAAATTTCCAGATTTCATTTTTTCAATCACATCCCCTGAATTCTTAATAGACCAAAATAGATTTACATCGTTCCTGTTTAGAACCGTTTCACAATATCTAGTTACGTGTTCTTTAATAGCAGTAAGTGCTGACGTCAGATTTCTAGACAAAATTGTAGTGAAGCAGTTAATAGAATTAGCAATAAATCGAAATTTGTAAGGAGACTTGTGCAGTTTCGGTATGCAATATAGTGTTGGGAGATCCAATTTAGAAATAGAATTGAATGAAGACAGTTCACTGTTATGCTTGCCTAAAATGTTAGATGCACTTTCATTGCTTTTGATATATGTATTCGTAGACGAAAGTTCCGAAATCAAAGTTGATATGTAGTAACGTTTTCAAATGAAAATGGTTTTGTTGGCTGCTTTATCAGCTGGTGCAAAGACATATTTTTCATGTAATTTACTTAGTTTGGATTTGAAATATCTTTCTGATTTGGAACGTGGATTTTGAAAAAGATGAGGGTTTTTATGGAAGTTATCTATTCGAATATCCGTTAAATCTAAAATGAGGTTTTTCCGGTCATTCAGAGCATGCGGTTCGACTCCTTCTGATTTACACCATATTTTCGTATAATTATCTAAGGCTTCCGTAAGCACTTCACGGCATTTGACAAAATCTATCTTGGATGGGATTCTATACTTAGGTCCTAGAAGACCACGGAGCTGTCTGTCTTGGATAATTGAAAAGTCACCTGTAACAACATGGCCAGCTGGTTTGTAGAGATATTTAGAAGTTGCACATTCTCAAGAAGCAGGACACGATTCAAGTATGTCAGGATCCGTTGTAACTTTATTATAGTTAAAAACAAAGTTTCGAATAGGTTACTTGTACTTATAACAAATAAGAGGTGGCTCTAAATTTTCAAAATATTGAGGAATGGTACTTAGTACGCGATGATCCCGAAAAATATTAGAGATGTATAGAAGATCAAAACCTTTGCTAATAAACGGGAACTCCCACATTAGCATGTTGCCTCCTTTGACACAAGTATCCTGTTTTTTTTTTTCACAGGGATCTGTATACCCTTAGTTCGTGCTCTCGTCAGAGTTTTCAGATTCCTCAAAACGTGATTCCTTTTCAGTTCCTGGAGAATCACCATTTCCAATTGTACTGCCAATTTTCTTGTCACTTTCCAGTTGATTCAAGTTTATAAGAAATCTAGCGCCCAGTCTCATTCGGGCACTTCCATAATATTTGCGTTTTTCTCTGTTACCTGGGTTTCTTTTCAACCAGCTTTTCCCTAAAGACATTATGAGCTGAACGTTCTGTGCTACTTGGCTTTTTTTCATCATTTGTCATAATAGGTCAAACCTCTTTCAACATTATCTTTGATGCCTTCCCCTTAGCATGACCAGCAAGAGATAGCAAGAGAAGGCTTCGCTGCTGCAAGATATTTCTATCAGTCGCAGACTCAGAGAGCACGTTTATAATTGCTAACAAAATCAAAGGTAATTCAGACGAGGATTTCCTTCCTGACCTTAATTTACCTGTCATTGAAATGACAAATATGGATAATGACCATATCCCTGTAAACAGCACAAAATCGATAATTCAGAAAATCAGACACCGAAGGCATACAAAATCAGGACAAAACCTCCACCACATGAAAAGAAGCGAACTCTCGGTATGGGAGTGAGACCAGGTGCCCAGGAAGAGTAAACATCTCCTGCTTGCATGCAACACCCGCCGCTTCAATTCGGTAGAACTGTCACACCCGGTTACTTCCATTTCGGAAGACAGAGTACACTCTTTGGTTGGATGGTTCAAATGGTCTATGACAAAATATCATCCACCATTCTGGAGAGTGGGACATCATAGTGTATGACGAGTTCCCCATATCGACCGTAGAACTTCCTCAGTGACGATGTTAGTCGGTCACGAACATATCAATGACTGAGAAGCTTTTCTGCAAGACGCCTAGCTCTCAGAACAAAATCCGTATATTTGGTACTTGTTCTGGCATAGCGTATTAATTGAGATATGAATACGCCATAAGCTGGAGATGAAGGGATGTTGCTACTCGGAAAAGGAAAGTTTGTAATGCTGAAATTGAAGTCGTCACGTTTGTTATAGAGTGAGGTGTTCATGTGACCATCAGTGTCGTAGGATGTCCAATGAAAGCCGGTTTACACAGATTATACTGTACTTAGAAAAGGAAAGTTTTTAATGCAAATTGAATAGCATCATTTAAGAACAGATAAAGTGGCAGCATGGACCAGACATGCACGTTTCGGATACTTAACCCTCGTCAGTGATTCTCAAATCTAAACATATAATATGCCAAAACAGTATTAAAGTTACTATGTCGAAAAGCGTACCGAAAGACGTAGCAGTATGGATGGGATATGATGCTGCAGGACCCACGTTTAAGAAATTTAGAGAAATTTTGATAACAGAAATTTTAGAATGCGTTGAAGAAACGAACAACCGAAATTGATCGAACTTGGCTACATGTGCCCTCGGGGACTCCTGGTCCACCAGCAGACACACTCACCAAGTGGTAAAAATGTTCAACGTCTTCAAATTGAATAGCTTCAAATTGAATAGCATCATTTAAGAACAGATAAATTGGCAGCATGGACCAGACATGCACGTTTCGGAGTATTTCACTCACATAGATATTTTCAAATGATATTTTTTTCTTCATCATCATTAGAATTTATTCAGACTCATGTATCCCAGAATTAAGAGATTCTTGGGTATTTAGCTTTTGATCATCTGACTGCCTGTCCTTCTCAGGGGTTTTTATATGTTTTAAATAATGAGGCATTCATGTTTGTGGTTAAAGTATTCTTATTCTAACATGACTTAAAATTATCTCCCTATATAAGAAGGGAGGGGATACAATATGTACCATAGAATTCGCCTGGTGTAAAATCTCCAACAAACTTCCAGTGCGCTAAGCTCCGCCCATTCACGTGCTATATTAGAATAGAAATAACATCTGGCTAGCCGTGATTCATTGTCCAGTAATTCCACACGTCACATGAACCAATCAAATTATCACCCGCTGCTTCGCGGCTCGGTGATAATTTGATTGATTCATGCGACGTGTAGTACTACTGGACAATAAAAACCATGGCTAGCTACTTGTCATTTCTTAAACATTTGCTTGGTTATTGAGTTTCAAACGCAAATTCATTTTACAAAAAGACATTCTTTTGATACCAGACTTTTTGTATGTCAAGACCTAAAATCTTTTGTATTTTCCAAGTAGCATCAGTGGTTTACTGTGTGTTTATCATATTTTCTACGATGTACCTATCATTAATTTTTTTATGATTTGTGCGCAAGAAGTACAGAACTTGTTTGATTTGAATTTTGATTTGTTAACTGGTTTTATTCAATCTCTAATAATGTCGAAGGGCTCCAACCCTCCACCTTCCTTTTTTGAAGTTAGATTTTTACATTTAAATCATAGAGAGCGCGCGGCTCCAAATTTCCTGTAGGGGCGATTCAGCAGCATATCAAAAAAAAAATCTATGTTCAAAATAGCACTGGAGAGATGGTGCTAAAAGATGTCAAGCTCCTTTAATTTCGATGATATTTATCGGTGAATTGGCCAGTCTCCAAAATAGCAAAAAAAAAAAATATGATGTCACATTGATAAAAGGCCAAAACAAAGCTTCTTTCAGCTTACAGAGCTGGAAAGAAGTGATTAAAACACTTGACAAACATCAGGCCACGGGGACCAATTTTAACTGCTCCACACTGCAACGTGAAATAAGTGTCCATGTTAATAATGTCGAAGGGCTCCAACCCTCCACCTTCCTAAAGAAAATTCCAAACCAATCTACATGCACCAGACACGCGCTTCGAATACCAAATTCCCATCAGTGATGCCCCAAGCTGAGCCACCAAAAACAACCCCAGCAGCGGCCTCTTTAATTTTTTGAAGTTAGATATTTACATTTACATCACAGAGAGCGCTTCTCGTTTAGATTGTTTATAAATATTCGTCTGCTACTAAAAAACAATCTGCTTCAAATGTGATTTTCATTTTTCACAAAATCAAAAATTGCAATTTGACTTTGTGTATCTCATAATTTAATTGTTATTTAAAGATTTTTTCTTTAAATCAGAGTTTCAGTTGTAATTTTCATGTTTGTTATTTAATTTTTTTCAATAAAGACTTCTGATAAAATTGTTGATCGTTATCATTATCTTTACCTTCAAATGGAAGATTTATATATATATTATATATAGTTTTTATACCCTTGTCTTTTGAGAGGTCGTTTATGGTACATTCCTGTCTGTCTGGCCCCTCTACCTTATGGGTGCAATACCAAACCATTAGCCCTAGAATATTCAAATTAATCCAAAAGATAACCTTTAAAACAGGAAGAAGTTGAAATGATTTTCAAGGTCAGGGGTCTAAGGTCATGGTCATTTTGACGCTAAACAAAAAAAAATAAAACCCAAAGCTTGTTCTGGTATATTAAAAATTCATTTGACCTTGAAAAGTGAAATTTTGAGGTTTTTTTTCCAAAAGTATAAATTGAAACATCACTTTTAAACTGACCATATAGTTAAAACATATGAAGTGAACTCAATTCTTTATGTTTATCTGGGCCTTGAACATGAAATTTAGAGCGAGGCTTTGTTGCACCAATCGGTGCCTGAAGCGGCAATCTTGGATTTCCGATTGGATTAGAAAAAAAAAACGTACTTAGTAGAGGACAATCAGTTCTTGCTTCCTGTTAAGTTTTGTGAAAGTCTGTGCAGTAATTTCAGAGGATATGTCGAAAATGTAAAAAATTCATATCATGTTCCCTGTGATGAGGTCTGTTTCTAAAGACAAAAAATTCAACATCTTTTCTTGCTGTGGATGTGGCTATCTAGAGTTATCCTTCTTTGGAAAATATGCCAGTAGAAGGTTATTGGGTCAAAAGAGGGATATTTGATTGCATGAGAGGAATGAATGCTATGAGGATAAAAATAGTAATCCAAGGAATGCTTTTTTCGTCTGCGAAACGGATTTTTTTTTATTATTGAAATAAGGTAAAATATCAAGAGCAAGGTCACTAGGTCAAAAATTATGGAATGTTTAGAGAGGTCTTTTCATAAGGAATACAAATGTGAAATATCAAAGCCTATCACCCACAAATCAAAAGATATAGCCAATCTAAGATTTTTTTTGTAAAGTAGGTCAAATATCTAGGTCAAGGTCACGAGGTTAAATACCCGAAACGTGCATGTCTGGTCCACGTTGCCAATTTATCTGTTCTTAAATGATGCTATTGAATTTGAAGACGTTTACATTATGGTATGCGTAGAGAAGTCTTGTCACAAGGAATACACATGTGCAATATCAAGGCCCTATCACTTACCAATCAAGAGATATAGCCATTCTTAGATTTTTTGAAAAGTCAAATATCTAGGTCAAGGTCACGAGGTCAAAAATGTTGATATGTGTAGAAAGGTCTTGTCACAAGGAATACACATGTGAAATATCAAAGCCCTATCACTTACCAATGAAAAGTTATGGGGTGTGACACCCAAAGTGTGACAGACAGACAGACGGATGGACTGACTGACAGACAGACGGACAAAGTGATCCCTTCGCAGGCGACCCAAAAAGGAGGGGAAATTGACATGTAAAGGCTGCAGCACATATGAAGTGTAGGGAAAGATTTAAAAGTAACAAAACCATTGAAGGAATAAGTTTGCTTTGGCCACACCAAATTAATTTTATACTATACTGTCGAACAATATTTTTGTAGCCCAGATTTGATTTCAGATAAAACTTAATAATAAAATTAGCATATAAATGACAGACGATGTGTGTGTATGGTACCACTCAATGACAGACAGCTATTCATATATGACAGACATACTCTATGACGGACAGGTATACTGATGTACTATATGCCAGACAGGTATACTGGTATACTAGTGTTGACATACTATGTACCAAACAGGATAACTCCAGGCAGGTAAGTAATTAAATGTCAATTACACAATCCACATCTCAGGTATCAATGGCTTTCCATAGATTATAGTTGTACCAATGGCTTTCCATAGAATAATGTTGACCAGGTATGTAAATGTAAACAAAAAAATCTACATCACCAAAAGTCTTGTAGTTGTAGAGGTAGCAGCCATTACAGGAAGTCAGTGTCACTAGGAGGCTTGGTTCTGGTCTGGGTCACTAAGGTGCTTGACTGGACAGGAAGTGTCAAACCAACGTGGGCGCCATTTTGTCGCAGCAGTCACTTGGGTGCATACTATGTTGCATCAAATTACAGCTGTGGTTCGGAATAATCAAGACAATGTTTCCTAGTCCAATCATTTATTCCATACTGCACATGCATGTATGCATGTTGTACCCTACAACACATAAAATCTAATAAGATACTCTGTACAATATCAAAATGTACCTTACAATAAGTATAGGTCTAATTCACAATACTCAAACATGAAATTGAAATAATATTACCAAAATGTATTTCACATTACAGAAAAGTGAATGAAAGGTTTCAGATATATATAATTGTTATACTTAAATATTACTTTCAACAATTGAATAAGTATTAACTTAGAAATTAAGGATATTATAACAAAAATAAAAGTTCCAAGTCAGCCATTTTGAAAACAGGAAGTACATATAAAAGAGAGATAACTCTTACCCAACTATGGGCTCAGGCACTGTATAAAGTGACCAACAAAGGTCAAGGTCAAACTAGACTCTGGGTCAGGATCCTTCAGTATCTAAATAAATATTACAAAATCCTCAGAAAATATTCTAACACTTCCAAATACTAATATGGAAATTATGAATATATAAAATGGATATAATAATGCAAAAGTATTTAACACAAAAGAATTATCATAACTCTTAAGGCTGTATAAATATCAGTAGCTCACAATGACAATGGTGGATCTATAATTCTCAAACAAAGAAAACAAACTCAAAATCTTTTCCAGTAATAAATATGTGATCAATACACAAATCATTTAAAATAAGTGATCACATGAATATATAAGGTAAGTATAAGTAGAAATATAAACTTACAGAGACTTCTGATAGATCCTGTATCCATAAATATGAAAACAGCACAACTACCAAAAATTTACATCAATATGGCTGATCAACTTGGAATGGACTGATTTGAAAATTTAATTAAAAACCAATAGAAAAAGTTCTTTGAAGTCACATGACTTCAAAGCATCTAAATAACCTTGAATTATAAATCACATGACATACATATTTCTAATGCAATAAAACACTTGAGAGATTATTGGGAAATTGTCACATGACAAAATGGACTAAATGGAATAGAAAAATAAATGTTGGACAAATCAGGGAGAATATTGAAATGACAATTCTAATACATTATAACATTCTGAAAATTGTCAAATAATAATGATATAAAAATGACTCTATCACATTCTCCCCCTCCTTGGGAAATGACGTCCTCGTCATAACAATAAGGAGAATATAATAACAAAATTCTAAAAATAGTAATATGAAAAATGTAATTCTCATCAAAAATAAGCTTATTATGAAGCTAATAAATTACATTATTGCATAATTCATACTTGACGAGAAAAATGGCAAAGGTGTGAAAATATCTTTATGACACAAAATTAGGTTTCACACATGACACAAAATTAGGTTTCACACATGACACAAAAATATGAAAAATATTTTCACAAAAATTAGATATCAAAAATGTAATGCAAAAATATGTCATGATATAATATTCTGTAACGTACACAGAATTACACCAAAAATATATGACATTATATTCTATGGCATAATCAATATAGATAAAAAATTAAGCATTTTGATAGTCAAGGTAATTAATGCTTAATAATGGCAATTAAAATATGTTAAAAAAAATGTGGTATGCATATATCAAATATGTCAATGAAATACAATCACTTGTCAGCAAGCAAAATCCTGAGTAGGGCAGATGTTAATGATGCTCCTTCTGTATCGGAAAACAGTTCAGATTGCAAGAGTCCCTTGAGATAGTCGGCGCGAATCTTCCAATCTGGTTCA
The DNA here is from genome assembly GCA_033119305.1 of Pinctada imbricata. Lineage (NCBI taxonomy): Eukaryota > Metazoa > Mollusca > Bivalvia > Pterioida > Pteriidae > Pinctada > Pinctada imbricata. Next base: position 56,358,645 of record VSWD01000001.1, read on the forward strand.
GAGGCTACGCGAGTGTTCATACACATTTCATAGTCCTTTGTCCAGACGGGATCTCGTCTTTCGCGGTTCGATCTTCTCGGTTGTACGGTATCTGGGCTATCACTAGGTTCTGTACTATCACTCTGCTCATGAGTGTCAGAAGAAACTATAGCACTTATATCATTTCCCTGAGATTCATCTTCTCGCACTTCATCACGATTATCAATACGATCATGCACTTCCTCTGTATCGGGAACAATATCAGTTGATCCTGAGAGTGTCTGATCATCATCTTCATTGGTGCAATCTCGATTGTCACGAATCTCCTCGGTCTCATCTGACGGACTTTGTGAGTTCGCAGCATCGGTAGATCCAGCGTCTGCAGATGCACTAGGCTCGCTAGGGCACATAACCGGATGCGGCACAAAAACATAATCCTCTTGCTCGTCGGTTTCAACGTTTTCGCTGGCCTTTTCAGTAGCTGTTGATTCGGCGGGAGGGTTATCATCTTTCGGTATGATGGCCTTCTTCAGGGGCGTTGATTTAGGAACCGTCTCGTATTCGTTTACTTTGTTGTCTAGTGATCGCGAGCCTACAGGTAAAAGTAGATTTCTATGTAGGACTCTAACTTTTCCTGTTCCATCTTTCTTCTTTACTTTGAATACAGGTATATCAGGATTTGGCTTGGCTTTTATGACATAGATGTCGTCTTCCCATCTGTTTTCCAGCTTGTGTCTTCCATCAAACTTTACTCGTTTCACTAAAACTTCATCTCCACTTTCTAATGTTGATGAATTCACTTTTACATCATAATTCTGCTTCTGTCTTTCCTGTGAATTCATGGAGTTCTTCTGTGCGATGTTGTATGCATATCTCATCCTGGATCTCAAACTATCAATATATTTGCTGATGTTCTGATGTTTCGTAGGCTGATGTTGTATGCCAAATGCGGTATCAATGGGCAGTCTCGGTTCTCGTCTAAACATGAGCATGTTTGGAGACACTTTGGTGGTATCATGCCTCGTGCAGTTGTACGCATGGACTAATGGATTTACATAGGTCTTCCAATCTTTCTTTTGGTCTTCTTTCAGTGTTCCTAACATATTTATCAAGATTTTGTTGAAGCGTTCACACTGCCCATTGCCCATCGGATAATATGGCGTAGTTCTGCTCTTAGAGGTGTTAAGTAAGTCGCATAACTCCTTAATGACTTTACTTTGAAAGTTCGCACCTTGGTCGGAATGAAGTTTGGCAGGAATTCCGTAGTGGACTATGAAGTTCTTAAATAGGGCTTCGGCTGTAGTACGAGCGGTCTGGTTTCTGGTAGGTATGGCTATGGCATATTTGGTAAAATGATCAGTTATAACTAATACTGATTCAAAGCCGCCTTTGCACTTCTCTAAGCACAGGTAGTCCATACAGACCAACTCCAAAGGTTCAGAAGTAGAGATGTTGACAAGTGGAGCTCTCACATTTGTCGGAGTCTTTCTGCTTATACATCTCTTACAGTTGTTAATCCACTGCTCGATGTCTTTCGTCATGCCTGGCCAGAAGAATCTTTCTTTCACAAGAGATGTTGTGCGGTCTCTGCCTTGATGTCCAAAATGATCGTGAAGGTACCGTAGAACTTTAGTGCTGTTGAGATTATCGTCAGGATCTTCTTTAACTCATTTGTGTCACACTTATGCCCTTTGCCGTGTGGAGCTCGTAAAAAAGTTCCCCGCGAGGGGTTTGACAGTAAGTGTTTTGAATGTACTTCCCTGACATTGTCGCCATGGCACTTTCTATATAGACATAGCGTCAGACAGTGCATGAATTTTATATATTTTCATTTCCATGCTTCATTAACATCGACGGCGGGTGCGGCTAGCCAACAGGGGATGCTTACTCCTCCCGGGCACCTGGTCCCACCTCTAGCTTGCTAGGGGTCCGTCGATGTTTAATTTTGTGCTCTATTGTGAGTGCTGTTGAGATTATCGTCAGGATCTTCTTTAACTCATTTAGGGATCAAAGAACTAGGTAAGATCTGTTGAAGATGTGGTTTGTCGTCTATGATGATTTCACGGTGTAAAATACCATTGTGGATACAGAGTCTTTCGAAATTCTGAAGAAGAGAACTTTGTCAAAAACTTTGAGGAAGTTCTTTCTTAGCAGGTCTGTATTGCTGAGAAACATAATCGAACCAAATATTCAACTCTGGATCATATGCTTGTGCGGATTTCATGTCGATGGTAGGAAATCTAGGTAAGTCGATATAGGTTTCATCTAGGGCATCAGGAGAAGCAGTAAGAGTTTCCAGGTAAGTATCTTTCAGCTGCTGAGACTGGCAGATAGCATGGATAGAATCTGTGTTGATGGTATCACTATTATCAGTAGAAGTTCTGTGCTGTTCTAGAATACCAGGAAGTCGAGATAAACCATCAGCGTCGGCGTTGTTTCTACCAGGTCTGTACTTTATCTCGAAGTCATAAGCTGATAACGCAGCAACCCAACGATGACCTGTGGCATCCAGTTGTGCTGAGGTAAGTATATAGGTAAGTGGGTTGTTGTCAGTGTAAACGGTAAAATGTTGTCCATACAGGTAATCTTTAATTTTTCTGTTACAGCCCACTTTAAGGAGAGAAATTCCAGTTTATGTGCTGGATAGTGTTGTTCAGATTTGCTGAGACCACGGCTGGCATATGATATTACACGCTTGCATCCATCTTGCTCTTGATAGAGAACTGCGCCTAGTCCTTTGCTAGAAGCGTCGGTGTGAAGTTCAAACGGAAGTTTGTAATCTGGATAGCCTAGAATGGGAGGCTTTATAAGCTGAGATTTCAGGCTCTCGAATGCATCTTGTTGTGGCTTTCCCTAAACAAATGGATTCTTTTCTTCATCGTCTTTCTTTTTCTTATATCCCTTTCTTCTAGTTGATGGAAGTAGACTGTTCAAAGGCTTTGCTATCTTGGAGAAGTCTTTCACAAATTTACGGTAGTAGCCAATGAATCCAAGAAATTGGCGTACTTCTTCCTTAGAGGTTGGAATTGGCCATTCGATCATCTTCTGTATTTTCTCTGAATCTGGTTCGATTCCCTCTTCACTAACAATGTGGCCTACATACTTGACTTTACGCTTGAAGAGATGACATTTCTTAGGTGTTAGCTTCAATCCGGCTTCTCGAAGTTTTTGGAATACTCTGCGTAGACGATCTAGATGTTCATCGAAAGTCTTCCCGAATACTATAAGGTCATCTAGGTATATGTAGCAGATGTTAAGATGCAAGTCTCCCAAGCATTGTTCCATGACTCTCTGATAGGTTGCGGGTACATTGGTAAGTCCAAAGGGCATGCGGTTGTATTAAAAAAAATCCCAATGGCCCAACGGTAAATGCAGTTCTCTCTTTATGACTTTCTTCTATCTCTATCTGATGGTATCCGGATTTCATGTCCAAGACTGTGAAATAACGATTTCCAGCAAGTGATTCTAAAATTTCTTCTATTCTCGGCAAGGCATAATTATCTTTGATGGTTCTGTTGTTAAGTTGACGAAAATCTATACAGAGACGCAACTTGCCGTCCTTCTTCTTGGCTAAAACTACGTTGGAAGTAAATGGAGAATGGGATTTGCGTATTATACCGGCAGATAAAAGTTGTTCCAGATGGTCTCGTACATGGTCGAACATAGATGGTGGAATTCTACGATAACGCTGCTTGAATGGAATCGGATCGCTAAGTTCTATGCGATGTTTGACTGAAGTATTGTGTCCAATGTCATCTTCGGCTTTAGATAAAATATCGTTGTAAGACTGAAGTAATTCTTCAACTCGCTGTTTCTCAGGAGCAGATAACTCATCTTTGTTAATGTTCATTCCTTGAATGGTATCTGTAGTGGTATTAGCTGTGTCTTCGATACTGTGTAAATGGCACTGTACGTTGACTGGCTGTACTTCGCATAATATATCGTTAGGATGAATGATGGCAGTGAGTTTAGTTATGTTGCTCACGGATACTGGTATGGCTTCACACTGATCATGTTGGTAAGTTATAAGGTATGGTGAAATATCTAAGTCAGGTGGTAGCTAGGATTTTGGAGAAGCATGAAGTAAGGCACACATGGGCTGTGTACGTATGGGCTTCCATAGATATCCTTTGACTGTTATCTCAGAGTTAGGAGGAACAACGATGCTCTCTTTCTCTGCACTTTTCACTATCGCCAATGTATGGTTATTGCGATGAAGCTCTCGTTCTCTAATGGAGATAAATTGTAGGGCTAGTTTCCAAGGAGTCGAAAGTTTTGCTTTCTGAAGGAATCTGTTGCCACATGAATCTCTGGCGTTGGACCATAATACATCAAGGATGTTCGTGCCAATCAGTACTGGAACGCTCGCATGAAAATCAGTATCCGGTACAATAAGGTAGATGGCATCTAATGGCTCACAAGTCATAGCATCATTTCCGGTAAGTATAGGAACGGAGATAAAACCATGGTAGGGAAGCGATTCACCGTCAGCACATTTCACTGTCAATAAGTCGGTGATAGGTTCCAAAGGATAAAAAGTTAAAAACTGTTCGTAGGTAGATCTGTTTATGGTGGAAACTGATGATCCAGTGTCAAGTAATGCACTAAACTCATGGTCATCAATAGTTATCTGTACTTCATTTGATGATCCAACCATAGAAGTTTTTGTTGATTTCTGGTTCCTACGAAGATGTTGATTCATCACACGGGGGAATGAAGGAATGTCATCAATGAAATGCATCTTGGAGTGTTCAAGATTTACATTGCAATCCCTCATTATATGTCCTCTCTGTGAACATCGATAGCAAATGGGACCACTATCATCTAAGTCTGCCATCTGGTCCCTTGTGATGGTGACCTCCTCCAGTTTAAACGATTGGATGGCCCTGATCCTCGTCCTCTGGAATAATTTTGTCCACTGTTATAACTTTGTCCTCTGTTGTAACCTTGGCCTCTGTTATCTTGACCTCGAAAATTGGATCCACCTCCTCTGTTGTATAAGTGGCCTTCAGTATTATAATGTGACTGATATCCACCACGATTACCTTGTTGATTGCGGTAGGTTAGATATGTGGGCCTTTGTTGTTTTACAGTGTTGACCTCTGACTGTAGATCAGCAACTTGCGTGGTAAGAGATTCAAGCTTCTGGGCGATATCGGATAAAGTAACACTAGATGCAGACTGTTGGGCAGCTGAAGCTTTGGTTTCAGTTGTCTGGCTTTTTGACGAGTTCACAGTAGAACGTAACTGCTGTTCGACTGTCCGGGTGTCGCGCAACAACTCTTCAAAACTGCGGGCTTCTTCATACTTGTATCGGATGGCTGTCTGGAGCAACGGGTCTCGCAATCCAGAGAAAAATTTGGAAATCAGCATACTATTTCTCTCTTCATAGGTTATCTCGCCTCTCTCAACAGGGGTTTGTAGGAGATTCTCGAGTTTTATACCAAACTCAGCAACACTCTCGTCTGGGCCTTATGACTGTTTGTAGAAATGTTCCAGTAGGGCTTCCTTATTACTGACATTGCCAAATATAGATTCTAGCTTTTGTACAATAGAAGCAGGGGTAGCATCTTCTCCCATAGTTACTAGGATGGATCTCGCCTTCCCTCGTAATGAGTTCCGTATGGACTGCCGTATAGTTGTCTCGGGTAGTCCTCCCTCTCGCATGAGACATTTCACGTCATACTTCCACACATCAAAAGTAACTTCACCACTCTTGTTCTCTCCAGAGAAATGCGGAATATTAGGTCGCACAGGAAGTTGAAATAATGACGATGATGATGTGCGTGGAGTAGTAGGTGGTGGTGGCCTAGGTGGAGGGTTATCTTGAAATAAGTTCTGCCTAAGTGATTGGCGTTGTGGGTTAGGAGTCTTCATTTGGTCATACTCCGCCTTGGTAACTACTTGTCGATCTGTGTGTTTATTAATAAAGTCAATCATCTTTTGGATTTCTGCATCGCGTTTCACGTCCGAAGGCTTTACACCACTTGCCTGACCTTGGGATTTGTCGGGTTTCACATCAGGAGTAACAGCTTTAGTAGCCATAGTGTGATATGTGAGTTAGTGTCCTTCACTGTAGTATACGATCACAAAATGCACTAGGTAAGTATCAATATAAATTGCAGTCCAGTGATGCAGCACAAAATAATATATGAATAATATGCGGTAAGTCAATAATAGCAATCACACAACAATGACATCAGGAATCGTTGTATCAATAAACTGTTGTACCAATATTGTTGTACCAGTATAGCGTTGTACCAATAATGCGTTGTACGAGAGTAACGTTGTACCAATGGATACCAGTAAGTACATATACACCTTATCTTTAGGCTAATATGACTGACAGACAGGTAAGTAAATGGACATATGGTTCGCTATGTAGACAGACGTACAACTAATGCGCTATGTCGATGACGGACAGACATCTGGTATATGGCATATAAATGACAGACGATGTGTGTGTATGGTACCACTCAATGACAGACAGCTATTCATATATGACAGACATACTCTATGACGGACAGGTATACTGATGTACTATATGCCAGACAGGTATACTGGTATACTAGTGTTGACATACTATGTACCAAACAGGATAACTCCAGACAGGTAAGTAATTAAATCTCAACAACACAATCCACATCTCAGGTATCAATGGCTTTCCATAGATTATAGTTGTACCAATGGCTTTCCGTAGAATAATGTTGACCAGGTATGTAAATGTAAACAAAAAAATCTACATCACCAAAAGTCTTGTAGTTGTAGAGGTAGCAGCCATTACAGGAAGTCAGTGTCACTAGGAGGCTTGGTTCTGGTCTGGGTCACTAAGGTGCTTGACTGGACAGGAAGTGTCAAACCAACGTGGGCGCCATTTTGTCGCAGCAGTCACTTGGGTGCATACTATGTTGCATCAAATTACAGCTGTGGTTCGGAATAATCAAGACAATGTTTCCTAGTCCAATCATTTATTCCATACTGCACATGCATGTATGCATGTTGTACCCTACAACACATAAAATCTAATAAGATACTCTGTACAATATCAAAATGTACCTTACAATAAGTATAGGTCTAATTCACAATACTCAAACATGAAATTGAAATAATATTACCAAAATGTATTTCACATTACAGAAAAGTGAATGAAAGGTTTCAGATATATATAATTGTTATACTTAAATATTACTTTCAACAATTGAATAAGTATTAACTTAGAAATTAAGGATATTATAACAAAAATAAAAGTTCCAAGTCAGCCATTTTGAAAACAGGAAGTACATATAAAAGAGAGATAACTCTTACCCAACTATGGGCTAAGGCACTGTATAAAGTGACCAACAAAGGTCAAGGTCAAACTAGACTCTGGGTCAGGATCCTTCAGTATCTAAATAAATATTACAAAATCCTCAGAAAATATTCTAACACTTCCAAATACTAATATGGAAATTATGAATATATAAAATGGATATAATAATGCAAAAGTATTTAACACAAAAGAATTATCATAACTCTTAAGGCTGTATAAATATCAGTAGCTCACAATGACAATGTTGGATCTATAATTCTCAAACAAAGAAAACAAACTCAAAATCTTTTCCAGTAATAAATATGTGATCAATACACAAATCATTTAAAATAAGTGATCACATGAATATATAAGGTAAGTATAAGTAGAAATATAAACTTACAGAGACTTCTGATAGATCCTGTATCCATAAATATGAAAACAGCACAACTACCAAAAATTTACATCAATATGGCTGATCAACTTGGAATGGACTGATTTGAAAATTTAATTAAAAACCATTAGAAAAAGTTCTTTGAAGTCACATGACTTCAAAGCATCTAAATAACCTTGAATTATAAATCACATGACATACATATTTCTAATGCAATAAAACACTTGAGAGATTATTGGGAAATGGTCACATGACAAAATGGACTAAATGGAATAGAAAAATAAATGTTGGACAAATCAGGGAGAATATTGAAATGACAATTCTAATACATTATAACATTCTGAAAATTGTCAAATAATAATGATACAAAAATGACTCTATCACAAAAGCATCAAAGATTGTAATTCATAAATTAAGTTTACTTAACTACAAAAGATAAGAGTTGCATTTTTTTTACTAATACATCCTTCTTTTTTTAATTTTTAAACAGGATACAACTAATATTGGGTCAATCTTTACCCAAGATTTAAATATTTGAGTTTCACAATAGACATTTTTCATCGTGACGAACTTCGAACTTCGTACTTCGCACTTCGAACATTGAAGAAAAAGTGGCGTAACTGCCGTTCGCGTATAAACTCATAAGCGGAATAATCTTCATTTTGATTAGTATACTCAATGGGATGGTATGTTGGACTACTTGTACAACTGGCACGCTTTTTTGACAACCCACTTATGACATTGAAGTGCGAAGTTCGAAGTTCGTCAAGGTGAAAAAAGTCTAGTAGAAACATATTGAAAAAAGTAAATCAAAACAAAAAGCAAACAAACAATGAGACAAGTAAAGAAAAACTAATATTTACATTTTCTTGGAATTCAAGTCTGCAGAATACCTTATACGGATAAAGAGTGCATTATCAAATCAAATCTGGGCTTCAAAGTGTTGTTCGACAGTATATTATCGCAGTGGTATCAACTAGATGTGGATTTTAAAGAATTCGTAGGAACTTTTAGAACATCTGAGATCCACTAATATAGTAGAGTCCATTCGATCAATCCTTTGGTTTTTCGACACTTTACACTACAAAATTCCACATTCTAAATTGAATGAGAGACTCGGAAAAATTATAAGTAATGCGTTTACTAGTAAGAACGGAAATCGCAAATACAAATTTATTGTTGTTAACTATGACAAAACCTACTTTGTAAAAGAAAAGTCCAAAATGGTGGATGATATTCTGTCATAGGCCATTTGAACCATCCAACCAACGATTTGTTTCTGTTTTATCCTGATTTTGTATGCCTTCGGTTTCTGATTATCTGAATTATCGATTTTGCGCTGTATACAGGGATATTGTCATTATCCATATTGTTTAATCAATCTGATTTCACAGCTTCACATGTAGCCAAGTTCGATCAACTTCGGTTGATCGTCTGTCTCTTTAACGCATTTAAAATTTTCTGTTACAACATTTCTTGAAATTTCTAAAACGTGGGTCCTGTAGCATCATATCCCACCTAGTCTGCTACGTCTTTTGGTACATTTTTGGACATAATAATTTTCGTACTTTTTGGCCATGTTACATTGTTAAGACTGATGATCACTGACGAGGGCTTAGTATCCGAAACGTGCATATCTGGTCATTGCTGTAAAGTTATCAGGTCTTAAATGATGCTATTGAATTTGAAGACGTTTAATATTTGATATAAATTTCAGGGATTGATCTCTAGGCTACGCCTTTGCGATTTTGGTGCTTTTTTCTTTAATTTGGCATATAGTAAATTTTTCATCGGGTCAATTTGGCGTATAAAAGTATAAATTGAAGCACAGTATATTGTAAGGAGGGCAACTTTTAATACATAATAATAGCCTTGGATATATTAAAATAAATACTGAATAACGTTCAGCATCAATGGTTCCATATAAGTTAAAGATGATCCTGACAATAATCTCAACAGCACTCACAATAGAGCACAAAATTAAGCATCGACGGACCCCTAGCAAGCTAGAGGTGGGACCAGGTGCCCGGGAGGAGTAAGCATCCCCTGTTGGCTAGCCGCACCCGCCGTCGATGGTTAAGCACGAAAATGAAAACAATATATATAAATTTCATGCACTGTCTGACGTTATGTCTATATAGAAAGTGCTATGGCGACAATGTCAGGGAAATATATTCAAAGGAAGGGAGGAGATCTCCAACAAGACCCCGTTGCAGCATCAACAGTAAAACACCAAAACACCCGATGCAAAAACACAAAAGACGAGTACAGCATGAGACGGAAAAGAGACACACGACATGTAAACATTTAACACAAAAGACTACACATAAGCCGACGAGACCAATGGATAACCGGTGCCGACTTTGGACGGCCATCTGTCACGCAAGTAGCAAATGGTGTGGTTATCCTGGATTACGTGCGCACAACCCTCTCACTTCTCCAATTACCCAGAGGTCTCGAAGAACGTACAATTGTGGTGTAAAACAACCTCCTCACTGTAAGATGACATCACACAAACAAGACCGCGAAACGCAGAGGCCCCATAGACACAGATGAATATGTAAATGGATATAAAAAGAGGGCATGCGTAATACAGTCCGTGCTCTGCCGGCTGTAGCGAGCTCATGTATGTAATCACCCGAGGAGTCCGACTGACATTCAGAGAGGACAGGTGGTCGGGGCCCTGTCTTCTCTAAAGAGGTTTGGACAGGGCCCGTCATGGAGTCCCGTCGTCACAGTCAGTCAGAGTGCAAGTCTCAAAGATGCGCTTGTACAAGACTGTAGATTGGTCAAGTACCAAGCCTAGTGTCCGTCTGGTGACATTAGGATCATACCCACGGTATAAAAGGCGTTTGATGATTCTGACGCATTTTCGATGGTTATGCTGCCTACCTTTGATCCTTTTTATTTTGTTTATCATATCACCATAAAAGACAGGTTGTGTAATACCCATAGTAATGTACTCTGTTGCATGTATAGATCCGAATTTTAAAAGAAGTTGACTGTAATTTTTGTAAAATTTCCAGAAAGTCTTAACTAGTTTATGAAAGCGGAAACCTTGACCTAAAAGTTAGTTCAAAACACTGTCAAACCCCTCGCGGGGAACTTTTTTACGAGCTCCACACGGCAAAGGGCATAAGTGTGACACAAATGAGTTAAAGAAGATCCTGACAATAATCTCAACAGCACTCACAATAGAGCACAGAATTAAGCATCGACGGACCCCTAGCAAGCTAGAGATGGGACCAGGTGCCCGGGAGGAGTAAGCATCCCCTGTTGGCTAGCCCATTTCAAAGACCCATTTCAAATAAAATAAGACAAACTTAAGGCATCAAAAATTTACAACTTAGATGTGCTGTTGAATTTATCGTCAGAATCTTCTTTACCTCATGTGTTGAACACGCGAATTGTCCGTTCCATTGTCGGACGGACCCCTAGCAAGCTAGAGGTGGGACCAGGTGCCCGGGAGGAGTAAGCATCCCCTGTTGGCTAGCCCATTTCAAAGAAAATTAGACAAACTTAAGGCATAAAAAATTTACTAGTTAGATGTACTGTTGAGATTATCGTCAGGATCTTCTTTACCTCATGTGTTGAACACGCGAATTGTCCGTTTCATTGTCAGTGACATGTGGTGAGTATCTCTTTACTGTAGTAGCCTCATGGGAATGAGTTAAAGAAGATCCTGACGAAAATCTCAACAGCACTCTCAATAGAGCACCAAACTGAACGTCGACGGACCCCTAGCATCCCCTGTTGGCTAGCCGCACCCGCCGTCGATGTTCATGCACGAAAATGATCAAATGATATAAAATACATGCACTGTCTGAGAATATGTCTATATAGAAAGTGATATGGCGACTATGTCAGGAAAATATTCAAAACACGTAGGCACGGTCAATTTGATATTCTGGGGGGGGGGGGGTTCGGAAAAAATAATTTTGCTCTGAATTTTGATGAAAAAATAAATTTGCTTATGTCGTGACAGAAAAAAATAATCTTGCTCTTACAAATAATCTGAATTTGAATAATTACCATAAAGTTTTGCTAAAATTCTTGAAAATTTTCCGGCTCGCTTCGCTCGTCGCAGTTTTCAGTCTATCAAAAACATTTGCGCTCGCCATAGTTTTCTATCAATCATTACTTGCTAATGTCAAAGTTCATATATTTGAAGATATCACAAGTGTTAACAATACTTATGTATAACTATTAATACATGTTACATGTATCCATAGAGTCTCAATTTTATGTTCTTGTAAGCTTGGAAGGAGAACTTCAGTTATTCACCATTTTACAATCTATAACTCAAAATTTGTCTAGAAGACCTTCCCCAAAGACCTTCTTATATTCATGTACCTTACATAAATTTTGTTTATTTAGAATTGTATTGTAGAAATCTTTTATCTCTCTATTTAGAATTGGGAACTTGCATAACAATAAAGTATATATTAATATGTAGAGTTTTGAGTAAAAATATAAATAATATCTATTGATAAAACACAAACATTATTAATATATATGTACATCACTTTGTTAAAAAAAAACTCCTTGCTCTGACTTTGCAAGAAAAAAAATAATTTTACCCCGGTCCGAGGAGAAAAAAATAATCTTGCTCCGACAAAAAACCCAAGGCCCCCCTCCCAGAATATCAAATGGACCGTGCCTTACTGTCAAACCCCTCGCGGGGAACTTTTTTACGAGCTCCACACGGCAAAGGGCATAAGTTTGACACAAATGAGTTAAAGAATTGCATAGCGTATCAACTGAGATATGAACACGCAATAAGCAGGCGATGAAGGGATGTTGCTACTCAGAAAAGGAACATTTGTAATGCTGAAATTGAAGTCGTCACGTATGTCTAAGAGTGAGGTGATTCTGCCACCATCAGTGTCGTATGACAACTTTTTGTCCAAATAGGATGCTGAATTATTTGTCTCTGTAGTTTCCTTGACGAATTTTGGATTATTGATGGACAACACATCGTCTATGTATCTGTAAGTTAAGCTGAAGTCAGAAGGTAAGTATCTTTTCCCCTCAGCGCTTATAGATATGAAAGAGAATTGCCGCAAACGGTCCCAAATGGGGGAAAAGTAGAAGTGAAGCTACGAAACGTGATGATTTACAAATGCTTAGGACAGTAATTTTTGATAATCCTTTAGTTTCAATATTTTTAAAATTTCTTTTAGATGCAAGAAATGTTTGGAAACACTAATGACCAAAACACAAAAGAATCAGTGGTGTGTATCTTAATTTATACATGAATATTTATTTATTAAAGAATGATTTTTAAGTCCATTTCGTTTTATCTTCATAAATACTCTTCAATGATTTTCTAATTTTAATTATTTAATCATTTTTCTATTTTAGGAAAATGAACTTGAAAATGTTGTCATATTAGATTCGTCTAGCGACAGCGTTGTGTTTCTAAGAGAAAAAACCAAGGGATTCCGGTACATTACATTTACATATATTTTATTACTTGAAGTTTTTCCTCCTTCATTGAATAAGTCATTTATACGTAAATCAATGTGAGTTTCTTATTTATACAGTATTAGTCAGGATTTAAAAAGAAAAGAAGATTGAAAAACAAATTCTGTACCTGCGGTAAGAATCATAAAAAGAAGGGAGGAGATCTCCAACAAGACCCCGTTGCAGCATCAACAGTAAAACACCAAAGCACCCGATGCAAAAACACAAAAGACGAGTACAGCACGAGACGGAAAAAGAGACACACGACATTTAAACATCAAACACAAAAGACTACACATAAACCGACGAGACCAATGGGTAACCGGTGCCGACTTTGTACGGCCATCTGTCACGCAAGTAGCAAATGGTGTGGTTATCCTGGATTACGTGCGCACAACCCTCTCACTTCTCCAATTACCCAGAGGTCTCGAAGAACGTACAATTGTGGTGTAAAACAACCTCCTCACTGTAAGATGACATCACACAAACAAGACCGCGAAACGCAGAGGCCCCAGAGACACAGATGAATATGTAAATGGATATAAAAAGAGGGCATGCGTAATACAGTCCGTGCTCTGCCGGCTGTAGCGAGCTCATGTATGTAATCACCCGAGGAGTCCGACTGACATTCAGAGAGGACAGGTGGTCGGGGCCCTGTCTTCTCTAAAGAGGTTTGGACAGGGCCCGTCATGGAGTCCCGTCGTCACAGTCAGTCAGAGTGCAAGTCTCAAGGATGCGCTTGTACAAGACTGTAGATTGGTCAAGTACCAAGCCTAGTGTCCGTCTGGTGACATTAGGATCATATCCACGGTATAAAAGGCGTTTGATGATTCTGACGCATTTTCGATGGTTATGCTGCCTACCTTTGATCCTTTTTATTTTGTTTATCATATCACCATAAAAGACAGGTTGTGTAATACCCATAGTAATGTACTCTGTTGCATGTATAGATCCGAATTTTAAAAGAGGTTGAATAATTACCTTACATTTAGATCAGGATGGGGAAAATCAACAACAAATTAAGTATGTCTTATGTTTAATAATTATGTATAACTATATCCTTATTGTTTTGTTTTCTAATGTGTAGACAAACAGACATGAAGATATGATGATTAAGAACGGATCCCTTCGCCCGAAGAAGAGGGGAGAGATGATGCAAGTAATGGAAACATGTTTCATGAGAAGATTTGTGAATGCCTACAGAATATATCCCATAAATAATCATTTTAACGTATCATTGACGGCGGATGCGGCTAGCCAGCAGGGAATGCTTACTCCTCCCGGACAACTGGTCCTACCTCTGGACTGCTGGGGGTTCGTCAATGCTCAATTTGGTGCCATATTGTCAGTGCTGTTGAGATTATCGTCAGGATCTTCTTTAATTCTATTATAATTTTCGGGAAAACAGAGGTGACAAACCTCAAAATCATGAGAAGGGGGGAGATAATGGATGAGGAAAGAAGATATCATGTGGTAAGATTTCCTGACGATCACATTATTAGTTATAAGATTTGTTTCTGACGTACTTCGGACCCAAAGTAGGTTTGTAAAATTTGTGGAGGGTGAGGCCGAAGGCCGAAGTACGTCAGAAACAAACCTTATAAAGAATTTATCACACCGACAACCTTTGTTAGTGGAAAATAAAAATCCAACATTTATATTTTGAGACAGTCCCTTAATCGCTGCATGTTATGACGTCATGATTTCTTGATCACCCTGGGTTTCTTTTTTTTTCCCTGTATTGTCAACAATTTTCTGTTGAAAATTAAAACAAAATAGCTATGGCATCTGTATATCCAAGTGCTCTTTTTTCATATTTAGTTCTCCGACCTCTTTCGAATTTCCTCTGACCATTTCCCTACACACAATGAAAATGAAAAGAAATGTTTTGGTCAACGTCTTTTAATTCCAACATAATAACAAACAGTTCTAACGAATAACTTCAACAATGAATAGTTATGTCAATAAAAATTAACAATCTATTCTTCTAGAGAGAATTTGAAGATTTCTATCACAGCATCGTAGCAATACATCTAACTGAATGAGTTGGTTAATGTAATAAAAAAAATAGTACACACATTCACAGATGATTTTTTTTACTCTTGGAAATCGCAGAAATCTGTCTTTTCTAATTAACATTTTCTAAAAGATTTAATTTACTTCCATGTTCAAGATGAATATTTAAATTATTGAGACTCGTTTTCTCACATTCAGATTCTGGATGATTTGTACAGAACAGTTATTGAAAACATATGGGTTGGATGATGTTGGCGTGGCATAAGCGGTACATGTCATCACTGACACTGGTACTTGCTTCACAAGAATCAAAATCAGTGAACAGTTTCAATTTCTTGAAATTTCTTAAACGTGGGTCCTGTAGCATCATATCCCACCCATCCTTCTACGTCTTTCGGTACGCTTTTTCGACATATTAGTAACTTTCATACTTTTTTGGCATATTACATCATTTAGATTTAAGGATCACTGACGAGGGTTAAGTACCCGAAACGTGCATGTCTGGTCCATGTTGCCAATTTATCTGTTCTTAAATGATGCTTTTCGATTTGAAGACGTTTACATCTCAACATCAACACCCTCTAGACCCGGTATGGTAGATTTATTTGCAATGTCCGTAGAACTGGTACACCCATGTCCATATTGATATTCTAAAGTCTGGCGCTTTGGGGGAGGTGGAAGACTTGGTGCAGTGTAAGAGACTGACTAATTGCCTAGCCCATCTGTAATTTTCTTTGTCGTTTTCTTTCTGATATATGGATAATGGCTGCACAGATTAATGTCCCGTAACAGCCTTGATCTGGGCAAAATTATACTTCCCACGTTACAAAATGGTTGCGCAAGTGGCAAGAATTGAGTGATTTGTGTACCACTGGGTAAGTTTACAAGCCACACTTAAATCTGGACGAAATGATTTCAGCTTCTTTTCTCCCACAGGAACGTTGCAGTACCAGGTGTCGTCATCCTGACAAAATTTGTCTTTAGGGCGTTGCCACAGTCTGTAGAATAATTTAAAAGAGAACGTGTAACTGAGCGTCAATATAAAATCGGGCCAGTTTTTCGTCTAAAACGTGTTCGTCAAATTCTTCAAAATTGCTATCAATGCCCTTTTCTAGCAAATACTCCCTGAAAGCACCAGATGCCATTTTATTTCCTTGTAATGTTCTTTTTGCACTTGCATTTTTCTTTTTTTCATCTATTTCTTCAATCGACGCATTTCCGAACCGACCCGCCATTGTTATTGATGTCGTCTGATGATGTAACCGTCTAATAGGGGACGTCTCAAAGTAACTCTTTTGTACAATGATCTTTAGCATGTAAATGATAAAAGCACAGTCCTTGAATTTTGCTTGCATTGAATTAATAATAATATCAAAACTATCTTTAGATGGTCATAATAGTAAATTGTAATAGTTACAATAAATTGTAATTTAGTGACCTACTTCGGTCTCAAAGTATACCGTTATGTGATCGAAATTCTGCGTTGTGATTGGCTGAAACTAGTTGGAGGTGTGATAAAAAATAAAAGTCTTAATATTGACATATGTCTATTCTTACTTTTCTTATAAACAATCTATTTATTTCATCTTAGCATCTTATACTTTTTCCATACATCATTGTTTGATCTCTGTTGCAGGAGGAAAATGAGAAGGCATCTGATTTTTCAGATGAACTTATGGACAAGGATGAGGTATGATTTTTCAAAATGTTGTATTGTCACGATTTTCAATAATGTCGAAGGGTCATTAAAAATACAAGTGAATGATAATACTATTCTTGTTGTTTACCTCAAGGCCATACTGTTGGACAAGCAAGAAAAGACAAGCTCACCAAGGAGGACAGAGAGTAATGAGATACATGTATAACCATTTTTTCCGAGTGAATGAATTTTCCATTCAATTTTACACTCGAAAATGCATACATTTTATGCTAGAGGAAAAGAAGCCGAACTCAATAGAAATACTTTATAATAAAAGGAGAGCACTGGAGATAAAGACGTCTAAGTTGAAGAAGTGCCCTGGAGGCGAGAGCAATGGTTGCAGTCGAAGGACCAGGTCGATCAGGACTCCAGAAGAATGTAAACTTATATATCATAGTCGTTTTCTCATTGGTACAAGGTGTATGATGCTGATGATGTTACATGATTTTAAATCATCTATTATTCTTCAAATCCATACTTGTTTTAGGTACAAAGGAGACGCAGCGTAAAGATCATGGAGAACAAAATGGGGGCACAGGATATAAAAAAGGATTCAGCATCTGACGAAGATGAATAACCGCGTCATCGAACGCATGGAAATGGAGGAGAAGGAGAATAACTCCCAGATGGAATCGGAAGAGGCTGGCAACATTTCTGAGTACGGTAGCCTTTATTTTTCTGATAATAATGAACACTTATAAAGGTTAAACGTACAAGGGGTCAATGAAGCAATACGTCACCAGGTGACAATAATGATGATGAATGAGATGATGACGATACAAGTATTTTGTACTTGATAAACAATGACTGATTTAAACTTTTGAGAAAAAAAATTCTTGGACCAAGGTACGATGCCCATGAGCATATTTTTACTGTAATTATGGGCAACACATTGTTAAACAAAAAATGGGCTGATGTTTTGATAGATCTGTATAACATTTTTGAAAACTGTAAAGAGAAAACGACCAGAGACTTGCATCCCGAAGATTTGGTTCGTATGTATATTAATCAAGACCAGCTTAAGAAACCAATTGTTCTTCACTTGCGGCCTATTTTAAAATAATGTG
Organism: Pinctada imbricata; assembly: GCA_033119305.1. Classification (NCBI taxonomy): domain Eukaryota; kingdom Metazoa; phylum Mollusca; class Bivalvia; order Pterioida; family Pteriidae; genus Pinctada; species Pinctada imbricata. The sequence goes on from VSWD01000001.1 coordinate 56,376,554, forward strand.
TGATTATGATTTGATGGGGGAAATAGAAAAATGTTTGCAAAGCAAAAGTGAATTAAAATTAGATTTCTCACTGGACATCCAATTTGCAACTACAAGTCCTCCCAGTGGAGCAGGTAGAACCAAATTAATCCAGGACAATGTAACTTCGAAAAAATATTACTAAAATTAAATACAATGATAATTTGTGTTTGGCAAGGGATTTTGGTATTTGCTAAGGCAGATCTAAGTTACAAGTTGGCAAATGACATGGAATCAAAAAGAAACACCTTAAATTATAGGAATCAAATCACACCTGCAAATACCAAATTACAAAAAAAGAAGCCGAAAGGCTTGAATTACAGGCCTGTATACCTGTCAATCAGGCATGAAGTAAAACAGATATTCCATTTTTTTCCTTTTCCAAAATTCACGCATTTTTGAGTAGGAGTTACTTTTGTGAAAAATGTTTGATGGGTTACAATGAGAGTACTTAACACAAGTGCGTGCGTCAAAACTGTGATATGTATGTATGTATGTATGTATGTATGTATGTATGTATGTATGTATGTATGTATGTATGTATGTATGTATGTATGTATGTATGTATGTATGTATGTATGTATGTATGTATGTATGTATGTATGTATGTATGTATGTATGTATGTATGTATGTATGTATGTATGTATGTATGTATGTATGTATGTATGTATGTATGTATGTATGTATGTATGTATGTATGTATGTATGTATGTATGTATGTATGTATGTATGTATGTATGTATGTATGTATGTATGTATGTATGTATGTATGTATGTATGTATGTATGTATGTATGTATGTATGTATGTATGTATGTATGTATGTATGTATGTATGTATGTATGTATGTATGTATGTATGTATGTATGTATGTATGTATGTATGTATGTATGTATGTATGTATGTAGTGTGTTTCGATATTCATTGTAAATGTCAAAGTGCTGTCGAATGCAAAAATTGTAATAAGATTTGTAGTATTTAGAATGCTATGAACTCACAAGAAACAGGGGTACGACACTAAAAAGAAGTCCACACCATCGGTATGTGAATAACATTACAAATGTTTAAAATGGGAAAGAAACTTTCAGAAAAAAGAATTACCAAGGAAAGAACATAGATGTGATGGAAAATATTGTAAAAATTGTAAGGAACAAGTTTATGAAGGTCATGAGTGTTTTCAATTGTCAAAATCCCCGAATTTCTTTTATTTTGAATGCACCCAGGAATCGGGGGCCTATGCAATGGCCCAAAAAACATGCAAATTGTGTATTGATAGATTTTTTATGTTTGTCAAGTGTATTAATTACTTTCCAGCTGTCATCTGAAAGAAGCTTTGTTTAGGCCTTTTATCAATGTGACATCATATATATTTTTTTGCTATTTCGGAAACAAGCCATTTCACCGATAAATATCATCGAAATTAAAGGAGTTAAACATTTTAGCACCATCCCTCCAATGCTATTTTGAACATAGATTTTACCTGGATATGCTACTGAATCGACCCTACAGGAAATTTGGAGCCGTGCACTCTATAATTAAATGTATAAATCTAATTTTAAAAAATTAAAGAGGGAGCTACTGAAATTATTTTTGGTGGCTCCGCTTAAAGCATCACTGGTGAGAATTGAAGATTCGAAACACGTGTCTGGTGCATGTAAATTGGTTTGGTTTTTCTTCAAGAAGTAGAGAGTTGGAGCCCTTCGACATTATTTGAAAGAAGAGAACTCGACTGTAGGGTTTGTGGCTGGAGAGAAATCCATTTTTTTAATTCTGAAGGTTATACTTTTATCGCTCATGACTGTAAAGCTTATGATGGATATTTCATTTTCAACTTTTTACTTAAACAAAACATAAAACCAAAAGTTATCTTCAGGCACCAAATTGAGCATCGACAGACCCCTAGCAAGTTAGAGGTGGGATCAGGTGCCCGGGAGGAGTAAGCATCCCCTGTTGGCTAGCCGCATCCGCCGTCGATGTTCACGCACGAAAATGAAAAGAAAATGTTAAATGCATGCACTGTCTGAGGCCACGTCTATATAGAAAGTGCTATGGCGACAATGTCAGGGAAAAATATTCAAAACACTTAATAACAACAAAAAATGTACATTTTATTGAAAGTGGAACCAATATATTGAATTGACCTTATACTAATAATCACCTTGACAAATTTTGGAAGTGCTCGAACAAAGATTACTTTCATATGTTGTCCCAATTTGAAAAGATTAAGTCATCATGTGTTAAATACAATTGACAAATATGGATAATGACCATATCCCTGTATACAGCACAAAATCGATATTTCAGAAAATTAGAACCCAAGGCATACAAATGTAAACGTCTTCAAATTGAATAGCATCATTTAAGAACAGATAAATTGGCAACATGGACAAGACATGCACGTTTCGGGTACTTAACCCTCGTCAGTGATCCTCATATCTAAACAATGTAATATGCCAAAAAGTATGAAAGTTACTATGTCGAAAAAGCGTACCGAAAGACGTAGCAGGATGGGTGGGATATGATGCTACAGGACCCACGTTTTAGACATTTCAAGAAATTTTGATAACAGAAATTTAGAATGCGTTGAAGGAACGATCAACTGAAATTGATCGAACTTGGCTACATGTGCCCTCGGGGACTCCTGGTCCACCAGCAGTGACAAATCAGGATAAAACAGAAACCAAAGGAAACAAAAAAAACCCTCCACCACATGAAAAGAAGCGGACTCCCGATATGAGAGTGAGACCAGGTGTCCAGCATGCAACACCCGTCGCTTCAATTCGGTAGAACTGTCTCATCCGGTAACTTCCATTTCGGAAGACATAAGAGTACAATCTTTGATTGGATGATTCAAATGTTCTATGACAGAGTATCATCCACCATTCTGGAGAGTGGGACATCATAGTGTATGACGAGTTCCCCATATCGACCGTAGAGCTTCAGAAGTCAGATTCACAATTTGCTGGTACGAAAAATTGAGAAAAACAAACTGTAGTTAGTATGAGGTACAGCAATTATGTACCAAAAGAAAGTTTTTATTGTCTTTTATTCTGAATTCGTATTAAGCAACTTGCTCATACATAAAGTGGGAGAAGACCAATGAGGGAGAAAACTTTGATTTTTGAAGAGTTTTTTTTTTCAATAAAAAGATTGGACTTTGAATAATGCAAAAAAAAAAAACGTTTACAGAAAATCTATAACAATGATATGTGTATTTAATTCAACATTTGTAAAAAAACAATTTACTGGAACATGGAATCTTGTAGCAAGAGATTGAGGATCACTGGCGAGAGTTTATTACCCGAAACATGCATGTCTGGTCCATACTGTAAATTTTCTGCTCAAAAATGATGCTTATGAATTTGAAGACGTTAAACGTATGTACCACTTGATGAGTGTCACTGATAGTGGACTAAGAGTACCCGAGGGCACTTGTAGCCAAGTTCGATCAATTTCGGTTGGTCGTTTCCTCAAGCGCATTTGAAAATTTGTTTACAAAATTCTCTTGAATTTCTAAATCATGGGTCCTGTAGCATCATATCCCAGCCATTTTGCTACGTCTTTCGGTATATTTAGGACATAATTTTCACAAAGGAGTAGGTTCCGCAACTACTGCTATTGGCCCTGTTCAAACCTAGATTCTAAAATTGTTTTATTTCGTGTTATTTCTTTATGAAAGCAATGACAAACTTTGACAGTTCAGAAAAATACGACGTTTGGGAATTTGCACGTGCTGTGACGTCATCTATGACGTCGTTAAACCATGACGGTATGCCGAATTCCGTTTTTAACATGTTTTAGAGTCTTAATCCTGAAACTTTACCCATAGCACACGTTGTCACAGAAATTGAATTAGTATTAAATTTTAGATTATACTCAAATCTTGCTATATAGAGAATTTCGTTTCTGTGACGCACTGTGCTGTGCATCTATTTTAAAGTAGAGATTCTCACCTAAATCTTACATAAATGTTGTCCAAGAGGAAGGAGAAGGCACTACATAGGTCGCTACATGTAAATCTGCAACAAGAGGCGCACCATTTGTACCCATAGGAATCCCTACAACCTGCTTGTAGATATTCTCACCAAATCTTACATAAATGTTGTCCAAGAGGAAGGACAACATGTACAATTGTGATATGTGATATGTCCAAGAGGAAGGACAACATGTACAATTGTGATATGTGAATTTCACCACGTTCTACTCAAAGGAAGGGAGGAGATCTCCAACAAGACCCCGTTGCAGCATCAACAGTAAAACACCAAAACACCCGATGCAAAAACACAAAAGACGAGTACAGCACGAGACGGAAAAGAGACACACGGCATGTAAACATCAAACACAAAAGACTACACATAAATCGACGAGACCAATGGGTAACCGGTGCCGACTTTGGACGGCTATCTGTCACGCAAGTAGCAAATGGTGTGGTTATCCTGGATTACATGCGCACAACCCTCTCACTTCTCCAATTACCCAGAAGTCTCGAAGAACGTACAATTGTGGTGTAAAACAACCTCCTCACTGTAAGATGACATCACACAAACAAGACCGCGAAACGCAGAGGCCCCATAGACACAGATGAATATGTAAATGGATAGAAAAAGAGGGCATGCATAATACAGTCCGTGCTCTGCCGGCTGTAGCGAGCTCATGTATGTAATCACCCGAGGAGTCCGACTGATATTCAGAGAGGACAAGTGGTCGGGGCCCTGTCTTCTCTAAAGAGGTTTGGACAGGGCCCGTCATGGAGTCCCGTCGTCACAGTCAGTCAGAGTGCAAGTCTCAAGGATGCGCTTGTACAAGACTGTAGATTGGTCAAGTACCAAGCCTAGTGTCCGTCTGGTGACATTAGGATCATACCCACGGTATAAAAGGCGCTTGATGATTCTGACGCATTTTCGATGGTTATGCTGCCTACCTTTGATCCTTTTTATTTTGTTTATCATATCACCATAAAAGACAGGTTGTGTAATACCCATAGTAATGTACTCTGTTGCATGTATAGATCCGAATTTTAAAAGAAGTTGACTATAATTTTTGTAAAATTTCCAGAAAGTCTTAACTAGTTTATGAAAGCGGAAACCTTGACCTAAAAGTTTTTTGGTAATTTGTAAATTTCTACTGTGAAAATCCAAAATATCAGTACATGCTCTAGCGTACCGGATGAGCTGTGATATGTAAATGCCGTATGACGGTAATCTTGGAACATCACCGTCAAGCCAAGGGGAATTTACTATGTTGAATCCAAAATCATCCCTTTTGTCATATACACTGGTATGAATCTTTCCGTTTACAATTTTGATATTTAGGTCCAAAAAGGGTGTTTCTGTATTTGAAAGGTTTGCCTTGTTAAGAGTTAATTCTTGTGGATAAATTTCATTCTTATATAATTCAAAAGCAGGATTGTCAATGGTTAGAATATCATCCAGATACCTAGAAGTATTATTGAAACATTTCAGCTCATCAAATTTTCTTTGCTTTTGAAGATTTTGGATAAATTCTTATTCATAAGTGTATAAAAATAAATCTGCAACAAGAGGCGCACAGTTAGTACCCATAGGAATTCCTACAACCTGCTTGTATAGATCCTCACCAAATCTAACATAAATATTGTCCAAGAGGAAGGACAAGGCATTACACAGGTCACTACATGTCCATGATTTGTATGATGTGTAGTCTGTCGAGGAAAAGAAACCCTTCGATTCAGATGTACAAATGTAGGTTTTTCGCTCTCGATCAAAACACCATTTAATGAGATTAGATAATCGATCATTAATTTTGTCATGAGGAAGTGTGGTGTACATATTAGAGAAGTCGTATGAAGAAATCGTATTGGCTTGGAAATTTCCAGATTTCATTTTTTCAATCACATCCCCTGAATTCTTAATAGACCAAAATAAATTTACATCGTTCCTGTTTAGAACCGTTTCACAATATCTAGTTATGTGTTCTTTAATAGTGCTGACGTCAGATTTCTAGACAAAATTGTAGTGGAGCAGTTACTAGAATTAGCAATAAATCGAAATTTGTAAGGAGACTTGTGCAGTTTCGGTATACAATATAGTGTTGGGAGATCCAATTTAGAAATAGAGATATTGAATGAAGACAGTTCACTGTTATGCTGTCCTAAAATGTTAGATGCACTTTCATTGCTTTTGATATATGTATTAGTAGACGAAAGTTCCGAAATCAAAGTTGATATGTAGTAACGTTTTCAAATGATAAAGGTGTTGTTGGCTGCTTTATCAGCTGGTGCAAAGACATATTTTTCATGTAATTTACTTAGTTTGGATTTGAAATATCTTTCTGATTTGGAACGTGGATTTTGAAAAAGATGAGGGTTTTTATGGAAGTTATCTATTCGAATATCCGTTAAATCTAAGATGAGGTCTTTCCAGTCATTCAGAGCATGCAGTTCGACTCCTTCTGATTTACACCATCTTTTCGTATAATTATCTAAGGCTTCCGTAAGCACTTCACGGCATTTGACAAAATCTATCTTGGATGGGATTCTATACTTAGGTCCTTTTTTAAGAAGACCACGGATCTGTCTGTCTTGGATAATTGAAAAGTCAGCTGTAACAACATGGCCAGCTGGTTTGTAGAGATATTTAGAAGTTGCACATTCTCAAGAAGCAGGACACGATTCAAGTATGTCAGGATCCGTTGTAACTTTATTATAGTTAAAAACAAAGTTTCGAATAGGTTTCTTGTACTTATAACAAATAAGAGGTGGTTCTAAATTTTCAAAATATTGAGGAATGGTACTTTGTACGCGATGATCCCGAAAAATATTAGAGATGTTTAGAAGATCAAAACCTTTGTTAATAAACGGGATTTTTATGAATCGTCTTTTCGGTGAGGTGTTTTTCGCAATAGGATAAAGTTTATACTGTGCGAATGAGACAATGATATTAAGTCTGAATCAGTCAGTGCTTCTTAAGAATGCAACCTCTGCTTCATCCAAGATAGATTTCAAGTGCATAACTGGTATTGACGACAGAGCATGTAACAGCTCATGTCTTCCGCCATTGCGTGCTATAGTAAGTAAATCGTTGAGAGAGCGGTATATTCTGGATCGCTTTCTTTTTTGTCTGTTTCGTCTTTTCCCGTGTGACCTGTATTTCCGTTTAGTGTTTGGGCGAATTGAAAGATGTCGATATTGGTAGAAGCTGAGGATATGTTTCCTTGTCCATAAATATGATCGTTTAAACCAAGAGGGTACGCAGTCTGAAGTTTGGTGATCCAGGCAAGTTCAGCTTGTAGTCGGCGTTTTTTAATTTCGGTCTTACTTTCATTTTTACGTTTTGGAAAAGTCTGAACTGGGGTAATGGTGATATCCGAAATAGAATGATTATATTTAACAAAGTGATTATAAAGAAAGTTTCTGTGTTTTTACAACGTTAGGTTCTAGGTCACGGAGCAGCTAACAAAATGTAACGACGTCGTCAGATGTCCAGCATAAATTTGACATTTTAAACGAAATAAAACACCTCTCATCTGTACAAAATTCAAAATTTCTTTACATGAAGTTTGATAAGGAAGACATTTTCTATTTTCATGTGCATTTCTACCTCTATATCATAATGTACTTTCATCTTTGAATCATTCAAAGTCAGGTCACTATGATGGAGGAAAACGGCAGCACTTTACTTATTTTCGTTTACTTTTTTGTACAACTTCAATCAATATTGCGTTTGTATTTATCTTTTCATCCTAAAACACATTCTTCTACCTTAACAACATAAGTTTTGATGTTTTTGGTCCGTATCAAGATGTATTCATCAGGTGTTAAGTCTCTGTTGTTTTATTCAACAGAAATTCAAAACTGAATGACTGTCTGGTGCATCGTAAAGAACTCTGACGTCATCTATTTTTGGTTTGTTTGATCAACAATATCATGCATAAATCCTCATAAAAGTAGTAAATCTGGTCCAATGTTGTTAAAACTTCGCAGTGGTCAAGAAAGTAATAGTATTAATGATGTAGAAAGTTTAATTGATAGTCGAGTATTTTTTTCTTATTTTATTTAGCAATATAACGAAAGGGTTGTGTTCGTTTCAACAACTCAAATTTCACTGCTCCGTAGCCTCTACCATTCAGGTATAAAGGTGACAATTATGCCCTTTTTGTAAATTGCTTTAATCTTATATTTTTTATATTTTCTCTTTATGAATGTATTCCTTTCATTTATAGAAATTTCATTCGCATACGACTTCAGATGTGATTTTTAAGGCATGTGTCCACGAACTTTTGGAACGGCCCTCTTATATAATTCAGGATTGTTAGCGCCGAGCTCCTGTGATTTCCAGGCACCTGTGGACATATAAATTAATTATCTAGGTTTTCCAAATCGTTTCCTTCATATTAAGTAATGACGACTTATTTTGATTCTTTAAATTATTAGCAACAAAAAAAGAAAGTATACATTGTCATGGCTTCTGTTTCATTATACATGATGTGCATTACACTTTGTTGTACGTCATACGTGCATGACTACCTGCTATGACCCCCCCCCCTCACACACACAACCTCACACATATACACACCCTCGCATGAACAACAGCGTTACGATATCCCCCTGCACCTATGTTGCGCCGGGATAATAACAGATTCCTGTGTTTGTATTTTTGTTTAATGATAGTTTTCTGATAGTTTTCATGACAGATTTTTGTATATCCATTTACATAGAATCTCTGTTACAAGAAACTGCTGCGTTAACTATCTTGTTTGTGATGTCATCTTACAGTGAAAAAAATTATGTTTATACAACAATTGTGTCTCTATGGAGACTTCTTTGTATACGGATAAGTGGGAAGGTTGTGCGCACGTAATCCAAATAACCACACCATTTGCTAAAAGCAGATGGCCGTCCGAAGTCGGCGGCGGGTGCACATTGGTCTCCTTCCTTTTATGTATTGTCATCAATGTTTAATGTTTCTGTACGTCTCTTACGATTGTTTTGTATGATGTTCTAGTGAATATTGATGTGGTTTTTTTTGCGATTTGGAGTTTGTATGATGTTATTTATGTGTCATTTTTTGTGGGTTTGTTTCGCTGGGTGAATGCAGGGTGGTCATGCTGGAGATCATTCCCCTTTGGGTGATTATATCTTGGTTTGATGACAGTTCCTCAGACTGTATCTGACTTTTATGACAGTTTCCTGTTGTTTCTGACTGTTATGACAGTTTCCTGTTGTTGTATCTGACTTTATTGACAAATTTTCGTTGATGTATCTGAGTGTAATGACGATTTCCTGTTGTTGAATCTGACTGTAATGATAGCTTCATATGCCTGTATCTTACTTTAATTACCATTCTAGTGGTTGTATATGACGTTAATGATAGTTGCCTTTGGTTGTACCTGACTAAAATCACAGTTTCCCGTTGTTGTATCTGACGGTAATGACAATTTTCCCTTGTTGTATCTGACTTTAATGACAGTTTTCTCTTGTTGTATCTGACTTTAATGTGAGTTTCTTATGTTCTGTCTGCCTTTAATGACAGTTTCCTGATGTTATTTCTGAATATAATTACAGTTTTTTTGTGGTTTTTATGACTTCAATGAAAGTTTCTAGTGTTTTATTTGACTGTAATAATAGTTTTCTGTGTTTGTATCTAGGTTTAATGACAGGTTCCTGTAATTGTATCAGACTTTAATAAGAGTTTACTGTGGTTGTATCTGACTGTAATGACAGTTTGCTGTGGCTGTATATCAATGTGGTGACAGTTTCCCGTGGTTGTATCTGACTTGGTTGAGAGATTTCTCACTTATAGAAATTCTAGGCAACGCAAGGCGTTAAATAAAACCTAGGCAACGCAAAGCGTAGCATCCCCTCGCATGGCATAAATATCATTGATTCAAGCTTTATCCACGGATCTTTAATATTTTCAATCTATTGCCTTGACCTTTTACCTTGAAAATCCTCCTGTCATAAGCAAGATGTGTATGAACTATGAAATTTGTTCAAGATCAAACAAAACCTGCTATTTCCAGGTCGTATGCAAGGATTAAAAGCATTTCCGATCTGTGACCTTGACATTTTACCTATGTTCTTGGCAATCAATAGGGTCCAATAGGCTTCTACCTCTTGCCAAAAGGAATGAGTGTATGAAAATTGGTCAAGACCCAATCAAAACTGTGCCCTCTAGGACATATACACGGATTTAAGCCATTTCCAATCTGTGACCTTGACCTTTGACCTATGACATTGAAAACACTAGGGTTCTTACTCTTGTCATTTGGAATTAGTGTATGTAGTTTGGTTAAGATCTAATCAAACCGTGCCCTCTATGCTGCAAACAAGTATTTTAGCAATTTCCTATCTGTGACCTTCCTCTTGCTATAAGAAATAAGTGTATGAAGTTTTGTTAAGATTCAAATTTAAACTGAGTTATGTAGGCTTTATACAAGGATTTTAGCCATTTTCAATCTATGACCTTGACCTCTGAAATATGACCTTGAAAATCAATAGGGTTCTTTCTCTTGCCATAAGGAGTAAGTGTATGGAGTTTGGTCAAGATCCGATTAAAACTGTATCCGCTGTGCTTCATACAAGTATTTTAGCCATTTTCATTCTGTGATCTTAACCTTTGACCTTGAAATCAATAGAAGTTCTTCCTCTTGCCATAAGAAATAAGTGTATGAAGTTTTGTAATGATCCGATCTGAACTTAATCCTGTAGGCTTTATACAACGATTTTAGCCATTTCCAATCTGTGACCTTGACCAATGAGCTATGACGTGTAAAATCAATTGGGTCCTTCCTTTTGTTATAAGGAATAATTATGAAGTTTGCTAAAGATCCAATCGAAAATGAGTTATCTAGGCTGTATACAAAGTGTGCGGTGCTGTTTACAAGGAGTTGAGCCATTTCAAGTCTGTGACCTTGACCTTTGATCTTGAACATCAATAGGGTACTGTTTCGTGTCACGAAGATTAAATGTATGAAGATTGGTCAAAATCCAATCAAAACTGTGTCTTCTAGGCTGTATACACGGATTTAAGCCATTTCCAATATGTGATTTTCACCTTTGACCTATGACCTTGAAAATCAATAGGACTCTTTCTCATGTCATAAGAAATGAGTGATAGTTTTATCAAGATCCCATCAAAATTGTGTTCTCTAGGCTGTATACATGTACAAAGTGTGACTTACACACTTCCACACTCACCCTCACACGAACGACGGCGTTACTATATTCCCCTTGCAACTATGTTGCGCGAAGATATTTACAGATTCCTGTGGTTGTATCTTTTATTAATGACCGTTTCTGTGATTGTATCTCGGTTTGATGACAGTTTCCTGTGACTGTATCCGACTTCTATGTCAGTTTCCTGTTGTTGTATCTGACTGTTATGACAGTTTCTTGTTGTTGTATCCGACTTTATTGACAAATTCTTGTTGATGTATCTGACTGTATTGACAGTTTCCTGTTGATGAATCTGACTGTAATGATAGCTTCCTATGGCTGTATCCAAATTTAATTACCGTTTCTAGTGGTTGTATCTGACGTAAATGACAGTTGCCTGCGGTTGTACCTGACTATAACCGCAGTTTCCCGTTGTTGTATCTGACTGTAATGATAGTTTTCTTTTGTTGATTCTGACTTTAATGTGAGTTTCCTGTTGTTCCACCTGACTGTAATGACAGTTTCTGTGATTGTATCTGACTTCATTAACAGTTTCCTGTGATTGTTTCTGACTTAAATGACAGCTTTCTGTGGTTATTTATGAATTTAATTAGTTGTATGTGGTTATATATGACTTAAATGACAGTTTCCAGTTTTTATGTCTGACTGTAATGATAGTTTTCTGAATTTTTTATGTGCGTTTAATGACCGTTTCCTGTTAGTGTAATCTGGGTTTAATAACAGGTTCCTGTGGTTGTATCTGACTGTTATTACATTTTGCTGTATATGACTGTCATGAAAGTTTCCCGTGTATGTATCTGACCTTATGACAGTTTCCTGTTGATGTATCTTACTTTATTACAATTTCCTGTGGTTTTATCTGACTTAAATTATAGTTTTCTTGTGATTTTATCTGACCGTTATGACAGTTTCCAGTTCTTGTATCTGACTGTAATGACAATTTCCTGTGGCTATTCTGACTGTAGTGACGTTTCCTGTGGTTGTATCTGACCATGCTGTAAATTCATGTTCTTTAATGATGCTACTGAATTTGAAGACGTTTTGATATAATGAAAGTTTCCAGTGTTTGTATCTGACTGTAATGATAATTTTTTTTCTTGTATCTGGGTTTAATGACAGTTTCCTGTGGTTGTATCTAACTTAATAGATAGTTTCCTGTGGCTGTATCTGACTTTCATGACAGTTTCCTGTCGTTCAATCTGACTGTAGTGACAGGTGTCTGTGGCTGTATTTGACGTTAATAACATTTACGTTGCTTTCATTTGACTTTATTGACATTTTATTGTTATTGTATCTTACTTTGATAATGGTTTCCTGTGGTTGTATCAGACTTTAATGATAGTGTCCTATGGCTGTATTTGAATGTTATGACATGTTCCTGTGGTTGTATCTGACTTAATTACAGTTTCCTGTTGTAGTATGTGACTGTTATCACAATTTCCTGTTGTTGTATCCGATTCAATTGACAGTATACAGTTGTTGACTGGGGTCGAGGTCAACAGCTTATTTGTTGGACCCGAGGATAAACTGTTCATTCAAGGGTCCAACAAATTAGCTGTTGACCGAGACCCCTCTTAACAACTGTTTTGTTATACCTTTTTTGATCTAAAAAAGAATATTGAGACTCCGTTCTACAACTTTTTTGTTATACTTAGACAAATTTCTCGACTGTATCATCAGCGATCAGCGACAGATTGAGATTAATGGAGCATACATATTCTACGAGAATATTCGGTGAAGTTCTTATTGCATTCTTGGTGTTTTTACCATCTCTGTTCTCGTTTTTGTTATTTCGTCCTCCGTCGCAGAGACAACTCGCTGCCATTTTGAAACGATGTAAACAGCTGATTAGGGAAGATAACTCTTATATTTGATCTTTTCAAGGGGCCCCGCATGGGGAACGTTCTTTTTTTCAAATACAATTAATTACCGAAAATGATCAAATTTACATTATTCAGCGTCTTTAACTGAGGAAATAAATAAAATAACCGAAATAAACAAGAAGCTTGTTGTCATAACAACACTAAAATATCTTGCCGGTCAACAGTCGATTTTAACAGTTCGTTTGGACCGGCTGTTTCTAACAGTCATTCTGTTGGACTTTTTTCTTGTATAGACTATGAAGGGGAAAATATCTAAGGGCATAACAATTTCCTGTTGTTTTATCTGACCGTTATAACTATTACTTGTTATTGTATCTGACTGTGATGACAGTTTCCTTGGGTTGTATTTGACTGTGATGACAGTTTCCTATTGTTGTATCTGACGGTAATAAATGTTTCCTGTTGTTGAATCTGACTGTAATGACAGTTTCCTATTGTTGAATTTGACTGTAATGACAGTTTCCAGTTGTTTAATCTGACTGTATATGACCTTAAACACAGTTTCTTAGCATGTATTTGACTTTATTGACAGTTTACTGTGATTGTATCTAAATTTAATAATGGTTTCATGGGGTTCTGTCAGACTTTAATGATAGTTTCCTGTGGTTGTATCTGACTGTTATGACAGTTTCCTGTGATTGTATCTGACTTGAATGAGTTTCCTGTTGTTTAATCTGACCGTAATGACAGTTTCCTGTTATTTATCTGACTGTAATGACAACATCCAGTGGCTGAATCTGACTGTAGTGACAGTTTCCTGTGGTTGTATCTGACCATGCTCAAATTTATATGTTCTTAAATGCTGCTATTAAATTTGAAGACATTTTACCTATAATGAAAATTTCCAGTATTTGCATCTGACTGTAATGATAATTTCTTTGTATCTGGGTTTAATGACAGTTTCCTGTGGTTGTATCTGACTTAATAGACAGTTCCCTGTGGCTGTATCGGACTGTATTGACAGTTTCCTGTTGTTGTATCTGACTGCATGACAGTCGTTTTTATTTGACGTTATTGACAGTTTGCTATTATTGTATCTTACTTTGATTATGGTTTCCTGTGGTTGTATCAGACTTCAATGATAGTGTCCTTTGACTGTATTTGAATGTTATGACAATTTCCTGTGGTTGTATCTGAAATAAATTACAGTTTCCTGTTGTTGTATCTGACTTTAATTACAGTTTCCTGTTATAGTTTGTGACTGTTATTACATTTTCCTGTTGTTGTATCCGATTTAACTGACAGTTTACTGTTGTTTTATCTGACTGTTATGACTATTACTTGTTGTTGTATCTGACTGTGATGACATGTTCCTGTGGTTGTATCTGACTGTAGTGACAGTTTCCTGTTGTTGAATCTGACTATATTGACATTTTCCTGTTGTTGAATCTGACTAATGACAGTTTCCTATTGTTGAATCAGACTGTAATGACAGTTTCCTGTTGTTGAATCTGACTATAATGACATTTTCCTGTTGTTAAATCTGACTAATGACAGTTTCCTGTTGTTGAATAAGACTGTAATGACAGTTTCCTGTTGTTGAATCTGACTGTATCTCACCTTAATAATAGTTTCTTAGCATGTATTTGACTTTATTGACAATTTACTGTGATTGTATATGACTTCCTGTAGTTATGACAGACTTTAATGATAGTTTCCTGTGATGGTATCTGACTTTAATGAGTTTCCTGAAATTGTAATTTACTGTTATGACAGTTTCTTGTTGTGACAGGTTCATGTTGCTGTATCTGACGTTAATGACAATTTCTTAGCTTATATTTGACTTAATTGACAGCTTACTGTGATTGTATATTACATTGATTACGGTTTCCACTAAATGACTGTTTCCTGTGATTATATATGACTATAATGACGATTTCCTGTTCTTGTACCTACTTTTATTGACAATTTCCTGTTGTTGTATCCGACTTTAATGTCAGTTTCATATGGTTGTATCTGATTGTAACGATAGTTTTCCGTTCCTGAATCTGACTTTTATTACTGTGTCCTGTGATTGTATTTGACTTTAATGACAATTTCCTGTTGTTGTATTTGACTATAATGACAATTTCATGTTGTTGTATCTGACTTTAATGACAGTTTCCTGTGATTGTATTTGTTTTAATGACAATTTCCTGTTGTTGTATCTGACCATAATGTAATGAAATTTTCTTTTGATTGTAATGACAGTTTCCAATTTCTGTATCTGAATATAATGATAATTTCCTGTTGTTGTATCTGACTTTAATGACAATTTCCTGTTGTTGTATCTGACCATAATGACAATTTCCTGTCGTTGTATCTGACTTTAATGACAATTTCCTGTTGTTGTATCTGACTTTAATGAATGTTCCTAATGATTGTATCGAACTTAAATGATAGTTTCCTGTTGTTGTATCTGACTATAATGACAATTTCCTGAAGTTGTATCTGACCATAATGACAATTTCCTGTTGTTGTATCTGACTTAAATGACTGTTTCTAATGATTGTATCTGACCATAATGACAATTTCCTGTTGTTGTATCTTACCATAATGACAATTTCCTGTTATAGTATCTGACTTTAATGACAATTTCCTGTTGTTGTATCTGACTTTAATGACTGTTTCTAATGATTGTATCTGACCATAATGACAATTTCCTGTTGTTGTATCTGACTTTAATGACAATTTCCTGTTGTTGGATCTGACTTTAATTACCCTTTCTTGTGATTATAATAACAATTTCCTGTTGTTGTATCTGAATTTGATGACAATTTCCTGTTGTTGTATCTGACTATAATGACAATTTCCTGGTTTTGTATACGATTTTAATGAATGTTTCTTGTGATTGTATCTTACTTTAAAGATAGTTTCCTGTTGTTGTATCTGACTTTAATGACAATTTCCTGTTGTTGTATCTGACTTTAATGAATGTTCCTAATGATTGTATCGAACTTAAATGATAGTTTCCTGTTGTTGTATCTGACTATAATGACAATTTCCTGCAGTTGTATCTGACCATAATGACAATTTCCTGTTGTTGTATCTGACTTAAATGACTGTTTCTAATGATTGTATCTGACCATAATGACAATTTCCTGTTGTTGTATCTTACCATAATGACAATTTCCTGTTATAGTATCTGACTTTAATGACAATTTCCTGTTGTTGTATCTGACTTTAATGACTGTTTCTAATGATTGTATCTGACCATAATGACAATTTCCTGTTGTTGTATCTGACTTTAATGACAATTTCCTGTTGTTGGATCTGACTTTAATTACCCTTTCTTGTGATTATAATAACAATTTCCTGTTGTTGTATCTGAATTTGATGACAATTTCCTGTTGTTGTATCTGACTATAATGACAATTTCCTGGTTTTGTATACGATTTTAATGAATGTTTCTTGTGATTGTATCTTACTTTAAAGATAGTTTCCTGTTGTTGTATCTGACTATAATGACAATTTCCTGTTGTTGTATCTGACTATAATGACAATTTCCTGTTGTTGTATCTGAATTTAATGAATGTTTCTTGTGATTGTGTCTGTGTTAATGACAATTTCCTGTTGTTGTGTCTGACTTTAATGACAATTTCCTGTTGTTGTATCTGACTTTAATGACAATTTCCTGGTTTTGTATACGATTTTAATGAATGTTTCTTGTGATTGTATCTTACTTTAAAGATAGTTTCCTGTTGTTGTATCTGACTATAATGACAATTTCCTGTTGTTGTATCTGACTATAATGACAATTTCCTGTTGTTGTATCTGACTTTAATACATTTCATGTGATTGTATCTTACTGTAATGATATTTCCTTTGATTGTTATGACAGTTTTCCGTTCCTGTATCTGACTTTAATGACTGTTTTCTGTTATTGTATCTGCCTATAATGACAATTTCCTGTTGTTTTACCTGATTTTATTGACAATTTTCTGCTGTTGTATCTGACTTTAATGACAGTTTCCCGTTCCTGTATCTGATTTTATTGGCAGTTTGCATTTGTTCTACTTATTGGATTTGAAGTATTCTTGTGGCCGGAATATTTTAGAAGCTGGATTTTTTTTCATATGCCGTCCTCTAAAATCAAATTATAGTTGCTCCATTATAACCACAGTAAACTGACTTAGAGACCCATATCAAATGTGAGGATCTGTCTAAAGATCGAAAGATGCCACCAAGTCCAGATTAACTCCGATTTAACTCAAGGAAACTGTCATTAAAATCCGATATAACTACAGGAAACTGTCACAGAATCCAAACTACAGCGGGTAATGATGACAACTATATCGGACTTTGCTGAACTGTCATCCCTCTTTTCATATCAGATTGTATCCGATAAAGACATCAGATCGATAAGATCTAACCTAGGTCTATAGCGACAACTTATAGGCATGGGTTTAACCTTAATTTTCACATAAATCGTCTAAAACGAACCTTTTAAGGATTGCTCAGACAAGAGTTAAACTAGGTCAAGGTCACTTCATGTAACTTTGTGTGCATATGTATTTTATGTGCAAGTTTGATACATCTACCAATTGTAGTTTTTGTTTTTATTGTAACATTTAATCGCAAAATCAATAGAAGAATTAGGTCAAGGTCAAGTAAGACTGCACCACATAAGTTTTCATGTTTGTTAGCAAATCAGAATGTAATATTAACTATAACATGCTTATTTCCTGATTTGGATTTGACATTAAGAATGCATAAAGATATAACTCTTTTGGTCACAGCTCCAATAAGTAATTTGGACATGAATCCCCTTTATGACTCTTGCATTCTTGTATCCTGATCTCTGCATATCCACTGTATAAAGTTTCATTGAAATCAACCAATTTGTTCACCAGTTCAAGTCCAAGTGCCATACTTTAATTGTTACTTTTTCGGCAGCTTTCAATGACATTTGAATGCATAAAAATCTAAGTTCATGTGTCCTCACTCGGGTATATATTTGTCGACAAATATCCCTTTCTTCATACACATGAACATGTAATGACGCCTTTTCTCATTAATTGTAATCACATTCTGCTAGAGTTACTTTTCTATGTCCATGAACAACGAATATTTCTGAAGAGTAATTTAATTATAAATTTACTTCATTTTTCTTTTTTATATACAAAGGACTCAAAATACACTATATATACAATACATTATTAAAATATAATGCAATAAAACGGATGTATAATATCAGCTCCCAGATCCGTTGCATATAGAAATTGTTACAAAAAAAACTTCCTTTTCACATGTTTTACGTATAAATGTATATTTATCGATTTTTTTTTTCAAACTCATATGTTGAAACTATAACGAATTCCGAACTATGACATAAAATCATGAATTGCCGGCCTCCCAAGTAAACCACATTGTAGCTCTTTTAAGGAATGCTGTCAAATGCGCTAGAATTAAGAACCTCGCCTTTTCATCTACATGTAACAGACCCCCCTCCCCCTCTCCGCCCCCAAGAACCTCACCTACATTTAACAGACCCCGCTCCCCCTCTCCGCCCCCGAGAACCTCTCCTACGTGTAACAGCCCCCCCCCCCCCCCCCCGAAAAAAAAAATAACCCTATAAAATTGTCTTGATCAACCTACGACTCTAAATTTAAAAGAAAACTGGAAAACATATTGAATGAAAAGAAATAAAATAATACAAGACATCTCTGTTTCCTAATAACACGTCGCCTGTCTATAATATAGCTATATCAAACTTTATATTTAATACGTATATTTGAAAGGTAGCAGACAAATTTCATTAATCTATAATAATTATCTTTAACGACGACTTTGAAGGGTTACTCCCTGTAATTTTGTCATCTTTTCATAATCTTTAATATAAGTTTTAAACATGGTAACAATCCCACCACTAGATCCGCCCATGATCAATACAACATTAATACACAGTACATTAAGTTCATTGGTTTTCAGAAAACAAAAAATGTCCGTTTCCTCAGATTTCTGAAAACTCGTCAACCTGGAAATAAACATCGCGTACAAAACATTATGTAGCCTAACACAGTGTACAGATATGGTACTGGGAAATAACAGATAAAGAAATCTTCATTTACAAACACAAATATTTTTTGGCTTTAGTTTGTTTACCGGGAAAAGTAGCATGACTTATCGTAAGAAGAACTGTTTGGAAAATAAATTATATTTAACAAGATCTTAGATATTGCTTAATAAGTTCTCACCTTTGTTTTCTTGTTCCACTCTGGATTTTATTTTTGATTAAACATTTGAAATTAAACTGAATAAAAAGAAAGAAATAATAAAAACTTACCTTGTTATATACAAATCGAAACACAAACTGAAGAAAATAAGTAATATTAACTACATAATCAGCCATATTGACCTTGATACTGTGTTGACTTATGATAGTTATAATATTGTATTTATACTAAAACATAACAACTAACTTACCTTATTATAAATCTGTGATACACAGAGGAGTTGATTTATTGTAAACTTACCTATTTAACCAGTCAGATTTAAGCTATAACAATATAATATTTATTGTGTGTCCTGTGTCAGTGGCCATACTCTGGTAAACATTAACTCAGACCAAACATCCCGTATTACAGATAAATGTGGTGAGGAGTGTATAGTAGACACAGTATGTCTGTCTATGTTAGTGTACCTCAGTGTAACATCAAACTGATGGTGGATATCAATAACAGACTGTAGCCACCTACCCCACCCTGATGAAGTCATATTTACTCTATATAACGTTACCCCCTGTAACAATGTCATACTTGGTGTAAGGCCGAGGTCCCTGTCACACAGTGTCACGTCATACAGCCATAACCCCTGTAACCTGTCACACTGACACAGTACAGGACCAGGTACCGTGTTAGTGTTAGCTACTTTAACCCACCCCAGATATAATGTCCTCAGTGACGGTACACAGACCTTGTTTATAGTCCTATCTGTGTCATAACCATCAATATAGACCTTGGTCAGTGACTTTGTACTGTGTGGATCACTGAGTAAGTTATTAACTACTGTGTTAGATATACCACGCTCTCCGCCAGTAGGTACCCTATATAAGTACAGTGACCTTATGTCTATATGGTGATCACACAGGAGTTCCCTAGTCCCCCTCACTGTCTCTATGTCACTGGTATGATCAACATAAACATCTGATACATGGAATGTCACTGGGCTGTCTGTCACTGGGCTGTCTGTCACTGGGCTGTCTGTCTGTCCGTACTCTAACTCCCTGAGCCAACTTACCTGTAGTTTGTAGAGTTCCTCCACTGTATCGTTATATTGAGGTGATTCTCTGTATTGACAGATCTCTGTGTCACTGTTTGCCACACTTACAACACGCTGTGATGTAACACTACCCAAACACGGACACATACCACATATAAACATAATAACATTAGATAACTCCATGATAATGACCTCGATATCACACAGATGTTTACAGAATAAATCACTCACCTCTTTGTGGGTGACGATGTAAATAGCAGCAAGGAATTCCTGTACAGATTTGTGGAAGAAATGAACACTCACCTTTTCCTCCATAGCGCTATGTACATCTCTCTGACTGATTAAACCTACATCAAGGGCAAACTGAAATTCTCTCTCACCTATTTCTGTCTCCAAGTCATCTTTCTGAAAAACTAACTTCATTTCTTTAGACAAAAGACCTTCATATGCTACTTTTCCCAGTTTTAACAGTACATTTGAATAATTTTTGATATTTTTCTTTGTAGACATTTGTTTAGGTAAAATAACATTGATTGATTCAAAACTCAATTTTTGAATGTCATATTTAAGATGAGCTCTTTGTATCAACATATTGACCATGGCTATATAGAAACTGGTCATACTGTCCCCTACCTGTTCCCCATCATACCATATCTGTACACAAACTACTGCTAATAAAGGTATCTTTATAAATGATTTTACAGTTTCGTCTTTCAATTTACTTTTGATTTCTTTACATTTTGCCTCAAATTCAGCAGTACCTGGTTTCATTTCATGAAAATGTACAAGTACTTTTTCTATTACAGATTCGATACCTGCGTCGTCCAGTCCCAGTATTTCAATCACTCTATCTTCGTTCTTTACTCCCTGGATTTCAGAAAACTTCCACGGCCGCATGGTGGTGAAGATAACACAGTTTGACATGTTATCTATGTTAGGCATTCCTTTATACTTGAGACGATCTATGACGGACTGATCGGGCTTCCACTCGTCTAGGCCGTCCATCATTATAAAACATCGGTATTTCTTGCTAGATAACACGTGTTTGACTGTTACTTTGAGATCAGTGTCAGATCCTAGAATATCCTGACAAATCATCTCTATGACGTCAGCTCGTGACGGATCTACATGACGTAGTGGTATATGGAAGACGAAATCAAACTGGCTGAGAGCGTTTTCCCATTTGTTTAGCGGTCTGCCGATCATACCTGGCTGTTGAGAGTTGCACCATGTTTTGAGAAACCACTTGCAGTACGTAGTTTTGCCATGAGCGGCTTTCCCTAACATAAACACACGGGGGACCGGCTTACCGTTTTTAGTCAGCATATCCTCGGGACTTTTCACTTCTTTTCCCTCTTTCTGTTCCTCGTGCTGCGCTGACTTTTTCCCCTTACGGTTCTCCTTGACATCCTCCCTGATAACCACTGACGAGAACAGGTGTTCTATTGGTAAGTTATCACCGTCCGTTGTTACCGGTGACAGGGGGATCTCTCGTGTCTGCTCGTCATTCATCTCCATTAGTTTCTGTTTTAAAATGTTCACGCCAGGTTCAACGTCTACAAATTATTAGAGCAAAGCTGACTAATATTGTAACTTCCCAGTTTTAGAATTTATAATTGTACACCCCAAAACCAATATTTGACTATTTTAATAAATGAGATGCAAATATAAGAATGATGTGATTTTCACATTACGACAACATGCAGTTTCGATTATTTTCATCGTAACAATGATTCTCAGCATCACATCAATGATTTTGTCTTAAATTCTAACGTGACTTGAGATTTTCTCCCTATATGTACCATATAATTCGCCTGGTGTAAAATCTCAAACAAACTTTCATTTCGCTAAGCTCCACCCATGCACGTGCAAAGGAGCTCGTGCAGAACAATTATATTAGAATATAAATAAAAACTAGCTATAGCTGGGATTTATTGTCCAGTAATTCCCCTCGTCGGATAAACCAAGCTTCGTGGCTCGGTGATAATTTCATTGGTTTATGCGACTCGTGGAATTACTGGACAACAAACCACGGTTAGCTAGTTTTTATTTCTTAAAAGCAATTCTCTGTAAGAACCAAAGAATTTCAAACCATGTTGGCACGGCATGTCATGGATTTTTGAGATTTTTGGTATGGAATTTCAATATGAAGTACTAGTATGTAAATCAACCCCAGTTTTTTCAAAAAGGTTGTCGTTGCCATGGTAACCGTGTCTGAAGTTTCAAAAATCGGGAAAATCTATAGGACAAGGCATATTTGTAGGCTTCGTTACCATGGAAACAGGTACATTTTAAATCTTAAATTGCTTTGATTATTTTCTTTTAATCCTTATTATTATGCATATTTGTAAAGTTTTTTACATTCATCTCGGATGCCGTATGTATACAAGATGAAAAATTGGGCCAAAACAGGGTATCAAAAGGCTTTGTTTTGGGCAGTCAAAGACCCTTTTTTGCATGTTTTTACTGTTTTACAAGGTTGAAAATTTCATAAAAGCACCAATTTTTGAAGGCCAAATTCTAGTTATCCAATTAGTATCATCTTTGAACTCTACATGAATATAAAAAATAATTGGGCTAATTTGTCCTTTTATATGCAAAGCAGCATCAAATTTAGTTGCTATGGCAACAATGGGCTGAAAGGTTTAAATACGATGAATTTAAACACAACCTCTATCAAACTATCTACGCATGATATTGGAACAGAAGTTCATGTATACATCTATCAGAGGCGTTTTCATATAAAAATGACCTTGAAAATATTTCAAGGTCACCCACTGAATTTTCAAGGTCATTAAACTTTAAGTGACCAGATTTGACGAAAAATCCTGATTTTTCATAAAATGAAGGTGTCAATATTTTAGAAACCTTGAAATATTGAACTTAACAGTAATTTGCCATAAAATGATAAATGTATCACTTATTTCTTAGAACTATTGATTACGTTTCTTCACATCTTCGAATATCTAAATTCTTGGTGAGTATTTTGATATAAAAGGGACGAAATCTGTATTTTTCTTGTTTTTTGACGGAAAAATATTTTCCTATTGAATTGCGACAATTCAATAAACTCTAAGATTTGTCTTTCTTATATTCATGTGCTTTCATAACATATATGACCTATGAAAATATTTAAATAACAAAATCACTAAAATCGGTAACAAAAAAATTTAAAAATCAATATTTTATGCAAAATTTGAGTCTCAAAGTATAAATGACCTTGAACATCAAGCCAATGACCTTGAACATTTTAATTGTTCTTATGTAAAAGATATAAGTCATATCTATACATGCATACATTTTGACAATCTTATGTAGCTCTAAAGAGGAATAAAATCAATTTCAAAGATAATATGCAACAAGCAAAAAGGTCTAATGTTGCCATGGCAACGGTCTTTGACGACAGAATTTAGGTAAAACTCATAAATACCCACTCCAATTTTTCGTTCATTTTATTTGTCAATAAACATACATTTCCATTGATGAATATCACTAGTCTCCTATTGGTGCCTTTTGTGATATTAAAGATTGAAAATGGTCAAAAACACACTAATTTGGCCCTTATTTTCACCTCTATTTTTCGCTTCATTTTGACTTATTTTGGCTTAATACAATAAGCTTCCTGTAATAAATATCACATAACTAAGTGTACTAAGTAAGAATGGAAGTAAGGAAGAATAGACTATATAAAGATGAACAAGCTGTTACAGTGGTATCCATGGCAACGAAGTCTCCGGATCTGGCTTATTTGATTGCCCCAAAAGTGCTATAAATAGAATTACCTCGTAACCATGGCAACCAGAGGTCACATTAGCTGAAAAGTGTTATTTTCATGGTCAGTACTTAATATATACCCATTATACCGAAAATCATCAAAATCCATGACATGCCGTGCCGAACGATTTTGTTCCTTACAGAGAATGGCTATTAAGTAACAACTCTTTCTAGCATCGAAGCATTGATTCCTCGATTCCTTAAAGAGATATTTCGTATAATTATGTTCAACGCTTCGACAAATCATAACAACACTTTGTCACATCAAAACAACTCTTCGTGACAACTTTAGAACGCTTCTTAACATAGAAAAATCGCGTTTTCTACTCATAACTACATTTCGGCATATCGTAACAACGCTTCAACACATCCTGACAACGCTTCAACACATCGTAACAACGCTTTAACACATCGTAACAACGCTTCAACACATCGTAACAACGCTTCAACACATCGTAACAACGCTTCAACACATCGTAACAACGCTTCAACACATCGTAACAACGCTTCAACACATCGTAACAACGCTTTAACACATCGTAACAACGCTTCAACACATCGTAACAACGATACAACACATCGTAACCACGCTTCAACACATCTTAACAACGCTTCAACACATTGTAACAACGCTTCAACACATCGTAACAACGCTTCAACACATCGTAACAACGCTTCAACACATCGTAACAACGCTTCAACACATCGTAACAACGCTTTAACACATCGCAACAACGCTTCAACACATCGTAACAACGCTTCAACACATCGTAACCACGCTTCAACACATCTTAACAACGCTTCAACACATCGTAACAACGCTTCAACACATCGTAACAACGCTTCAACACATCGTAACAACGTTTCATTATAGTGTAATGTTACAACGTTTCATTATATTGTAACAATGCGTCGTCGTATCACTCAAGCACTCCGTCATATTGTTACAACACTTCGTCATATCGCAACAACGTTAACATTTCGTCATATCGTAACAATGCTTCGTCGAAACCCTACCCCTTACAGTTCAAAAGAAGGTCAAAGGTGAAAGACAAGGCCGCTTTGTCAAAAGCCATGATATCAAATGAAAGATCTGGTCATAAGGAATATATATATGTAAAATATCAAATTCCTAACTTTTATAATTCAAAAGTAGATAAAAGGTCAATATTAGGGTCGCTTGGTCAAGTCATGATACCAAATGGAAGATTTTGCAATGGGAAATCTATGTGTGAGATATCAAAACCCTATCTTTTATAGTTTAAATGTAGGTCAAAGGTCAAGGAAACTGGTCATAGGCTAGGGTAAAGTATCTTTTTAAGAAAGTCAAAGGTCAATGTGAAGTTCACTTTGTCAACAATTATGAAATCAAATGAAAGGTCTGGTCATGAGGATTCTACATGTGAAATATCAAAGCCATATCTTCTATAGTTCAATAGATATAGCCACTTTTTTTAAGTAGGTCAAATTCCAAGGTCAAGGTCACTAGGTCAAATTTTGTTGTTGAATATGCTTCGTCAAGTTCCAAGTTGCCGCTCTATTCAGACTTCTCTCAACGGACTTAAACGCAACACCTTAACCAAAATACAGACGGACTTCACCATTTCATAAACCGAATTTTGCTTTGTAATCCAGCCAAAAATCATGAAAAGCACCCCAAAAAAATAAAATTTTCAACCAAAACAATAGACAAAAACACGAATCTATAGAGTTATTAAAAATAGTTCAAAATGAGCATTTTTGACAAAGTTTAAGTCCGAAAGACACACAGACAGGTTGATTCTTATATACCCCCCCCCCCCCCACTTTATTTGCGGGGGTATAAAAATGTGAAAAGTTTACGACGGACGGACGGACATACGGACGCCAGACGGAACCCTTTCAGGTGACCTACAAATTGAAAAAGAAAAAAAATCGGTCCCGCCGGGATTTGAATCCACACCCTTGGGTCATCGGGCATGGAGAACATACCTATGTACAATCTTTTAGAAAATGTTGAAAATCCAAAAGTTTTTTGAAAAGTAGGTCAAAGGTCAAGGTCAAGGTCACAAGGTCAAAAATTTTGGTATCAATGGAAAGGTCTTGTCACAAGGAATACACATGTGAAATATGAAAGCCCTATCACTTACCATTCAAAAGTTATGCTCAATGTTAAAGTTTTTTGAAAAGTAGGTCAAAGGTCAAGGTCAAGGTCACGAGGTCAAAAATTTTGGTATCAATGGAAAGGTCTTGTCACAAAGAATATAAAATGTGAAATATGAAAGCCCTATCACTTACCATTCAAAAGTTATGCCCAATGTTAAAGTTTTTGAAAAGTAGGTCAAAGGTCAAGGTCAAGGTCACGAGGTCAAAAATTTTGGTATCAATGGAAAGGTCTTGTCACAAGGAATACACATGTGATTATGAAAGCCCTATCACTTTCCATTCAAAAGTTATGCCCAATGTTAAAGTTTTTTGAAAAGTAGGTCAAAGGTCAAGGTCAAGGTCACGAGGTCAAAAATTTGGTATCAATGGAAAGGTCTTGTCACAAGGAATACACATGTGAAATATGAAAGCCCTATCATTAACCATTCAAAAGTTATGCCCAATGTTAAAGTTTTTGAAAAGTAGGTCAAAGGTCAAGGTCAAGGTCACGAGGTCAAAAATTTTGGTATCAACGGAAAGGTCTTGTCACAAGGAATACACATGTGAATTATGAAAGCCCTATCACTTTCCATTCAAAAGTTATGCCCAATGTTAAAGTTTTTTGAAAAGTAGGTCAAAGGTCAAGGTCAAGGTCACGAGGTCAAAAATTTTGGTATCAATGGAAAGGTCTTGTCACAAGGAATACACATGTGAAATATGAAAGCCCTATCACTTCCCATTCAAAAGTTATGTCCAATGTTAAAGTTTTTCGGACAAACAGACAAACAGACAAACAGATAAACAGACAAACAGACGGACAGGCCAAAAACTATATGCCCCCGAATCTTTGATTCCGGGGGCATAAAAAGTTTATAAGATGTTGAACATGTCCCACACGGTGAGAATGTTATTCATTAATTTTTATTCCACTTTAGTCATTTCTGTGTTTTAATTTATATATGTTGAAAATGTTAAAGAAACAATTCCAAAACAACCATTTTTTCTTCTTCTTTATATATGAAAATCTTCGGAAGCCAGTTCGTGCCATGTTATATTTTTTTACTATCTCGTAGTTACGAGACGCGTTTCACGTAGTTACGAGAAACTTTTCTCGTAGTTACGGAAAAAAATTCTCGTAGTTACGACAAACTTTTCTCGTAGTTACGAGAAACGTCTTGTAGTTACGAGAACTTTTTCTCGTAGTTATGAGAAACTTTTCTCGTAGTTAAGAGAAACTTTTCCCGTAGTTAAGAGAAACTTTTCCCGTAGTTACGGAAAAAAAATGTCGTTGTTACGAGATTTATATCAACTAGAATAACTACGAGATTTCTTTCCCGTAACTACGAAAATTTTCCCCGTAACTACGAGAAAAGTTTCTCGTAACTACGAGATAGTAAAAAAATATAACATGGCACGAAGTGGCTTCCGTAAAAATCACATGACAGAATGCTTCTCAGTGAAATCTTAAAACGCTTCAGTGGTCACGTGTAATCGCCGTGAGGAAAAAACTAGCGGTACTTTTTATATCAATTGATATAGTTTTACCAGGTAATTTAAAAGAATTGTGAGAATGTGGAACTTTTTCGTTTACTTCTTAATGATAATAACAATAATGTATTTAGCTTATTGATTTATATAATTGATCAAAAGAAATCTATGGATAGTGTCGTTACAGATGAGTAATCTTGATGCCACCTTTGAGTCGAATATGTAGTTACAATTCACCCTTCCACAAAACTCCGTCAAATACTCCGCAAGAGCAAGAACAATAAAATAGTGGGAACTGTGGAAGGGTGAATATGGTGTGGTTGTCAAGTGAGTTAAGTCGCAGACTTCAAATTCTGAGGATATGATGAGGCGTAGGATCGAATCCGAGTGTGTTTTGTTAGAGGTTATGCTTCTTTTTTTTTTTTTGGTCAAACAACCATTACAAAATACCTCTTTTTCATTCTCAAATTGTGTAAAGTTTAAAGAAAAAAGAGAATCCAAGTCATTTCGATCCTAAACGCTCGATGTAAACGTTGCGTAAAGATAGTGTTAATATACGTAAATATCGCGTTAAGTTGTCTTAAAGGTACCTTTAAGCCGGGCTACCACTGTTGCGAATGTAGGAGAGAATGAGCTACGATCAGAGGCGAATGGAAAATCGTGTCGCATTCTTGTATGTTCTCATGAAGTACTTCTCCTCCCTTCTTCTTGGCGCGATAGGCACACGATAGCGCCGCGAATGAAACAAGAATATGCTACGCGTCCGCTACGATAGTGAGGTGAGTGTGGTAAGAATAGAGAAGAATGCGACACGATAAAAAGACACTTGGGCGAATGAGAGGCGAATGCAGGAGATTGAGACACGACTTTAACCCGATTGCGCAGCGATGCAGGAGATTTAGACACGACTTTCATCCTATAGCAATGCGATCAGGACCAGAATTTGACATGAGCAAAATAAAAATCATTTGACATATCCAGGAGCATCAATGCCCTTTACTTTCACCTGTTTCCAGGTTGTTTTCTCAAAGTTTTCAAAATATTGCCCCACACACTTTTACATCAACTCTGAGATAATTATCATTGTCACTGTTGTGTGTGTATGTACTACTATCGTGGCAATATCGTGTCAAGATCGCGGCTGATTCGCGTTGATTTTTTCATTCGCGTCACATTCTCAGCGCATTCGCATCACATTCATGTCGGATTTTTTTCTTGTCGGGGTTCTATCGGGGCTCTTTCGTGGCTCATTCTCACAACCTTGAGAACAAGAATGCACGAGAGTGTGAGGAGAACGCGCTGCGAATGGAGGAGAATGCAAGGCGAATGCATGTGCCGCGAGTGTTAGGCAATACAAATTCAGGCGCGAATGTTTTAAAGCCGGGCTTCCACTGTCGCGAATGTAGAGGAGAATGAGCTACGATCAGAGGCGAATGAACAATCGTGTCACATTCTTGTCTGTTCTCATGAAGTATTTCATGCCTCGAATGCAACAAGGATATGCTACGCGTCCGCCACGATAGCGAGGCGAGAGTGATAAGAATAGAGAAGAATGCGACACGAAGTGCCACGATAAAAAGACACCGAGGCGACACGACACGACTTTAACCCGATAGCGCTGCATGACTCAAGAATGTGACATGAGAAAAATCAAAATCATTTGACATATCTAGGAGCATCAATACCCTTTGTTGACTTTGACCTCTTTCCAGGTTATTTTTCTTGCAAGACATTGTTAAAGTTTTCAAAATATTGATCCGAACACTTTTACATAAACTCTGAGATAATTATTTTTGTCATTGTCGTGTGTGTATGTAGTACTATCGTGGCAATATCGTGTCAAGATCGCGGCTGATTCGCGTTGATTTTTGTTCATTCGCGTCACATTCTCGGCGCATTTGCAACACTATCGTGTCAGATTTTTTTCTTGTCGGGGCTCTATCGTGTCTCATTCTCCTCCACCTTGGGATGCACGCGAATGTGAGAAGAACGCGCTGCGAGTGGAGGAGAACGCGCTGCGAATGGAGGAGAACACACTGCGAATGGAGGAGAATGCAAGGCGAATGCGCTGCGCATGTGCCGCGAGTGTGAGGCGAATAAGAATTCAGACGCGAATGTTTTAAACAGTTTGAAGCATTCGCGTCGGTGTCGCGAACATAGGAGAATGCATGAGAACATGACACGATAGTGACACGATGAGACGAGAATGCCCGCGATTGATAGGAGAATGCGCAATGATTGAACAAAATCACCTAATCGTAGCTCTATTGCCTCTGCATTCGCGACAGTGGAAGCCCGGCTTTAAGCATTTGGTCGGTACCGCGAACAGAGGAGAATGTAGGAGAACAAGACACGATAGTGACACGATGAGACGAGAATACCCGCGATTGAGAGGAGAATGCGCTACGATTAAACAAAATCACCTAATCGCAGCTGTATCGCCTCTGCATTCGCGACAGTAGAAGCCCAGTTTTAAGCTCTATTTACGCTCTCTTTATATTCCCTTTACTCGGAGCGTAGAGATTTACTTTCATCTTGTGAAGAGTATCAAATTAAGTGCAATATATGCACTTTATACTTTCATTTTTTTTAACATTATGTCAATTTGTAATTCAAAGAAAGATGATTTCTCTATAATACGATCTTCTGAAACTCATAATAGATTGCTCAAAATGTCTGTGGGACAGAGCGTGGACAATGTAACCACCCCCCCCCCCCCACACACACATTTTCCCGGCCTTGCCTAATCTTATAAGGATCGAATGGTGACGGACATATGTGTTTCTGCTATTGACCTCTGCGTATAATTTATTTACACCATATTCAATTTTGGTCCATTGAAAAATAATACAATAAAATCAAAGGACTGAAAGTCTTGCGAGTTGGCAAAGTCTAATATTGAATAAAGCCTTTGTTTGTGAAATACGAATGCTCCCGGCGGAGTATAAACACCATTTTTCACCAAGTATGTGAAAGGTCAAGGTCAGGGTCACTGGGCATAAAAATGTTGATATCTATGGAAAAATTGTGTGACAAGGAATACATATGTGAAATATAAAAGCCATATAATTTACCATTCAAAGTTTTTTGGATAAACAGACGGACAGGCCAAAAACTATATACCCCCGAATCTTTGATTCCGGGGTGCATAAAAAGTTTGTTTTTTCTTAATCTCTAAGCGGTATTAGTCCCCTACCAGCATAAATCTAAGTCATAACTTTTAAAGTGTGTCTTACATGTACAAGTACATGCTTATTTTTCTCACATTGTCTAAAAGCGCTTAAAATAAAATTTTATGTACCGGTATTCATTTTCATATGTTGATCAGCCAACGCAGCATTCATGAATGACATCATAAATGTCTGAATTGACATTACAGTTAAAAGGCACGTGAAAATGAAATCTTACCCCATAGGATTAAGACTTATAGAATCTACATGTATCATAAGGTGTGAGCATCGACAAGGAAATGCACTCCGAATGTCCAGAATTTGCTTGTACAATGACAAGACTTGCCGAGTCATGGACAAAAGCAAATCCCAGACAAGAGGTATAGATTTAAGGAATCATTCTTTTATTTTTTTTGGTTGATCGAGGTATCAACACCAAAAATTTAGGGAAAACTGCATTGTGCGCATAGCGCAAGATACACAAATTTTTCCTCAATTTTTGGTGTCGATACCTCGATCAACCAAAAACATATTACATTGATTACTTATCATTTCATTTTGTTGCTTTCCAACGTTTATTTGCGGCTTTGAAACAGTGTTGCTAACGACGTTGCTAAGCACGTACTTCCGTTTGGTGTTGATAAAGGTATCAACAAAATTTCTCGGCCAAACGGAATCGTCGTTTCTTAATAATAACAATAGAAATTAAATGATTTCCTTGTGACGTTATCAATGATCACACCCAAGTGATTGACGTTCGATAAGTTTTCTTTACTTTTCTGCCATCTTTTGATCAAGGTTGAAGCGACGCAGTATGTCGAATATTTTTCTCCTTACCGGTATGTGCAAAAACGTCAAAAATAGTACTTTTCCTATGCCTTATCAAGACTAAACGTCATAGTCAACGTGGATGATCGATTTGCCATTTTGCTTTATACGAGTACAGTTCTGTAAATATGGGATAAAAGAATATTTTTTCCCAGCGTTTCCATGAATATCCAAGCCCACGGTAATAACACGTGATGAAGTGAGTGTGATGGAATACTACAAGTAGTACATGGACATACATGTATATACATTTATTGCAGTCATTAGGTGAAGATTTATTCAGCCTTGAAAAATTATATTCCTCGGGGACAATGCTCTTCTTATAACCCGAACTGTAATGTACATCGTTCATTCACCCAATCAAACACAACACAACACAACCCCCCTCCTTCCCAAAAATCGAACTTCGATAAACAGATAACGACATACAGTAAATAGACGATCTAGTCTTTCGAATTGTGGTTTTTCATAATCCTTTATACAGCAGATAAGAAAATATTAAAATATTCTATCAGTTATTTTCAAGAACTTACTACAAATCCAGTTCGCCGTTCATCGTATGGCCTTCCGAGTGTCCTCTGATCTTAAGACGCAAGAACCATAGCGATTTATATTGACATCAACAGACTATTTTATATCTATCTTTTCATCAATGAAATATAAATCGACATGGTTATAATAACTATCATTAGGCCTAACCTCTGGTCATTCCCCCGGAAAAATACCGCATGGCCGGCATAGCGCAGTGCTACTTTGGACTACTAAAAAGGTGAATTCCTACGCGATACGAGAACTATACACCGAATCTTCATTACAAATAGCTCTATAGACCATTTTTTTACTCCAATAATCGCATTGGAATCATCATTTACAACTTGCACTCATTGTGTCGTTTAAAATGTTTTGTCCAAATAATAGTGGTACTATTTCTTACTAAAGTAAGACTACAGATTTTTGACCGTTGCACGGTTCGTGTAGGCCCTAACTGGGGCATTCGATTCCAATGAATAGTTGGCTTTGCCAACTCAAAAAACATGTGTTTGTGGAAACACGAATGCCCCCGTTGGCATCTTTGTCGGTAAAACAGCTGAAAAGTAGTTCATTTTCAGGTCAAGGTGAAAAGGTCAAATTTGGTATTCATGGAAAGGAGTCATATGTGAAATATGAAAGCTCTATAACTTACTATTCAAACGTCATGGCTAAAGTTTAGATTTTCAAAAGTAGGTCAAACTCCAAGGTCAAGGACAAAAGGTAAAAAAAAAATTGGTATCAATAAAAGGTCTTGTCACAAAGTCTGAAGGAATACGCAGGTGAAATATGAAATCCCTGTCACTTAGCATTCAAAAGTAATGACCAAGGTTAAAGTTTTTCAAAAGTAGGTCAAATTCCAAGGTCAAGGTCACAAGGTCAAATATTTTGGTACCCATGGAAAGGTGCTGTCACAAGGAATACCATGTGATATATGAAAGCCCTTTAACTTACCATTCAAAAATTATGGCCAAGGTTAAAGTTTTTCAAAAGTATGTCAAATTCCAAGGTCAAGGTCACAAGGTAAAAAATGTTGGTATCCATGGAAAGGTGTTGTCACAAGGAATACACATGTGGAATATGAAAGCCCTATCACTTACCCATCAAAATATATGGCCATGGTTAAAGTTTTTTCAAAAGTAGGTCAAACTCCAAGGTCAAGGTCATAATGTAAAAACTTTTAGTATCCATGGAAAGTGTTGTCACAAGGAATACACATTTGAAATATGAAAGTCCTACCACTTACCATTCAAAACTTATTGCCATGGTTAAAGTTTTTGCGGACAAACAGACAGACAGACGGACGGACAGACCAAAAACTATATGCCCCCGAATCTTCGATTATGGGGGCATAAAAAGGGGAAAGGGTGGGGGTACAATCCCTTCCGAGTCGATTTTACTTATGATGTGACCTGCTCTATCCTTTTTATCTTTTTATTTTCGTTTGTTTATTTACATCTCTTGTTTTCATATATTCATTTTTATTGATATTTCTTTCTCAGATAAAATAGCCTAGCATTTATGTTGGCTATGGAAAGCCGTAGGGTACCCCGACATTATTATTATTTTTCCTTACAAAAATACATCCAAATAAAAATGTTGAACCAAAAAAATAAAGATGTTACTTTTTTCTAGAACGACATTATTTTTATTTTGATCCAAAATAATAATCTTGCTAGTGGCTCAGTTTTTTTTTTATTTTATCTAGAGTCATCATTATAGTGAAAATAAAAATGTCGTCATCAAGCATGA
This sequence comes from Pinctada imbricata, assembly GCA_033119305.1. NCBI lineage: Eukaryota > Metazoa > Mollusca > Bivalvia > Pterioida > Pteriidae > Pinctada > Pinctada imbricata. Next base: position 56,410,474 of record VSWD01000001.1, read on the forward strand.
TTCTGCAACATCTTTATTGTCTAGCCCATGTGATGTAAAAACAATAATGTCGTCTTTAAAAAGCAAGCTGGATTATAATTATTGTCTGATCAAGGTCATTTAAATTATAATTCTTTCCCTTCCAGGAAAAAAAACTAGCACGCTTTTTTTTTTATTTTTGACCGATTATAATAATAATGTTGCTTGCAAGAACACGTTTTTATTTTCATAATGCGACCGTGTTTATTTTTATTACAAAGAGAGATAACGCTGACTTCGGTACACCAGAATAATAATAACGCTGCACAAATGCCTGCATTATCTCGAGTGTGACGGATGCATCATATCAATCGTGACGCTATTGCTAGAGTTATCTTTCTTTCCTCGTTCGGTGGAAAGTAAAAGGCCGTGGACCATTCCAAATACAGTTTTAAATGGGCGCATTGATATTTGGTTTCAGGGCCCTTATTCAAACTTTTTCTTTGATCTATGACTGTTTAGGATAAGAACAAAATATTGTTTCAATCGACCAATTGGAATCTTACACAAAATTTAAGATAAAATAAAATAACACAGTATTGTTTAATGAATATGGGCCGATCTAGGGTTTTCAGTGGGAAGGGGGGGGGGGGGGGGTGTGAACAAAAACCAAAAGAGTAGAGGTGTCTGGGAGTGAGTGTATCCAGGGATGAAACCTGGTAGGGTCTCAGAGGGGCACGCAAAATTGATTCATTTACAATTTTCAAAACCTCTTTCAAAGCGAGTAGCTCTGTGTATGTGTAGGTTAGGGGTGTGTGTTTGGAGGGGGGGTTTATAGTTTGCCCCCTCCTGTAAAAGGGGTGGGGTAGGGTGGGGCTTGGATGAAAACCCTTTTCACAATCCCGACTTATGGTACCAGTTTCTATACCTCCCTTTGTGACCATGACCTTTGACCATGACAATCAATTGGGTCCCCCCCCTCCGCCGTTGACATCTAGCATGCAAAGTTTGAAGAGGATCGGAATTAAATTGTGACCTCTAAAGTATCTATGGGCTCTTTGTATGGGCCTTTGTGGTCATGACATTTGACCTCTTACCCTTAAAATCAAAGTTTCACCACTTGCATGAAAAGTTTAATGAAGATAAGAAGTAAACTTCGACATTTAGAGCGTCTACATTGTGACCTTGGCTTTTGACCTCTGACCTTGAAATCAAATAAGTGTTGTCCTCTCCCCATGGACAACTTTGAATTCATGCAAAGTTTGATGAAGATCGAATTTCAAAGTAAATTATGACCGCTAGAGTTACAACAAGCTTTTCTTCTGGCTTTGATCAACCAAAAAAAAAAAAAAAATTACAATGATTCCTTAAATGATAACAAGAATTTGGACTTCAAAAACAAGTGCTTTTATGAAATTCACAACTTTTGTTAAACAGTAAAAACATGCATAAAAGGGCCTTTAATTGCCAAAAACAGTGCCTTTTGTTACCCTGTTTCGGCCCAGTTTTTCATCATGTATAGAAAAGGCATCCGAGATTAATTTAAAATAAAAAACTTTACAAATATGTATAATAAAAAGGATTGAGAGAAAATAATCAAAGTATTTCAGATTAAAAAAGTACCTGTTTTCATCGTGACGAAGCCTACAAATATACCTCGTCCTATCAATTTTGCCCGATTTTTGAAACTTCAGAAACCATTACCATGGCAACGACAACGCTTTTGAAACAAGTTAAAAGTCATGTTTGTAAAACATTAATGCCCCCCTACCCCTTCTGTGATTAAAGTCCGTCACAACTATATACTTGATTTTCATTTGATGTGTCTGTACACAAAATTTCATTTCAATATGTGAATCCACTCCAGAGGTATTGAACGGAAACTGATGTCGTGGACCGACCGACGGACCGACGGACCGATAGACAGAAAGTCAGACAGCGGCAAAGCAATATGTCCCCTCTTCTTCAAAGGGGGCATAAAAATTTTTGATTGAACCCAAATATGAACTTAACCTAGATTTTTATTTGATGTGTCTGAAAACAAAATTTCATTTCAATATGTAACTCCACTCAAGAGATATTGAACGGAAACCCTGAAATTTTGATATTTTTCGAAGTGCAAGGGGCATAACTCTGTCAAAATCTTGTTCATCGGACCTAAATATGAACTTGACCTAGTAGATTTTCATTTGATGTGTCTGTATACAAAATTTCATTTCAATATGTAACTCCACTCAAGAGATATTGAACAGAAACCCTGAAGTTTTGGTATTTTTCAAAGTGCAAGGGGCATAACTCTGTCCAAATTTTTTTGATCGGACCTAAATATGAACTTGACCTAGATTTTCATTTGATGTGTCTGTATACAAAATTTCATTTCTATATGTAACTCCACTCAAGAGATATTGAACGGAAACCCTGAAATTTTGGTATTTTTCGAAGTGCAAGGGGCATTACTCTGTCAAAATTTTGTTGATTGGACCCAAATAAGAACTTGACCTAGATTGTCATTTGATGTATCCGTATACAAAATTTCATTTCAATATGTAACTCCACTCAAGAGATATTGAACGGAAACCCTGAAAGTTTGGTTTTTTCAAAGTGCAAGGGGCATAACTCTGTCAAAATTTTGTTGATCGGACCCAAATATACACTTGACCTAGATTTTCATTTGATGTGTCTGTATACAAAATTTCATTTCAATATGTAACTACACTCAAGAGATATTGAACAGAAACCCTGAAATTTTGGTATTTTTCGAAGTGCAGGGGGCATAACTCTGTCAAAATTTTTTCGATCGGACCTTAATACGAACTTGACCTGGATTTTCATTTGATGTGTCTGTATACAAAATTTCATTTCAATATGTAACTCCATTCAAGAGATATTGAACGGAAACCCTGAAATTTTGGTATTTTTCGAAATGCAAGGGGCATAACTCTGTCAATTTTTTTTGATCGGACCCATATATGAACTTGACCTAGATTTTTGTTTGATGTGTCTGTATACAAAATTTCATTTCAATATGTAACTCCATTCAAGAGATATTGAACGGAAACCCTGAAATTTTGGTATTTTTCGAAATGCAAGGGGCATACATTTAACTCTGTCAAAATTTTTTTGATCGGACCCAAATATGAAATTGACCTAGATTTTCATTTGATGTGTCTGTATACAAAATTTCATTTCAATATGTGAATCCATTCCAGAGATATTGAACGGAAACTGATGTTGCGGACCGACCGACAGACCGACCGACAGACCGACAGACCGACCGACAGCGGCAAACCTATATGTCCCCTCTTCTTCGAAGGGGGGGATAAAAAAGTGGGGTTGGTTTGCATACTAGTACTTCATATTGAACTTCTATACCAAAAAATCTCTAAAATCGATGGCAAGCCGTGCCAACATGTCATTGAAATTCTTTGGTTCTTACGGAGAATTGTTGTTAAACGTAATACATGTATATTTCCGTTCGATCTCTCACTTGGAAATCGATGTGCCTCTAGATTTTTCAGTGTGCCCTATGAAAAATCCGTGATTTTGTTTGTTCCTTCTTCAAATCTCGTTTTTATATTGGGTTTGAGGAGCTAAGAGCTGCAGGGTTTTTTTTTATTTTTGGGAAGGTGCCTGTGCCTGTCCCATTTGGGAAATTTTGCGACATTTTGCTGAAATTGGGAAAAATTTTGTACAAATTCTCATCAAAGTATAACCCTAAAGTATCATTTATTAACACTGACAATCCATTGATTTGCTTGCACTGAACATGGGATGAATAAAAAACTTTAAAAAATGCACTTAGGCCATACCAAATTATTTAAATGTTCTTTGGATATTCTTTTGAAAAAAGGGTGCGAGCGAGCGAAAATATAATTATTTTATTTTTTTTAAGTATTGCAGCTTTTAAGGTGCGAGCGAGTGAAATAATACATTTCTGATGTTTTCCGTACTCACAAAGGGATATCCATAGGAATCTGATGACTAGGAAGCCTTGCACATAGCAGTACGGAAAAGATTTTCGAACATTCCCCTCCTTGACTTTCAGTGCCATGTATATGGGACAACAAATTTGCTCCCAACAAAATTTTGCAAACACAAAAAGTATCATTTTCTTCGAAACTTGCACAATCTGAGACTTCTAGAAGCTTTTAAATTTGCAGAAATCAGAACCGACCCTAAAAAATCTTGAGCCAGAAATTTATTGGTGCGGGCGAGCATTTTTTGAATTTTGAAAAATATCGTGCGGGAAATCCAAAGAACATTTAATTAATTTGGTATGGCCTTAGAAATAGGACATTTTGTGCTGACTTCCAGGTTTTTGCTCTTTTTTTCTCAGGTGATTTTTTCATAATTCCTCTTTGGGAATTTCAGGGTGATTTTTTGGGAAAAATAGAGCAAATTTTGCATTGGGAATTTTCGGGGAGCACATAGTCGCGATAGTCGTGTCTGTCCGTCCGTCCGTCCGTCCGTTTGTCTGTCTGTCTGTCTGTCTCCCTCCCTTATCCAGTCCCGTCCGTCCGTCCGAGCTTATATCTCTTACATGTACATCTTTCATCAGAATTTGATAAGAATACTTCACCAAAATATTATTCAGGTCAAGGTATTTCCAATTTTTTTTGGTACCCGAAAATGGGGGGGGGGGGGGGGTTTAGCATATAATTTTACAGAACTGATACAAATGTACTACGTATCTTTTCACTACATCAGCATTTTCAACATATTCCATGCAATTGTTTAGAATGATGTTTCCATGGGGACAAAGGTCACTTAAGGTCACTCTCAAAGGGTCAAGGTCACTTTTAAAAAATGCTTAAAATTGATTTTTCCTAAATAAATCTTTTTTTAAATGCATAAAGAAAATACGGAAGCATAGATGGGACATGGTGAGAAAAAAAATTATCTCGTGAGAACGATCTAGTAACTTGTGCGAACGACTTAGTAACTCGTGAGAACGACTTTGTAGTTTGTGCGCACGACTTTAAAATAACTCGTGCGCACGACTTTTTTTGTCTTCATTCCATTGGTCAATTATCTCGTGCCTACGGCTTTGTAACTTGTGCGAACGAGATGATTAACCAGTAGAAAACTAGGATCAAATAAAATGGCGACAATTGATAATGTTCATGCATGTATATTGAATAAGCTCATCTATCAAAAGCACAGTAAACTTCTTATTTTGTATTAATAAATCATCGGCGATTAATTCTTGGAAGCACACGGACACCCTCGGAACCACCCCCACTCCCTCGATTTCGTAAACAGAGAGAACTTTTACAAAGAACAAACGCTAGTAATACAGTACCCCAAGTCAAATGCTAGGCTCGACGGACCCTTCTCAGTATGGATCAATTTCTCCAGTTTTTATGCATATCTTTTTAAATCAAAGGTTGGCCCCAGTCCCGATGGGTTGGACCCCCTTGGATATTTTCCAGATCCAAACTCATATGAATGAACATTTCTTATGGGGTGGGGACAGTCAAGCCATGCAATCTGGTGAACTTAGTTTACCCCTCGGTCCCTCTTTTAACTCCAACTTCATGGTTCCGTCATATAGGGCACGAAATAAAAAAAGTGCATATTTTTGTCCTTTTGAGCCTGTTTCATATTTAAAAGAAAAAATACAGAAATAAGTACTGGTAATGCTTTGCCTTATCATATTTTACCTATCCATGATGAAAATGTATGAAATCCGACACAAATATGCAAGTATGATAAGTTGATATATCCATTATCTGTCAAAATCGGATGTCCCTAACTATGGGTACTTCAGTTTTACATTTGTATTTCTTTTATTCCACTGAATTTAAACTTGATTTTTTTTTTCGTGGGATTTGTTTATTATATGAAAGAGATTCTGTAAATATCTTATATACCCTAAGTATATTTAGGATGAGCATTTTTTTTGTGATCTATATCACTCTCACTGATTATTTTGTCAGTTGTGTTACCTTTACATAAAGGAAAGAAATCACACAATTAATTCAAATATATTAATTAGGTACACATGTTACAATGTTTTATAATGATTTATCAATTTATATATAAAATAAATTTTAATATTCCGCCAGCTGCAACTAAGATGTTTAAAAGACTTTGGAAAGCACTGTAAGGTTACCTTTTGCACATGTCCATTATGTTACCGTAATTGTACGATAAATGGTGGCATTTTCTGTCTTTTCCTTTCGCTTTTGAAATGAAAGTGTTTACGAAGGCTAGAATTTTGTGCAGTTTTGCATCTCAGATTCTACAATGTGTCTATTTGTACGAAAAGTTCAGTTGTGTTACCATCATTTGTGATACTTTTGAAAAAGTAACACAACTGATATAATTGGTAACATAACTGACACTTAATTGGAAACACAATTGACATTAAATTTTGACTATCTAAATTGAAATCCCCGTTAAAGGAATATTAAGATTCCAAAGATTTATTGATCTTTTGCTCAAATTACTTCTTAGAAATGTATTAATGTTTCAATTTTCTCTGTGAGAAGAAAATGAATGAGATTAAATTAAGTGTTTCTTCACTTGATAACACAACTGACATTTTATGGTAACACAATGTACATTTCATGTTTTATATGGTAAAATAAGTTCATCTAAGTGATTGTGCATCAACTTGACAATATTTTTGTGTGATTCGTTTCGAAGAGTGCCTATTGAAGAAGCATAGTTCTTTAATTGACTAAAAGAGAACAATTATCATTGCATTTCATGAAATGATAACACAACTGACATTAAGGGGTAACACCAATGACATCATTTTATGCCAACTTCTGATACTAGTGTGGTAGAAAGGATTAATTTTGTTAACAGTACGTTTAAGGTGACATATCACTTCAGTATAGGGTACCCTTACAAAAACATAATAGTAACCTACAAGTTAGACTGTACAAAACATATATTCATGGATGAACATTATGGACAATGACAAAGAGTTAATCGTAACATAATAGACATCTGATGAAGACACAACAGAAAACTTTTTTTTTCTGAAATATAAGGAAGTGACAAGATTGAATGGTGTACAACTGATCTTCTCAAAAGTGTCTTATTCTTTTCTCAGTTTGTGCTTTTCATTTTTAATTTATTGATTGATTATAACTAGTTACTGATTGGTAACATAACTGACATGATATGATGATTCACAATATTTTGAATGCAGACTTTGTTAGCCTTATGGTATAACATATGAATAAGCTCAAAATGCATCGAAGATGCAAAATGCCGAGTTGCAAAACTGGAATGTAAGTATGAATAGGCAGACTAACATGAAATGTGTATGGTTTGTAACAACATTTTGTGGTCCTAAATGAAAATTTCTGGATCAAGAAATGGTCTTCTCTTTATTCTATATCAGCATGTAATATATTTTCAAGGATACAGATTTTCTGTGACCTTGATCTTTGACATTTTGACCCAAAAATTAATGGCAAGTTTCATGATTATAGGTGCAATACAGGCTCAAAAATGGTCTGGAAACCATTTTCAATTACCTAAGTCCTGTGACCTTGATCTTTGACCCTTTGACCCCTAAATCAAAAGTGGTCATTTTCTATTCACTGGAAACATTTCTGGCAAGTTACATGATTATAGGTGCAATACAGGCTCAAATTCAGTCGGGAAACCATTTTAATCATCTTAGTCCTGTGACCTTGACCTTTGAACCCCAAAACTGATAGTGGTCATCCTTGATCCATGGGAAACATTTCTGGCAAGCTTCATGATTATAATTGCAATACAGGCTGAAATATGGTCCGAAACCACTTTCAATCATCGGAGTCCTGTGACCTTGACCTTTGACCTTTTGACCCCAAAATCAATAGGGGTCATTCTTGATTCCTGGGAATCATTATTGGCAAGTTTCATGACTTTAGGTGCAATACAGGCTAAAATATGGCCAGGAAACCATTTTCAATCATCAGAGTCCTGTGACCTTGACCTTTGACCTTTTGACCCCAAAATCAAAAGTGGTCATTTTCTATTCACAGGAAACATTTCTGGCAAGTTACATGATTATAGGTGCAATACAGGCTGAAATATGGTCCGAAAACCAATTTCAATCATCTGAGTCCTGTGACCTTGACCTTTGACCTTTTGACCCCAAAATCAATAGGCCTCATCCTTGATTCAAGGGAAACATTTCTGGCAAGTTTCATGATTATAGGTGCAATACAGGCTGAAATATGGTCCGGAAACCATTTTCAATCATCTGAGACCTGTGACCTTGACCTTTGACCTTTTGACTCCAAAATCAATAGGCCTCATCCTTGATTCAAGGGAAACATTTCTGGCAAGTTTCATGATTTTAGGTGCAATACAGGCTGAAATATGGTCCAGAAACCATTTTCAATCATCTGAGTCCTGTGACCTTGACTTTTGACCTTTTGACCCCAAAATCAATAGGCCTCATCCCTGATTCAAGGGAAACATTTATGGCAAGTTTCATGATTATAGGTGCAATACAGGCTGAAATATGGTCCAGAAACCATTTTCAATCATCTGAGTCCTGTGACCTTGACCTTTGACCTTTTGACCCCAAAATCAATAGGCCTCATCCCTGATTCAAGGGAAACATTTATGGCAAGTTTCATGATTTTAGGTGCAATACAGGCTGAAATATGGTCCGGAAACCATTTTCAATCATCTGAGACCTGTGACCTTGACCTTTGACCTTTTGACCCCAAAATCAATAGGCCTCATCCTTGATTCAAGGGAAACATTTCTGGCAAGTTTCATGATTATAGGTGCAATACAGGCTGAAATATGGTCCGGAAACCATTTTCAATCATCTGAGTCCTGTGACCTTGACCTTTGACCTTTTGACCCCAAAATCAATAGGGCTCATCCTTGACTAATGGTGAGTAAGTGTATGAAGTTTCATTGTTATAGCCTCTTTCGTAGTTGACTTATAGTCCGGAAACCAATTGTTGACGCCTTCCCGCCCGCCCGCCCACCCACCCGTCTCACATCAAATTAAGAGACGAGTTTTGCAACTCGGCTAAAAAATGAAGACAAATTAGCTTCCAAAATTTGTAAATACACTATGTTCATTGTTTTTGTGATAAAATCAGTTACATTGACATTAGGCAATATTCACTTCAGTTGACTATCATATGCACCAATATCAACAAATGCTCACATCTTGAACAGTAAAGTGAAATGGAGTCTATATCATGCTAACGCTCTAATAGAGTTTATGAAACTAGCATTTCGGTATCACAGAATATTCTTTTTCATTATTTTCTGATTTTCATGCTGAAGTACACTTGAAGCAATCGCTTTTTGATAAAATATCCAAAGCAAGCATAAAGCTAGATGACAAAGCAGGCTAATTCAATGAATGTATCACTCAAAACATCTATAAGTAGAAAAAAAAGTCAGAAAATGATTGTTAAGCTGGGCTAAACATCAAAAGAAATCGAAAAAAAAAAAAATCAGAATATTGATTAGAATTACAAAATCAAGGTCATGATTGATATGGATCCATAAGATTGTTTGTTTTGAAATAATTCAAGCCTATATTGCCTGTGTTACAGACGTTTGGTACTGTAACACTTAAATGCTCATTAATTTTATTTCCAATAGTTAGAGCAGTCTGATTAACAATTTTGTTGCCTTATTATTCTGAAATATTCTTATCTGATTTGAAAAAATATCTTAAACTAGATGTGATTCTGATTACATATTTAAAGTGATATTAAAACTATAAAAAATATATGTTGTGCTTTGATTCAGTTTAAAATTGCTAAAGATTTCTTCAACTTCTTATCGCCTTGTTGTATTATTTTCCTATTACTTTTGTCTATGTTCTGATGAGATGATAAGTACATTCTTAATTACTGCTGTTTTGTATAAACTGAACATCATTTTATGGAGAAAATCTAACAGAAAATCAAGTGAAGTTGTGAACACTATGATGCATATCATCATAAATGTCATTTGTGTTACTGTCTGTCAATTGTGTTACCATGAATCATCACTACTACGCATAAATCGCTCATCAACAATTCCAAACAGATTAAATAGTCTTAGAATTAAGTTATATTAAAATAACTAGCATTTAATTTCCCTTTCATCTTAAAATGAACTTCATTTTGCTTATATAAATCTGTATATGTCATTTGTGTTACCATTTTGTCCGTCGTGTTACTGCTTAGTCATTTGTGTTACCTTCAATATTTTGGGGAAAAATTAATGGAGTAGAGCATATATCCTTTTTAAATTTGCTTTAAGTAATTTTGTTTTCTCGCAAATAATTAAGTACATGAAAAAAGTTACGGAATTTCATTTTTAAATCATCTTAAATGATGATTTCCAATTATCCAAAAACTAACTTTTCGCAAACAATGCTTTATGTTACCATTTATCTTGAGAAAACGATATCATATCATAAATTTTCTTCAAGAGGCTGATAAAATCAATATATTTTTAGAGAAACAAACATGTAATAAATTGGAAAAAAAATATTATAATTTCTATGACAATTTTTTGTTTGGTAACACAATGGACATTTCAAATCAATGACATGTATGTATTGACCTCCATCTCAATATCAAAACAAGTTTAAGCTTACATATTCTAGAATTTGGCCCATTGGATGTTTACAAATTGATATTAGAAAGAAAATTCATTGAAATCGAAAATCAATTTCTCAGATTTATGGTTCGCAAAATGTGTACTTTTTTTGATATCGTGCCATATATCAATATGTTTGTTTGCTGCGTACAAAGTTTCAGCACAATAATGTTGATTTGTTTTGAAATAATTCAGCGAAAATGAAGCGCGATTGGCATTATTTCTAACCACGCAATTTGTGGCAAAATTCATCACATTTTCATATCCTCTATTTTCAAAATTGTCTGAGTGAGTTGTCTTCCTTCAACTTTGATCTAAGAATTTTTTTAATACAAAAACTTCATACTGTATTTTTAGAATTCAAATGATTTTTTCCGAGAGGGGTGAAACGATCGGTAAAAATTGCGTTAAATCACAAAGAAAAAGAAATTTCTGGTCTCGTATTGTAATTCTATTCCTTATTCTGTGGCATTCACTAAATTAGCAAACTAATAATATGCAAATATCGATATAACGACTCGCAATAAGGGAAAAACGCACTCACCCTCTTTATTTTCTACGGAAGCCCTAGGTGACACGTATGAATTAAAATTTATCTGGCGTCCGCCACTTAATTATCTGGCGATCGCAACTTAATCAATCTGGCGGCCGCCACATAATTATCTGGCGGCCGCCACTTAATTATGTGGCGGTCGCAAGATAAACTAAGTGGCGGTCGCCAGATAAATTAAGTGGCGGCCGCCAGTTAAATAAAGTGGCGGCCGCCACATAATTATGTGGCGGCCACATAAATATCTGGCGGCCGCCACTTAATCTATGTGGCGGCCGCCACATAATTATCTGGCGGCCACCAGATAAATCTTTTGTTACATTGTATCTGGGTATTTTGTATCTGTAATTTCAAAAATATTAAAATAGAGGATGAATTTAGCACCCTAGAACAGAAAGAACATGTTATGCATTGATTTTGTTTCAATCTATTGTAAATTATGTCGCGGCCGCCACTTTAATTATGTGGCGGCCGCCAGATAATTATATGGCGGCCGCCAGATAATTTATAATTCATACCTGTCACCTACGGTCTTCCGTTTTACGTTAAATGAAAATCAAATTCTTTTAATATTATTCTTTTTCATCGAAAATAATAATAAAAAAAAATGGCCGGGGGGGGGGGGGGGGGGCTGGATCCAGCATTTCGACATGCATGCTAAATTTCATCTTCACTTTATATTTTTCTTATTAAATACGGTTATAATAAGCACAAAACCACATATAATTTAAAATTTTTGAGAAGAAAATGAAAATGAGGGAGCGAGGTTGGTTCAGTGCCCTCAAGAGGGGTCGAAGGGGGGGGGGGGGCGGTCGGGCGCCGTAAATTGAATGGGAGTGTATCTGTACCTCGGATAAATGTTAAACTCATCAAGTTCCATTCTGTTCCACTATCTGCTTTCTTTCATAAAATAATAACAACACTTGAACGCTTCTGTATATAACTTTTTGGTACGAAGTATGTATATTCATGAACACTGGCTCATTAATGCTGAATTCGACGTCAGGTTAACGATGAAATATCAAAAATGCACATATCAATCGTATGTGATATGTTTTATTTGAAGTATATATCGCAGAATGTACACTTAAAATTCAACAAAAAAATTAAGATTCCTTAGGCACAGCCCATTTGATATTCGGGGGGGGGGGAGCTTGGGTTTTTTGTCGGAGCAAGATTATTTTTTTCGCCCCAGACCGGGGCAAAATTATTTTTTCTTGCAAAGTTGTAGCAAGGATTTTTTTTAACAAAGTGATGCGCATATTAAGAATGTTTGTGTTGTTAATAGAAATTATATTATATATATATTTTTACTCAAAACGCTAAATATTATGGAATCCTGTTTGGATCCCTTCGCATCATCGTGCCATCGCCGCCGATGATACGATGACGATGCTACGATGTAACGATGGCGATGGCACGATGCTGCGATGTTACGAAGCCACGATGGCGAAGATACGATGTTACAATGGCGAAGATACGATGTCGATGATGCGATGTTCACATCGTATCATCGCCATCGTACATGTAACATCGTGTCATAGACATCGTAATATCATGTCATCACCATCGTAGCATCGTATTATTTTACGCATGCGCGGTGGATTATTACGGATGCCCGTTAGCGCAAACCATTCTTTAAGATCCAGAGAATGTGAAATTACGGCCAAGATATTTATATAATGAGGCATTATGTACTACCTCATATTTTAGATGTAAATTTATCATTAATAAGATTTCTTTCTAGGGTGTTTTCTCATTTACAAAATGGACCAGGAAATAAAAGTGGTCAAAATGAACCCAAATTTTCGATCATTATCAGACAAAAATTATAGAATAGACGCAGTCCTCTCAATACCTCATGTTTAGAATGGTTCAGGCTCCATCTGTCTGGACATAATATGTTTGTAGCCCCGACCCTTTCTTCTGAAGCCCCCGTTCCACTGCAATCCCGCTGTACCTACGTTCATTCCCGACCTCGAAAATTGCCAGGTCGGGAGAGACTGGCTCTTAGTCGTACCTTGGTCTGGTACAGCGTATGTTGGTCTAAAATCGATCGGTATTAGAGCGGGCACGCTTTAGAGGTCAGGAAAAGTTTCCCGTATTCTTTCAACCGGTTGAAAAAATACGGGAAACTTTCCCGCTCTCTTTGTGGTCGTGAAATAGTCGGCGCTTGGTCGTGATAGTCGGGGGTACAGCCTAGGTTAATCGCGTCTTGGTCGGGAAGGAGTGTTGTTTGAGCGTGGTCTGATCGGCATTTAACTAAACCCCGCTCTCTTCACGCATAAGATACGCTTTGATTACGCCCTGTTCCCGATCTTTACCCGTCTATTTTACGCTCTTACCACGATCTATCAACTACAGATTCAATGTTTGCTGATCTTACCAAGACCTTTTCATGATCATCTTGCGACCTATTCACGCTCTATATGACCAAGTTACGACCAAACGACGCTTCAAATAGGATAGATAGATATTTATTCGGTAAAACAATGTCAATAACATATACAAATAAAATCTGTGTTGAAAAACAATGCAAAAAACTTTTACATAGTTGGCATCCCAATCAGTAATATTACTGAATTTTCAATTTATTAGTTAATATATCCACATGACTAGTTAAAGAAAAAAACAAATATCACAGTTTTCAAGACATTGCTTACCAGGATAGCCCATAAAAGGCCTAGAGCTTATAGGATATGTGCATATTTCATTCATTTTCTCGCACTGATATTGATTTGTTCAAAATACTTATTATCAAAATGTCGCGGCGCCGATTCTTGGCTATCCAATGCCACTTTTTAAGTAAGGATTTTTTTTTTATTTTGATGGCGACACTTCTGGGAAAGGCTTGGACAAAACGAGAAATATAGGCTTCTTCTTGGCCGATACGATCATTGGATGACAAATGAGATCAGTTTAAGTTAGAAATTGTGTTTTGAGCGGGAATGCATCGGGGACAGTCGGAAACAGATCGGGGTTGCATCGGGAATAGATCGGGTTTTGGTCGGGAATAGATCGGAGTTTGATCGGATAGAACGGGACTTGGTCGGCAATATGATCGTGAGTAGAGCGGGTAAAGCGTGAGTAAGTCCGCGATGAAACGTGAATCGGTCATAAATTGATCAGGGATCGGTCGGGAATAGAGCGTGATGTCAAGAAAAAAATGAAAAGGTCGGGAACGTTTTACCCGCTCTTGTGAAAATTGTGGTCGGGAATGGTCGTAGGTACAGCGGGATTGCAGTGGAACGGTGGCTTCAGATAATCTTCCCCTCCCCTACAGATGAAAATCAGTCGAACCCCGCATAATATAAAATGCCAAGTCATTTGATATATAAACTATGAACGTGCTTATTAAGTGATATCAAAGATACATTTGATGAAGCTAAGGCCAAGGGCGGATCTTAAGGAGGCAAGATTGGTTGGGTCTAATTAGAATCAAGAATTTGCCAAAAATGCTGAAATTTTCGGTTTCTGTGGATGTATAATGCCTTATTAAAACAAGTATTAGCTTTTACAAAAAGCTTGCCGGCAGTTAGCTGACATTAAATGTTGTAAAATTCTAGTAAGGAAAAAATGGAATAAACGATTTTTATTCTTGTTAGACCAATCGCACATTTCCGTGCTTTTCCGTTTTTTTTTTCCGAGTCAAGCTACGGAAATTTCCGAGGATCTATGATTTGTTGTAGGACGTATAGGTACAAAGACTTTTCGATGCATCTTTCGGAAGAAAATGCACTGATACGATATGACTTTCATTTGTCAAGTCATCTTATGCACAGATTCAGAATAACCTTGACGAATATTTGCATATTTTGTAGTTGTCCACCAATCATATTGCCAAGAGTTATTTTATCCGTGCAAGTATGTCACGATTGATTACAGTATACCGGCAGTCATGACTGCCGGTAATCAGGCTTCGCCTAACAAGCTGGACAACCCCTCCCCCAACCCCCTTATCGTTGAAAAGATATACCAAGTAGTTTTTCAGCTAGCAAAAGTTGCATTGGGTCATCAGCTTTGAGTTAAGGGTCTGAGCGTCATTGCGAAGTCCAGTTGGGAGAGGGGGGGGGGGCTCCTCGACGGAAGAATTATTTTTATGGTGAAGGAGCTGGCATTTGTAAGATAAGAAAATACTGAAATGAAGTATTAGCAATTAGAAATCTTGTTTGGAAAGAAATCATTTATTGTTTTAAGATTGATCAAATGAAGAAATCTTACGACAGGGGACGCTTGCAAGTACGCAAAATCGTACTCATCGTTTTCGCAAAAAAAAGGAGTGTCGCTAAAAGAAGTTGGCCATTATTATATGTATACATGTTTTAAAAGCAAACTACTGTCGGTTAAATTCCAGAAAGCACCGATTTGAATATACATTTTATTTCAAAATTTTAGTAGGTTTATACATTCTTTTCACGCACTGATTGCTATCAATGTGCATGTGTTCAGTTGGGAATGCAGGGTTATTCAATATCTGTAAGTGGCCG
The DNA here is from genome assembly GCA_033119305.1 of Pinctada imbricata. NCBI lineage: Eukaryota > Metazoa > Mollusca > Bivalvia > Pterioida > Pteriidae > Pinctada > Pinctada imbricata. The sequence goes on from VSWD01000001.1 coordinate 56,426,047, forward strand.
TACATCTATTTTTGGCGAAAAACGACTGTCACAGCATTTCATGTGCATGTCGGATTATTTTCGCATCTTTATTTAGATCTTAGGTTCACCATACGCTTGATCCCTTTAGTCTAATTTCATTTCTACTGCGCTTCAGAAGTCACCATTTTCCTTCATTTTTCAAAATGTTTCTCTGAGAAGGCCCCGAACTCCCATAAACGAGAGGGAAAAACTCATAGCATTTCGGTTCAACAAATCATCCCCTTCTGTGTTGACCCCTCTATAGACGTCCACGTCGAAAACACCCTAACAACGCCCCTCGGCGAGTGAAGGGGAGGGTATTTAATCATTACATACCACAAATCCGATCCCCTTTGCTTTAAGGGTACCCTATCTGAAGTTTATTAGTATAATTATCAGAAAAAGACCGATCAAAAAGCAAAGTGTAGGTGTAGAAGGGTTACATCACTTCATGAATTTGATACACGAACAATGCTTTGGTTTGAAATTTTATAGCAAAAGTTAGGTGGCTGCAAAATGATCTGAAAGTCGCCGCATGTGGCCTGAAAAATACCTTTCTACGACGAGTTTAAAGGTGGGGAGGGGTGTGTGCCCCACTCCAATAAAATAAGCATATGGTTATTCATGCCTCTTACCGAACTTCGATGACTTTATTTTCTTTCTGTTACGCTACTTTTCTGGAAAAAAATTCTGTTCAGGACAGCATTTCTCTTATCGGAGTTTATTTTTGGATTGCACTAATGGGCTTTCATAGTAATACACTCGCGCATGCGTAAAATTATGCGATGTAACGATGGCGATGACAAGATGTTACGATGGCGATGACACGATGTTACGATGGCGATGACAAGATGTTACGATGGCGATGACACGATATTACGATGGCGATGACACGATGTTACGATGGCGATGGTACGATGTCACGATGTGAACATCGTATCTTGGCCATCGTATCTTCGCCATCGTGTCATCGTAACTTCGCCATCGTAACATCGTAGCATCGTAACATCGCCATCGTTACATCGTAGCATCGCCATCGTGACATCGCCGGCGATGGCACGATGACACGAAGCGGTCCAAACAGGATTCCATAAGATATAAATATATTACTTTGATTTTATACAAGTATTCAATTCCCTTCTAAACACAGCAGACAGATAAAAGATCAATACAATTCTCAATAAACGAAATTTATATAAGGTACATGTATATAAGAGGGTCTGAGGGGAAGGTCCTCTAGAGAAATTTTTAAATGTAGAATTGTAAATTGGTGAACAACCTAAGTTTTCCTTCCAAGCTTTTAAGAACATATTCATAGAATTAGACTCTATGGGGATACATGCATTATACATATATTAATAGTAATACATAAATATTGATAATATATTTAAGCTTTTAAGGAAGCCCTTTCTTCATTCACATACATGTATACTTTTGATATGTTCAAATGTATGAACTTTGCAATTAGTTGATAATGTTTTGATAGAAAACTATGGCAAGCGAAGCGTTGATAAATTGAAAGCGTTGGCGAGCGAAGCGTTGATAAATTGAAAAATTGATATAAATTGAAAACTGCGGCGAGCGAAGCTAGCTGTCGTACTTTAAAAAATGCAAAGCAGCAAAAGCAATACCCAATAAAGATGAAATCAGTTGGGTGGTTAGAGTTAAAAAGTCCTACTTGCTTGAAACTCCATCACTTTAAAAAGCTTGTAAAAAAGTCAAAACCAGTGAAGCAGGGAATCCATCTAACTGTGATGTTCTGTTATTGTTGCTCATATCAATTAGTTTATATTCTCACCTTTAGTGAATCAACCGCAGCGACACGTAGCACCTCTTCGTATGCTGTACAGAATTTTACGAAACTTTACAGGAAGCAAGTCCTCAAGGTCCTCTACTAAGTTTGTGTTTTTCTTACCGATCGGTCAACAAATATGGCCGCCAAGGGCTCCGATCGGCTGACGCCTATTTGACTTCTCCTTGTAACCGCTGCACGGAATTTCACAAAATCTTACAGGGAGCAAGTTTTGTAGGCGCTGTGGTCTAGGGGATAGGGCGTCGGGCTAGTAATCTTAACATTGTTTGTTCAAGCATTGCTAGGACCATGGGTCGGTCGACGTGATATACTCTTCAATATTATGTGTTTATATACACAAATGTCCTTATCTATGCATTGTTTACATGAATGTGGTGTTTTTAAAAAATAAATTTTTAAAAATAGTTGGTGTTTTACTTGCCGATCGGTCAACAGATATGGCCGCCGATTGCTCTGATTGGCTGACGCATTTTTGACATCTCCAAAACTGATGCTCATAATTTCACGAAACCTTAAAGGAAGCAAGTACTCAAGGGCCTCCACCGAATTATCCACTACCATTCTTTTGTTTTCAACTCAGTTGATCTATATGGCCCCCTTGGGAACCTCGTTTTCTTGCCTTATGATTAAGTCATGATTAAGTCTACGGCCTATTCAAGAGTTTTTCTTTGATTTTTTTTTTTTGATTGACGGATTAAGAAGAGGAGACGCACGTTCTCCCCTCTAAATTTGCAAAAGTCAGAGTTAAACAAAAAAACAAAACAAAAACAAACAAATAAACAATTAGAGATTAATTATTAAATACTTAAGAATTTTATACACTTGTCAAAACTTATAAGTCATGAAAATTCTTGTACATATAATAATCTACACATACGGCTCTTATGAAGTTTCCTTTTGATTTCATGAGAAATATTGAGCAGTACCAGACAAACAAATTCAAATTCAAATTCTTTATTGCATTAAACTCATCATAAAAGTCATTATGCAGTTCATTACATGAAAGTGATGAAATCCACTATTTGTTGGGCATGTGCGATCAATTAATGGAGGACCTTTTGGTGGTTTTTTTTCAATTTGTTTTGTTTTTAATATTCCCATTGGTCAATTAAAACAATATTTTGTTCTTGTCCTAAACAGTCCGCTTTAGCCCTGAACCCAGAGTATTTTGGAATGGTCCGCGGCCTTTTACTTTTCACCGAATGAGGAAAGAAAGATAACTCTAGCAATAGCGTCGACCCAACTCGTCTTGACGCTTGAATCTGTCACGCTTCATATGATGCATGATAATGCAGCCATAGATCGATTTGTGCAGCGTTATTATTATTCTGGTGAAACGAAGTCAGCGTTTTCTCTCTTTGTAATAAAAATAAACACGGTCGCATTATAATAACAACCAGAAGTCGCTGACAAGACTGTAGCTCTCCTGGTTGTTTTTTCTAAAACATCAATTTCCTTTCTTTTTTTTTTTTTAAACCAAGACCATAGGGAGCAGGCGCTCTAACAAATTATAAGTAGCATGACAAAACTACATATCCATTATACTGCAACTATAATAGCACTCATATAATTCATAATATCCGAGATAAAGTATTTCTAAAAAGAATGTCATACCCATTTTCCAAGATCCTAGGGGCCAAGGACTGCTAGCTCAAATGAACTACCAATGACACATCAAGACTTGGATAAAGAATTAACTCCCCATCATAAATAGCTTTAAACGAGAAGAGAGAACAACTATATAGGAAAAATTACCACACCCATTTTCAAAGACCCTAGGGGTATAAGGCTAAAACAAAATATCAGGTGTACATCTATGCCACAGACCAATCATTGCAAAAAGAATTAATTCTACATCATTTATAGTGTCAGAGGGGTTGCAAGCACAAGATTACATTTACTTATATAGGAAAAATGACCACACCCATTTCTGAGACCCTAAGGGTCAGGGGCTAAAACATAAAAACAGGTGCACAACTAGACCAGAGACCCATAATATTGCAATAAGAATTTAGTCAGAGGAGTTGTGAGCGCAAGATTACATAGAGTTATATATGAGAAAATGACCACACCCATTTCTATGACCCTGGGGGTCAGGGGCTCAAACAAAATATCAGCACAACCAGACCACAGACCCATCACATTGCAGAAAGAATTAAGTCTCCATCATTTATAGTGTCAGAGGAGTTGCGAGCACAAGATTCAGGGATTTTTCAAGTCCGTTTTTGGGTCCGATTATCGGACCCATTCCCAACGCCAAATGGCCTGTATTTTCCCAATTTATGGTTGAAATTTCCCAATGTGAACCTCATAATTTTTTTGAAGTGTTCTTCAATAAATAGCAAAATAATGACGACTTAAATACATTGACGATCGATGTGTAAACTGGTCAGAAATCTTATATCCGGTATAGGTTTACGTTTTAATCATCAAATCGTATCTCCAGTATTGGGAACCATGACCATGTCGTCTTACAACAGCAAATTTGATACCAAAAATTGGCAAAAGGGAGTACATCTTCTTTGTAGAGGAGAGATACGTTCTTCAAAATAAAATATTGGATAGTGACTATAAAAGAAACAACAGAAAATAGTTTATGTTCAGTAAACAGAATAGGGCGACTCGGACAGTGGGAATGTCCCCTGTCAAACACTGACTTTGAATCTGAATCCTGATTGATCAAGATGACATTGATCATTAAAGTAGCCCCTCTGACTCTGAACAGATGCCTGTTCCTGATCCTAGAAGATTATCATTATGTCCTTTGAAGTACAATCTAAAGTACAGATAGTTTTATTTGTACTTTGTTTATTTTATTGAAGACACTTTGAATAAGAAGGAACTATATCTCTGTGTAAGGATTTATTCCATTAAGAATCAAATTAAACTGTTGGAAATTCCCAATTTCATTAAAACGCCGCGATTTTTCCCAATTTTACCGGACCCTGGACCCAAAGTAAAATACCCTGAAAAATCCCTGAGATTACATAGAGTTATATAGGAGAAAATGACCACACCCATTTCTAAGACCCTGGGGGTCAGGGGCTCAAACAAAATATCAGGTGCACAATGAGACTACAGACCCATCATATTGCAAAAAGAATTAAGTCTCCATCATTTATAAAGTCAGAGGAGTTGCGAACACAAGATTAAATAGAGTTATATAGGAGAACATGACCACACCCATTTCTAAGACACTGGGGGTCAGGGGGCTCAAACAAAATATCAGGTGCACAACAAGACCACAGACCCATCATATTGCAAAAAGATTTAAGTCTCCATCATTTATAGTGTCAGAGGAGTTGCGAACACAAGGTTACATAGAGTTATATAGGAGGAAATGACCACACCCATTTCTAAGACCCTGGGGGTCAGGGGCTAAAAAAAATATCAGGTGCACAACTAGACTACAGACCCATCATATTGCAAAAAGAATTAAGTCTCCATCATTTATAGTGTCAGAGGAGTTGCGAGCTCAAGATTACATAGAGTTATATAGGAGAAAATGACCACACCCATTTCTAAGACCCTGGGGGTCAGGGGCTCAAACAAAATATCAGGTGCACAACAAGACCACAGACCCATCATATTGCAAAAAAATTAAGTCTCCATCATTTATAGTGTCAGGGCCACAATTAAAAAATTGTTTGTTTCCCCTCCCCCCGGGTCTGTTTTTTCCAAGTGACCCGGCAGGCGGGTACCTTTTTTTTTTTTTTTTTTTTTTTTGGCTGCCACAACTACCTGTATCAATTATGTTTAAAGTCGTTTGAATCCAAATTGCACATTACTGGACTCCTTACAGCTGAGCAGTCGCACTCTGTGTTTCTAATTGATATGATAAAGACTAAGAGCTGGCAGCCGGCGATTTCTCACCTCTTACTTCGGGATTAATCGCCGCCTGCTTTCCGTAAAACATTGGGTAATCAAAGATTACATAGCTCGCCGTTGCAGGTTTTTGTCAAAATTCAAATAACTTCCAAAATACAAAAAGTATTGTCATAAGGATTCTATGCATCTAATGTTAGTCTCATCCGTTAGAGAGCTAAAGATACAGCCAAAGTATAAGTAATTGAATAGTTAATGGTTAAGGTCAAAGTCCAAGGTCAACATCACTGGGTCAAAGGTCATGGTCTCAATTGAACAGTCAGGGGTCCAACTTAAAAAAGTTATAACTTGCCCAAGTAACTGGATTTTAGTATTTATAACTTAAACAAGTTACAACAGCAAACTTTGCACCTCAATATCTCCTCTGAGCATTTTTCTTATGAACTGAGCATTTGTAACTTAACAGATATTAAATTGGACAACCTCCTGGTATATCTCACTATCCAGTGCATGCTCTGGAAGTCTGGCGCAAGGCTCTCAAAAATAGGGTTCTCTGGGGAATATTTCTGTAATCAAATCCTATTTACTAGCAACAGACAATCCAATTCCCAAGAAAATTAGGTCAGAAACATAGTAAAGACCTAGATGCATCTTCTGAATGTGAATATTAACAATGAATCACAATGCTTTGAATATAAAACATGTTTAAATCAAAAACACTGTTATAACTTGTTTAAGTTAATGGAGAAATTCTGAGGAAAATCTGCTTTTTTATTCGTAACTTAATTCAAGTTACAAACTCATGAACATAACTTGTATAAGTTATTACTGATGCAAGTTAATTAACTTCAAGAAGTTATTACTAATATAAGTTGGACCCCTGACTGTTGAAAGGTCCCATCAGAAGAAATCTACATGTGAAATATAAAAGCCCTACCCCTTATAGTTCAAGAGATATAGCCCAGGTTAAAGTTTTTGAAAAGTAGAACAAAGTCCAAGGTCAAGAGGTCAAGATCTCAAATGAAAGATATCATCATAAGGTATCTACTTGTGAAATATGAAAGCCCTACCCCTCATGGTTGAAGAAATATAGCACACTTTAAGGTTTTTGAAAAGTAGGTCAAAGTCCAAGGTCACTAGGTCAAAGATCATGGTTTCAAATGAAAGGTCTCGTCACAAGGTATCTACATGTATAATATGAAAGCCCTACCCCTTATGGTTGTAGAGATACATGTATAGCCCAGGTTAAAGCTTTTTCTACGGACGACGCCAAGGGTATCATGGCATTAGCTCTTCGGACTTTCGTCCCGGCGAGCTCAAAATATCCGTTGTGTCTAAATTTCTATCGCTGGTTAAGTATGAAATGTTTATTAATTACGTTGTCTTGTAAAACCTATTCTATATAAACAAAATTGTCCCAAGATACTCGATAAATATTTCCGCAACAGGTGCATCAAGTGTTTCAGCGCGGCGTAACAGGTCATTTTACGGCAACGTCAAATCTGCGAGAGTAAGATGCACTATAGAACGATTACATCTCGACTTTTTTACGACTTGTAAATATTGAATTTGTATAGATATTGACCACACGCAACCACGAGTCACGGACTATAAATGACCGGCGTTTTCCAGTGCATGATAAAGATGAAATAAGTTTGTATACCTTTCTTTCTCGGTCTGTTTATTGTATGTAAACAGCGTAAGTGAAAAATAATTATAAGAACACATAAAAAATTCATTGTAATATTGAGTCTATTGATAATGACATTCGCGATGCAAAAAGTTAGCACGGACCGCCGACTACCGCTAGAGAAATGTAGGTCAATCATAATAACCGAGTACTTTGATCAGGTAGTAGTTTTCTTACTCACTCGATTTTATGCATTTAGATATTGTCTGCATTTTGGCCCACTCAGCGGAACCTTCCTCTTCATAGCGTTCAAACGCCTATCCGTGAAACGAGATTTCATAAGTTGAGGAACTAGATTGTGCACATGCGTATACATGTAAAGATGGGAACCCACAACACCTGTCGCACTCGCAGAATTCGAAATAGGCACATGCTTGTTTGAAATTTTACATCCGTAGACCGAGCGCTCGTCTATCATGACTTACGACTGAACATGCTCAGTGTTCTCAAAAACTTTGGGAGGATATTTACAATAGGCATGATAGAGAGACATAATTATCGATGTACCAATAAGACGTAAACTGACGGTTCAAAGCCAACGGGAATGGGGGGGGGGGGGGGGGTTTACAGCAAGATTTCTTATAATAATGCAAGAATGAGAAAGCTATTGAGATGATTTACAATTCTATTTGGATACAATGTTGTAGCGTTGAAACTGAAAATGGACATAGCCGTGGTTCGATTTCTGAAAAAAAAAAATATCGGACTTTTTGGCTATAAAAAAATCTGACTCGGCGGCGTTTTTCCTGACCCGGTCGGGGCGAGGGGAAACAAATAATTTTTTAATTATGGCCCAGAGGAGTTGTCCGGACAAGATTACATAGAATTTAATGACCACGCCCATTTTCTAAGACCCTGGGGGTCAGGGAGTGAAACTAAATGTCAGGTGCACAACTAGACCATGGACCAAAAAAAATGCAAAAAGAATTAACTTTCTATCTCTAACAGTTTCAGAGGAGTTGTCCGGACAAGATTACATAGAATTTAATGACCACGCCCATTTTCTAAGACCCTGGGGGTCAGGGAGTGAAACTAAATGTCAGGTGCACAACTAGACCATGGTCCAAGTAAAATGCAAAAAGAATTAACTTTCTATCTCTTACAGTTTCAGAGGAGTTGTCCGGACAAGAATTGTTTACGGACAGACGGACAGGCAGACAGACGGACAGACGGACGGACGCCGGACAAAGGGTGATCGCATAAGCTCGACTGGTCTGAGACCAGTAGAGCTAAAAACGTGCTCTTGCAAGCAACATTATTATTATAATCGGTCAAAATTTAAAAAGTGTGCTAGTTTTTTTTTTTCCTGGAAGGGAAAGAATTATAATTTAAATGACCTTGATCAGACAATAATTATAATCCAGCTTGCTTTTTTAAAGACGACATTATTATTTTTACATCACATAGGCTAGATAATAAAGATGTTGCAGAATCATGCTATGCTTGATGACGACATTTTTATTTTCACAATAATGATGACTCAAGATAAAATAAAAGAAAAAAACTGAGCCAGTAGCAAGATTATTATTTTGGATCAAAATAAAAATAATGTCGTTCTAGAAAAAAGTAACATCTTTATTTTTTTGGTTCATCATTTTTATTTGGATGTATTTTTGTAGGGAAAAATAATAATAATGTAGGGGTACCCTACGGCTTTCCATAGTTGGCATATAGAAAGGACGTCATTTTGAACAAAACATGCCCTAAAGCATTATAAAATGACGTCACAAAAGGATAAATGATACATTGTGACGAAACCGGGATGTCCGAGATGACGTAATTGTTATATGTATCAATTTTCATTCGAAAGGAACGCAACTTAAAGGTAATCTCGCGAACGTCTGTTTTTAGCGTTCGTTTTTACTACAAGCGCCAGTTAGCGTAATTATGACGTCATAATAGGAGAATTCTCCTTGGAATGAACAGAGTTAAACAGGATTTTTTTTCCAGACGGATGCTTTATCTATTCTTTTCATTATGCATTTCATTTTTCTTTTTCATTCCTGAAATTGAGCCAAATCGAAATAATACATTACTTGCAAATTCGATAAGTTTCAAATATTCATATATACATACTTATTAATATTATCATTGTTTTTTTTTTTCATACATTATATATGATATATATATTTGTTTTTTTTTTTTTCATACATTATATATGATATATATATTTAGAATCTACACGATTCACTCCTCTTACGGCATGATTCATTCTGTAAATAGTCTGGGATATATCACTGGGTTGGGTGCAACCCCCCCCCCCTTGATCCTCCAAAACCGGCCTAACCATGCGCGGATCCAGCATTTTTGGCCAGAGGGGGTCCAAAATTGTAGGATGAATACCTATCATGTAGGTATTTTTCAGTGCACATCATGGGGAGGGGGCAACGTGTGCTCTAGGGATTGATTTTTTTAGGGGGGGGGTATTGTTAGCTTTCCTTTCACGTTGAATTTTTTTTAGATATGAAATATCATTTTGTCTTTGATTCGATCAAAATGATTATTTATAAAATTGAATTTCTTACTCCTTATATCGGCGAGCGGAGGGAGCCGCGAAAATTTTGATTAAGTCACATTTTGTCTATATTTCATGAGAATAAATAGATAAGTCATTTTCCCAAATAAACTAACATCATAGAATGTCAAAACCTTGAAAAGATGAGGAAGGTTACATCCTATGAAGAAAGGGACTGTTGAAAATAGGACTTCATGAGGCCCAAGACAGTTATATAAATTATTTAGTATAAAAATTGAAAATGATTTAAGGAATTCTGCAGAAAAATAATTGTGTATTTGTAAATGGCGAGCGAAGTGAGCCGAAATTTTAGGTTTCAAAGCCTTTTATTGCATTTTAGACCCCTTTCAATTAGAAATGGGCCAAAGCTGAACCCCATCTCCGAAAATCTCAGGGGGGGGGGGTCTAGCCCCCGGTCCCCCCCCCCTCTGGATCCGCGCATGCTAATGTTGTAGCATTTTTTTGCGCTCTTTCAGAAAAGAATTGTCTCATGGAAATTTCCGTTGCAAAAGTGGTGTTTTATTTTAGTCAAAATAACTGAAAATAGGAAAAAATTGATACTTTTATTTGGTTGATGTTTTTAAAAATTGAAGTGTGAATATATAGTATTTTTGATGCTCTTTCAGAAGAAATAAGTTACCAGATCCAATTCCTATTTTTACTGTGTGTTTTGGGGTAAAAAAAAAGTCGAATTTTTGCCAAAATTCACAGAAATTTGACGAAATTTTAATTTATTCCTGCATCTCAGCTCCTCAATATTGCATATGATCGTTCATTGATGATTTCAAAAACATCTTTAAAGTCCCCTTTTTCAAATGACATATATTTTATTGTGGTTGAAAGGGTGCGCACAATATGGTTGTGCCCCCCACTTTTCAAAGTGGGGGATGTTCCCCGGCTCCCCCCCCCTTCTCTGAATAGTGTACATTTTAGAAATCTTCGTCATCGTAAGTTATATGAACATGATTAGTGTAAATAGTGTACATTTAATAAGTCTTCGTCATGTAGAAATCTTCGTCATCTTATATGAATAGTGTACATTTCAGAAATCTTCGTCATCTTATATGAATAGTGTACATTTTAGAAATCTTTGTCATCTTATATGAATGTCATTGTTGTAAATAGTGTACATTTTAGAAATCTTCGTCAGATCAGACAGTTCATCTAGAAATTTAGTGAAAAATAATAGATCTGAGAGAGAGTGAGGGGTTTCTGGGATGATTTTGTAATTTTGAAAAGGTATTATAATCGGGGAAAATGAAAATATTTGACGAATTTCAAAAGGAGAGGCCCAGAAGGGGGGGGGGTTATTTACATCTGCGCATGGGACAGTCCCTCCCATTTTCCATAATTTTTTTTTTAATTTTACCCTTTTGTTCGGTTGTTTCCTGTGTTTAAGCGACCAAGGCACATGCACCAAGAACGCTTAAATTTTGAAATATTGATAAATGAAGGATATGATTTCATGGGCGGATCCAGTTTACAAACATTCTTCATCCTCAGTTTACCCAGCATGCATCATGGAGTCTGCACATACGAATAACAGCAATTTGGGCTATTCAAATAAGCATAGGATATTTTCTCCTGTCTGGAATGAAAGTCCCATCCAATGCAAAACAAGAGGCCCAAGGGGCCACATCGCTCACCTGAGTTGCAGACAAAGGGTTAAGAGTCACAAAAATACTTCTACAGATCAAAGCCCTTGACAGCCATATTTGTTGACCTATCGACAAGAAAAACACAAACTTGGTAGTGGACCTTGGGTACTTTCTTGCCGCAAGGTTTCGTGAAATTCTGTGCAATGGTTGCAGAGGGGATTTCGAAAATGTGTCAGCCAATCAGAGTCCTCGGCGGCAATATTTGTTGACCGATCAGCACAAAATACACAATCTTGGTAGAGGACCTTGAGTATTTTCTTCCTGTAAAGTTTAATGAAATTCTGTGCAGGGTTTTTTTTTTGCAGAGAAGATGTTGAAAATGTGTTAGCCAATCAGAGCCCTTGGCGGTCATATTTGTTGACCGATCGGTACGAAAAACACAAACTTGTTGGAGGACCTTGAACACTTCCTTCCTGTAAAGTTTCATGAAATTCTGTGCAGCGGTTGCAGAGGAGATGTCGAAAATGTGTCAGCAGATCAGAGCCCTCGGCGGCCATATTTGTCAACCGATCGACACAAAAAACACAAACTTGGTGGACAGCTTTGTTGATACTAGGGAAGAAGGGGGGGGGGGAGTTCACTGGAATCATTGAATCAAACTGAACAAGTAAATGAGTCAATGACATGATAATTTTACGCACGAACGCATACACAAATAGAAATACCTTTACGTAGATAAGATACCAAAATGGACGTTGGATATTTAACGAGATATCACACGCGTTTCAGTACCCTCCCTTGGACGAGAATTTTAAAGAAATCTCCACGCTGAAGATTTCCGATTTTCGTAACTTAAAATGTCTTGATGTTATGGCTTTGTTATAATCGCTCAATCGGCAAGTCGATCCAATAGCTCAGAGGTAGAGCTCTTGCCCACCATACGGGAAGACCGCGGTTCGAGCCTGAGTGTAGTGGTAGCAAATAGATTGTTATTCGTATGTACATACGAATGGGTTTTTTTTCTTTGCAAAGTAATGGTAAGCCTAGAGTGACCAACAATAGTCAGATTTTTGATGAAATTGAACTTACAAATGTATTTGAAAATTTCGTTAAGACTTTTTTACCTACATACATATGTCGTATCTATTCAGAAATAAGTCAGGTGTCAGTAAAGTGTTTGAATGTAGAGAAACTTATAATATGGTTACCCAAATGGTACATTTAATATCATTACACATGTTCACATACTGTCGTTCTGTATTCGCCTCTATTTATTTACATATTGACATCTTTGTGAGTGAAGGAACACTGCTGTGATATTTCAAAAAGATGATTATATTAATTTGGATGCTTTTGTCTTTGGTCACATAGTAAAGAAAGATAACTCGAATTGCACTTTTAATTTTTTACATGATAATTTACACATTCAGTCAGATTTTGTAACATATGACGTGGTCATTGAATGATTTCTTTCTATAAGAATTTGCATAATATGTTAAGAGAATCATATGTGAAGTTTCATTTGAAAATCTTGGGCTGAAAAAATAATATAGCCAAAAAATGAGCATTTCCATTACAATCAATGGATGGCTAAAAAGTCTGATCAATTTCAAAATCTCAAAATTTTGGATGGTGACCTCCTAATATTGTCCCTTACATCTGAATTAAATTAGGATATCAGAATTATGCTCTTTTTCTGAAAATAAGTGTTGTATAACACGAAACGTGTGATATCACCTTAAATATCAGGCAAAGAACGAGGATAAAAAAAAATGACGGAGAAAAATCAGTATTGTATCATAATAGCAAAGAATCGTTCGGGTGAGCGGAGCAGAATTTTTCGCTTCTGACTGGCCATGTACAGTAAGCTGTGATCCACACGCTACTGATACATTACAACACAAGCTTAGCCTTCGAAAAAGCTTAGGGTGCGGCCCGGCCCGTGCGAACCCATAGCAAATGTATTCAGGCGCGTAGCCAGAGTAGAAATTATGTGTATTCAAATCAGTCTAGACAATGGGATTGGGACAGTTAAACGCTCATACGTTTTTTGGATGGATGACAAGCGAGGCCCGAAGGGGGAGGGTATATTGGAGGGGATTTCCCCCTCCCATTGATGAGGATTCGGGGGGCCTCCCCCGATAATTTTTTGAAAATTCCAAGAAGACTTCAAGAGTCCAGACACCTCCCCCCAACCATCCCCCCTCTCCATCCGTTTTTTTATGATAGAAAAAAGTGCATGGAAAAAAAGTCTTGAACAACTTTTTTTTTCTAATCAAGAGAACACTCAGCTTGTCTCCACTCCCTGCATCAGCACAAATAGAAAATGTGTTACTTTTCCAAATAGAATATTTTATTTGATATAACATTTTGCCCTATTCAAGCAAGAAAAGATTCTAATTGTTCATTCCGATAATATTTTAAGATCTTCTTAATTCAAACACTTGTGATATGTCAATTTGCGAGGATTAATGGTACAGAAATGACTGCGTTTTTATTAGCTCACCTGAGCGAAGCTCAAGTGAGCTATTGTCATAGCGCCATCCGCCGTCCGTCCGTCGTCGTCGTCGTTGTCGTCGTCGTCCGTCCGGCGTAAACTTTTAACATTTCTGACATCTACTCTGCAACCGCTGCATGGAATTTCACCAAACCTTACAGGAAGCAAGTACTCAAGGTCATCTACCAAGTTTGTTTTTTTCATGCCAAACGGTCAACAAATATGGCCACCGAGGGCTCTGATTGGCTGACACATTTTCGACATCTCCTCTGCAACCGCTGCACAGAATCTCATGAAACTTTACAGGAAGGAAGTACTCAAGGTCCTCTACCAAGTTTGTGTTTTTCGTGCCGATCGGTCAACAAATATGGCCGCCGAGGTCTCTGATTGACTGACACATTTTCGACATCTCCTCTGGAACCGCTGCACAGAATCTCATGAAACTTTACAGGAAGGAAGTACTCAAGGTCCTCTACCAAGTTTGTCTTTTTCATGCCGATCGGTCAACAAATATGGCCGCCGAAGGCTCTGATTGGCTGACACATTTTCAACATCTTTTTCTGCAACCGCTGCACAGAATTTCATGAAACTTTACAGGAAGGAAGTATTCAAGGTCTTCCAACAAGTTTGTGTTTTTCGTGCCGATCGGTCAACAAATATGGAGGCAGAGGGCTCTGATTAGGCATGGTCCATTTGATATTCAGGGGGGGGTGGGGCTTGGGTTTTTTGTCGGAGCAAGATTATTTTTTTAGGCCCGAACCGGGGCAAAACTATTTTTTCTGGCAAAGTTGGAGCAAGGAAATTTTTTTAACAAAGTGATGCGCATATTAAGAATGTTGTGTTTTATCAATAGAAACTATTTATATTTTTACTCAAAACTCTAAATGTTAATGTATTAGTTTATTTTTTATGCAAGTATTCAATTCACTTTTAAACAGAGAGATAAAAGATTTTTACAATATAATTCTCAATATTCTATGTAAGGTACATGTATATAACATGTATAAGAGGGTCTGAGGGGAAGGTCTTCTAGACATTATTTTAAATGTTACTAAGAATTGTAAATTGGTGAATAACTGAAGTTCTCCTTCCAAGCTTACAAAAGCATGACTCTATGGGATACATGCAACATGTATTAACAGCAATACATAAATATTGATAATATATTTAAGCTTTTAAGGAAGCCCTTTTTCAGTCACATACATGTATAACTTTTTTCAAATATCTGAACTTAAAATGCTATTAGTAAATAATGTTTTGATGGAAAAGTATGGCGAGCGAAGCGAGCCAAAAATTGTTGATACAATTTGAAAACTGCGGCGAGCGAAGCGAGCCGGAAAATTTTCAAAGAATTTTAGTGAAATTTTATGGTAATTCTTCAAATTCAGATTATTTGTAAGAGCAAGATTATTTTTTTCTGTCACACCATAAGCAAATTTATTTTTTTCATCAAAATTGAGAGCAAAATTATTTTTTTCGAAAAAAACCCAAGTCCCCCCCCCCAGAATATCAAATGGACCGTGCCTTAGCTGACACATTTTTGACATGTCCTCTGCAACCGCTGCACAGAATCTCATGAAACTTTACAGGAAGGATATATACATGGACACGAAAAATACAGGATATGTTGCTGAAGTTTGGTCTTGGCTGTTCTATGATATATGCAAAAATGTACTGTAAATTATTCATTACTCATGGTAAATATGGGAATGTACGACTACAAAAAAATTGGTTAACATCTGAATTACATGCATTGTATGCAAAGCTTTTCGAAAAAATGAAATTGATCATTTTTTGGAATGGCCCTTTCGTGAAGAAGGCCCATTGTTTTTTAGAATGGTCTATTGATGAAGGGGCCACAGTCCCATTGAGCAAGTTTGCCTTGAAGTCCCAGTCACGGAACAAATTGCATGTCATTCAATTTTCCTACTTTCTTAAATCGTCCGTCTATATACACTGTGGCGTATCACGTGATACACAAATGATATGCTCCACGGGAATCCACTTTGATTAAACCAAGAGAATACTGTTTAAATCTTCTTGATATGAATTTATTTTAGGCCTATCATATGGTCATTATTATTGATTATATGATGGTAAATTCTGGTCAAGAATAGACGTATATTTGGAGAACACTTAAACAGAAATTTTGTATCTGTCTGTGCACCATATCATAACGTTACATGCATCACTGATGAGAATGTAATATTCGAAACACGTGTCTGGTGCATGTAAATTGGTTTGAAATTTTCTTCAAGAAGGTAGAGAGTTGGAACCCTTCGACATTATGTGGTGAGCATTGAAAAGTTTCTGTTCAAGTGTTTTCCGAATACACGTCTATTCTTGACCACATTAGATAACCATCATATCATTGATGATAATGACCAGATGATAGGCCTTAAGTAAAATCATATAAAGAAGATTTAAACAGTATTCTAAAGTGGATTCCCGTGGAACATATCATTTGGGTATCACGTGATAAGCCACAGTGATACTGTGATATAAACTTTTAAAAAATCGTCTGCTCTTCCTCTGTTATGTCCAGGTTACAATACAGTATAAATGTACAAGTAGCGTGACAAGATAATCACTTTAATCCTTTTGAGCTCTCAACACTTGGTTGATTATTGTAGTAAATGGAAATTAAGAGTGAATGTGGACAAGACAAAAAGAATGGTTTTCGGTAAAAAAGTGCAAAATGAAACTTTCACATTTGATAACACGGCCTTAGAAATCGTTGATAGCTATGAATATCTAGGGATATATTTTACAAAAACGAGGTCATTTAAATACAATATTAAAAGAATAATATGATAAAGCCACTAGGGCAATGTATGGAGTAATAGCAAAATGTAAACAGCATAATTTACCCATTGATAGTCAACTAGATCTATTCGACAGACTTGTACAGCCTATTTTGCTATACGGTTGTGAAATTTGGGGTTTCACCAAATCAAGTCTAATTGAAAATTTACATATGAAATTTTGTAAAAATATTCTCCGTTTAAACCCCAAAACACCTAACTTTATGATATATGGGGGAACTATAAACATAAAAATCAGAATGATTCATATTTGGGCAAAAATGCATTTTTCAACAACTTTTGATAAATTCACTACAAAAATGTATGCTTTTTTACTCAATAGGGATTTTCGACCACTGATGAAATTATCAATATTAATTGGATCAAAAGTAATGTAAAACGAATTTTAATAGACCAAAATACGCAAAATTGGAAAGCCATGATTAATACTTCTTCAAAAGGACTAAACTACAGAATTTTCAAAGAAAATATAGAATTAGAAGAGTATTTGAAAATATTACCAAAAAGTCAGCGTTAATATTAGTTAAATTTAGAGCAAATAATTTAAATTACCAATAGAAACTGGAAGATGGCAGAATATACCGCGTGAACAGAGAAAATGTCAAATATGTCAAACTAGCCTAATAGGCGACGAATTCCACTATATTTTTGTTGTCGAAGCAAGAAAAAAGTTTATTTTGACTGAATATACGAATAGACCGAATACCATAAAATTTAAACAGCTTTTCTCATCAAAAAATCCGAAAACACTAAAAAAAATCTGTGTTAATCTTTTGGTTGTCAAGAAAAAGATCGACTGATTGAATATTTTGTATAGGATAATGTGCATATATGTATCATTCAAATGTATTAATATTGATAACTCAAAATCATGTATATTATCATTTATCCACCCTCCTCTCTTCAATGTATTTTGTATGTACATTTATGAGATTAAAGAATTGTCATTGTCATGGTCTCATGTGAAACGGATTAAATCTACCTGGTGGTCAAGTGTGAACTACATGTACTCACTGCAGTGATTTATGACAAGAGGCGCTATGTACGTAATATGATCACGGCTTGTCTGAAAGAATATTTAAAGGTAACGAGACGCTTCCAAAGACGAGTCTGGGTAGCACGACTTGCATAAGTTTGAAGGATTTTCGATTCTTTTTAGGCAGTATAGGGAAAATGGTGAAAAAATCAGAGTCGGCACGATTTTTGACGGTCGGTCGGCCGTCGGGTTACAGGAAACAAACATCGTTTTTCTTTTGCCTTTAAAGACGCGTAACATAATTATGAATTTATTTTGGAGCTATGAATAAACTTGAATGGTTAAGAAATAACAACTAGCTAGCCGTGGTTTATTGTCCAGTAATTCCACGAGTCGCATGAACCAATCAAATTATCACCGAGCCGCGAAGCGGTCACTCATGTGACGAGTAGAATTACCGGACAATGAATCACGGCTACCTCAGTTGTTATTTCAATTCTAATATAGCACGTAAATGAGCGGAGCTTAGCGCACTGGATGTTTGTTGGAGATTTTACACCAGGCGTGTTCTATGGTACATAAAGGGAGAAAATTTCATGTCATATTAGAATTTGAAATAATAGGATATGGTGAGATAACCACCCTTTATTAACTAAAGACTAACTCCTAAATTCTGCGATTCAAGAGTCACGTGAATTGGTCACAAAAAGGGTGAAATGCAGTCCACAGATCCCTCACCAATTTTACTAAGGCCAAAAGAAAAAATACCTTTGTTTCCCATCACCCGACCGACCCTATTAAAACCCGCCGACCCTAAAGTTTTTTTCCCGATTTTTAGTTGCATTTAGGTTTGTCTTCACCTATATTTACGACCGTCGTGCTTTACGAGATGTGTGCCAGAAATGTTAAATCTACCGACTTTGTTTTTTAACGTTATCTATCATCTCGTTTTATTAGTCTATAATTACGCTCTTTGATTGTAGAAATAATCGATTTCTCTCTCGAAACGTTACTTATTGTACAGCCCTTTCGAATAGGCTTTGTTGTTATTTTTCCATAAAAGGCTTGCCGATTGTTATAAAAACGTGTTGGGGTTTTGATGATTTTGGTAGTATTTACTAATTTACCTTGTATACCTAAGTAAGCACGTGCCGGTCATTTCATTTCACGCAAACGTCTCTTGTACAATATGTTTTCTACAGTTTCTAAAATTACGTATGAACTGAAAAATCGAAGATTCAAATAAAAGATCATCAATGAGCATGGTGAGAACATATTCTCAAATAATATTCTGTGCGCGCTTGTCGAAAACTCCAAGGACCGGACCATCTTGTTCACATTTATATTGTAAGACAACGAATGTAAATTGTACTTGAATAACGCTCAGACGAGAAAAAAAACCACACAGGATAAGTTTGAGCAAAATCAGTCCTAAGATATCGGACGGTTTGATATTTCATTCATAAAATATTTTACGTACGGCATCAAAGACATTTTTCGAGCAGATTTAACCGTATTAGGTTTCTATGCCTTGAGGACGGATAAAACGTCTCACTCTGACAAACCAAATCTCTGATTTTGAAACGACTTCCTTCAATAAGTTAAACACCCCCCCCCCCCCGCAACGTATTAGTGAGCGTCATTCTCGTCCTTCTGTCACACTTTTCACTTTTCCAGATGGTAACTCGTTTTAAACTCGAGATCCATACCGATTACTTGCTTCTGACGTTATGTTTGGGGTCAGTAAATGTTAAGGTTTTTTGGCAATAGTGCCGCAACACGTAAAACGTATGTTTGCACCGTGAAACCAGCTCTTACAGCTGCAAACATAACGTCAGAAGCAAGATACTCCCATTCTGATGCTATCTCTATTTTCACAAATTTAAGACAAAATGGTTACGTTTACTTTTAACAACGAGTATGTTCTCGTTTTATGGCTGTACACACTAGAATGTGGCGTTATTGTAACCTTCCATTAATGCATTAGAATATATGGTAACTTTTCATTGTAGGGATCAAAATGGAAGTAGGCCTAGGGTAATATCAAAGGTCAATCCTTGATGTAGGAAATATTCATTTAAAATATTGGTATCCAGATGATAACTGAAGAACATTCCCACCTAGCCAAACCAAATTGACCCTTCCGAACGCGAGAAAAAAATGAGAAATTCCATGACGTCACAATGCATTTCGGACTAGAAACATGTTTTTCATCAGGAAGAGAAGCCTTTTGATTTCATGTAATTAGGTCATAGGTCATGGTCCTTGTTAGGAAAAAAACAAAAACAATGAGCTCTGAATAAATAATAAAAATCCAGATTCAAAGTCACCATACTGGGGAGGCCAATTATAAGATGCTTAAAATCTACTATTTAATTTTCACAGACTGCAGGCACAAAATGACCTCCTTTCCCCCTTTTCTAAATCATTAAACATTTCTGAGTGTCTTGAATTAAACAGACAATACATGAAAGACAACACCCCCCTTTTCTAAATCATTAAATATTTCTAAGTGTCTTGAGTTAAACAGACAATACATGGAAGACAACACATATTTGAAGAAGGTAATGATTTCATTTTAATCGCTTAAAGGTACACAAGGTCTCGTCAAGATCAAACCATGAATCAACTATTTTTGTCAACATTTTAACGCAAACGAGTCTATCATGCTTAGAAATTAAAAACTGGCTGGTTACAATAGTCACATATGTACCATAGGGTCATTTCGACTAGTAACTAATTCAAGTTAAAAACATTTATTTATTTCGTATTTTTATAAAAGTAAATTTTATTTTCTTTCACTCATTTTTATCAGAAATTATTAACTTCTTTTTTGGATAACAGTATTTTTGTATTATATTTATAAATCGTCTTAACTATAAAATCCGGCTTTCAAATCATGAAAATAGATGTCAAGCAATCCGCGATCACCATGTTTTCCAAACATCCAAGCCGGTACTACTCAATTTTCTATTGTTTATGTTTGGCAACTATTTTTGAAATAAGAGCTTGGTGTTTGAGTGAAATTGTTGAAACTTGTGGTGTCACCGCTAAAGTGAAAAGTCGGCTTTGAGTAATTACCGCTAATTGTCCTAACCTGGTTTTAAATAGTTCCGTCCGGCGTTTTGACTTCACTAAACGTTCGGACACCAGAAAATAAAGATAGAAAATACAGAATTATCTCATCATTTTCAGGTAGGACATTTTGTCTATTTTATAAAAGGTTAATATGGTTTTATTTTAAGTTAAATTTCAAAGTAACGTATATCACTATTTTCTATAAAATTCTCTTATATTCCGTTAAGGTTTTACTATAATTTTTAGAATAAGTTAAAGAAGATCCTGACGATAATCTCAACAACACTCACAATAGAGCACAAAATTAAACATCGACGGACCCCTAGCAAGCTAGAGGTGGGACCAGGTGCCCGGGAGGAGTAAACATCCCCTGTTGGCTAGCCGCACCCGCCGTCGATGTTTATGAAGCATGGAAATGAAAATATATAAAATTTATGCACTGTCTGACCTTATGTCTATATAGAAAGTGCTATGGCGACAATGTCAGGGAAGTATATTCAAAACACTTACTGTCAAACCCCTCGCGGGGAACTTTTTTACGAGCTCCACACGGCAAAGGGCATAAGTGTGACACAAATAAGTTAAAGAAGATCCTGACGATAATCTCAACAACACTCACAATAGAGCACAAAATTAAACATCGACGGACCCCTAGCAAGCTAGAGGTGGGACCAGGTGCCCGGGAGGAGTAAGCATCCCCTGTTGGCTAGCCGCACCCGCCGTCGATGTCATTTTTATATTTTATGCCACTTTTATTTGATTTACATTGATGAAATGAAAGAATTAGGATTCCAACAACTTTATTATAAATTGAAGAAGGTTAATTTCCGTTACATGTATCTTTCATTAATTTTGTTAACATGCATTTTATATATGTGATTATGTTTGTTTACTTTCATTTTTGGTTATTGTTGGAAATTCTTTTGTACGAAATTATTATTCAAATGTTACACTATTTTTGGACATCATTTTGGTAAAACCTCTGTTAAGCGAGTAGTCTCTACATTTATGCAAATTCCCCATGAAAATCTATTTTATATTTGACAATTTGTTTTTCTATATTATATGTATTTTGACTAAACGTTCGGACACCAGAAAATAAAGATAGAAAATACAGAATTATCTCATCATTTTCAGAAACAACAGAAATACGTTATCACCGAAAAAAGACACAAAAAACCCCGGTGATATATGCCCTCACCTCCGAGCTATGATCAATTATTGCTTATAAAATGGGTACCCTAATATAACCTACTTTTCTCCGTAGAAGACCGATTGCGAACACGTGTAAGCACTTATTTACATAAGGCTAGTACTGTATCAAAACAAAACAACATGGCTGACGGATAACACGTGGGACGAAAATGAATAGACAATCGGTGTTATCAAAATCTGAAAAGAGAATGTAATGAACAAATAGTATTGACTTGGTATTTGATAGTTATAGAGATCTAGCTAGAGGTCGACCGTGAAATTAAAACTCTGACAAGTCTGAGGGAAAATTAGCTAAAGGGATCTACAATGTACATGTACATGTACAGTTCTCGTTTATTTTTATCTATGAGAAGTTTAGATATAAGTTTGACGTGTATATATATCCACAGTAATTTTGATATGTGTATATATATTATATATTAACAGTCTAAATGAAATATTAATAAGCTTAAAATGCATCAAAGATGCAAAGTGCCGAGTTGCAAAACTTGAATAGTCTCGACAGATGGGAAGCATCACAGACACGTTTCAGGTTGATACACATTCATATATAATTCAGAAACCAAATCAATTACCCAAGAATCAATTACCCAAGTCCTATGAATTTGACCTTTGCTCTTTTGATCCTAAAATCAATAGGGGTCATCCTTGATTCATGGAAAACATTTCTGACAAGTTTCATGATTAAAGGTGCAATACATGCCCAAATATAGTCCCGAAACTATTTTCAATTATCAGAATCCTATGACCTTGACCTTTGGATGCAAAAATCACAAGGGGTCATACTTGATTCATGGGAAACATTTCCGGAACATTTCATGATCATAGATGCAATACAGGCTCAAATATTATCTGGAAACCATTTTCAATCATCAGTGATAGGGATCATCCTTGATTCATGGAAAGCATTTCTGGCAAGTTTCATGATTATAGGTGCTACGCAGGCTCTAATATGGTCTGGAAACCATTTTCAATCATCATAGTTCAGTTACCTTGACCTTTGGACCCATAAATCAATAGGGGTCATCCTTGATTCATTAGAAATATTTCTGGAAAGTTTCATGATCATAGGTGCAATACAGGCTCTAATGTGGTCCAGAAACCATTTTCAATCATTTGAGTCCTATGACCTTGACATTTGACCTTTTGACCTCAAAATCAATAGGGGTCATCATTGATTCATAAGAAGTAAGTTTCATGATCATAGGTGCAATACACCCTCTTATATCATCCGGAAACAATTTTCAATTTTCAATTACCTAAGTCCTGTGACCTTGATCTTTGACCCTTTGACCTCTAAATCAAAAGTGGTCATTTTCTATTCACTGGAAACATTTCTGGCAAGTTACATGATTATAGGTGCAATACAGGCTCAAATTCAGTCGGGAAACCATTTTTAATCATCTTAGTCCTGCGACCTTGACCTTTGACCTTTTAACCCCAAAATTGATAGTGGTCATCCTTGATCCATGGGAAACATTTCTGGCAAGCTTCATGATTATAATTGCAATACAGGCTGAAATATGGTCCGGAAACCACTTTCAATCATCGGAGTCCTGTGACCTTGACCTTTGACCTTTTGACCCCAAAATCAATAGGGGTCATTCTTGATTCATGGGAATCATTATTGGCAAGTTTCATGACTTTAGGTGCAATACAGGCTAAAATATGGCCAGGAAACCATTTTCAATCATCAGGGTCCTGTGACCTTGACCTTTGACCTTTTGACCCCAAAATCAAAAGTGGTCATTTTCTATTCACAGGAAACATTTCTGGCAAGTTACATGATTATAGGTGCAATACAGGCTGAAATATGGTCCGAAAACCAATTTCAATCAAAAGAGTCCTGTGACCTTGACCTTTGACCTTTTGACCCCAAAATCAATAGGCCTCATCCTTGATTCAAGGGAAACATTTCTGGCAAGTTTCATGATTATAGGTGCAATACAGGCTGAAATATGGTCCGGAAACCATTTTCAATCATCTGAGTCCTGTGACCTTGACCTTTGACCTTTTGACCCCAAAATCAATAGGGCTCATCCTTGACTAATGGTGAATAAGTGTATGAAGTTTCATTGTTATAGCCTCTTTCGTAGTTGACTTAGGCCTAAAAAAAAAATAGGTGTGTTTCGGCTAACCCGACCCTACCTGCAAAAATACGCCGACCCTAATTTTTTTTCGCCGAAAAAGTCCAACTTTCGTTTTCCGTTTTTGTACGAGTCAAGTAGTTCACTACTTTCTAAACCATATTCACTGTGTCTGCAAAACGCTTTATTGTTACCATTCTACCAAGGATGAATTCAAGCGTTTTGGCTGATTCCTATAAACTTTCCCCATGGCAGGGGTGACCGTAGTCAACATTTGGCGACGCAAATGTGATCATAGGGGAGAGGAGAGGCTGATCAGTGTGGTTTTGAACAAAGAAACATTTGAATCATTTGAAGACAAGTTTGTCTGCCCAAACTCTCTGTTAGAAATCTCATTAAGTGGCGATGAAAAGGGGCCATGGTCAAAGTTAGACGACGATGTCTTGTCGGACCTTTACAAGGCCCCAATGGGAGTCGTGTTTAAAACATTCCCGCAAACCAAATACATCCGCCTGCAGTGTATTCCCATTAATGAAGACTGCCAGCAGGACTCCACCAACAACGCAATAACAACAGGCTCAACCCCCCGAAATGCATTCCAAGTCCTGATGGATGCATCAAAGTCCACCACAAATCACACGGTCCCTAGTAAAAAGCGTTCGAGGTATATGACAATTCTTTCAATTATTCCAAATATAAACACAGGTTGATCTGAGATACTTGAACACTTGGCTTAGAATGTGTACTCCTTGCATTTGTATGTCCACTTGGCTCTGACATCACAGGAGCCTGTGGTTTTATTCCAGAAAATAAAATATTGTTCACTACCACACGACTCTGTTATTCTTATAAAAAAAGTCTTTTTTTATAAGAATAACAGAGTCGTGTGGTAGTGAACAATATTTTATTTTCTGGAATAAAACCACAGGCTCCTGTGCTGACATATACATGTAACATGAAATCACAGTTGCCGCATTACGCACACAAAGAATAAAACCAAAGTCTCTGTTTTCTTATTCCTTTACTTCCACAAGGAATAAGTAGTGAATCCTGACAAGGGTTTTATTTTTTATTTGTGTTACACAGCAACTGTTGTAAAATTGACCAATAGATTTATATTTCTTTTTGAGTGTATATAATAAAAATACAGTTGAATAAAGTAGTGTGAAGCTTTTGTGTAGTGTTTGATTTGAGTGCTTTTATGCAAGTTAAATGTCTTCAATTTCAATTATTGCATCATTCAAAACATAAATTTGCAGCATGGACCAGACATGCAGGTTTCGGGTACTTAAGGTATTAGGGGTATGATGAACTACTTCCGGTATGTTTTGACTGTGAAATATTTAAATTTCCAAAATCAGCCAATGTTTGCGCCACAAGTTTCTTGCTGAGTTGAATGACGATAAATAAAAATGTGCAAAGGCAAGCAATACTTTATATATGCTATTACTTGATCGATAAAAATTCTGGTTTTGCACCATAAATCTATTATACATCTAATACCTTAACCCTCGTCATGTCACAATATAAATTGAGGGATTGTCAAATGTCCAACATCACACCTTTCATGCGTGAGTATCGAGATCCTGTTTAATGTATATGAACCAGATTTTTTTACTTTTATCTTCGCCATTGGCAAAAAGTGGGGCACCTTTTAAAACTGCATAATAAAATATCGAAGAAATTTCACTATTATAGCAGTCTTTCCGTATTTTTTTTTTCAGCCACAAGTCCGAAGATGAATTTAAATATTTTCTTGTATAGATTCTTTTACAACAGAGATATTGCAAAGTTGTCAGACCAAAAGAATACTGGTATTTGTTTATAGGTATTTCCTTTAGTCTGAAACTTTTCAATATTTCTACTAGCTCAGCTAAATTTTGGTTAGCCTCAGGTGTCAGTCTGAAATAGAACAGGATCTCAAAATTGATGTATTTTGACGTCATTACTAAAATTGCCCTGAAAGCAGTGTTTGGCAGACCAATGATTGTCATTCTTTAACATTAAAAACTAAGTTTAAATATATATGCTTCTAAACTTGCCAAGTGGACCTGTATTTACAGGCCTAGTGTTCCACAGTTCACCTGTTTCAGATGTTTCACTGCATATATCGATATCAACTTTATACTAGTACATGTATTATCTGATTATAAAACTTCACATTTTTAAATTACTTTTGACTAACAAATTTTTTTAACTTGTGACAGTGACTGGTGAGAATTTGAAATAGTAAAATACAAATTAAATGTTTATACTTTATAGATACGGATGGGGCAATTGGTTTCACATTTGAAAATGTGATTTCTCATTTATTAATGAGAACACATTCGTGTCCAAATATTTTGTCTGGATTAAAAAGGCATATTTTAATAGAAAATATAGTATTTGCTCCTGAGAAAGTGTCCAGATATAATAGCATAAAGTTTTCTGGATTATTGAATTCTAGATTTATAATGGGACATCACTGTATTCAAAAAATAATGTATGTATGTCAGCACGGTCATTGCTGAAACTTATGGGCGTAGGCTAAACCTCCTATAAAGAGCTGCAATTCTATGTGCAATTTACAGACAAGGCGATTTAAATTCATTTATTAGTTTTATGCCTCTGACTCTTATTCTTCCAGAACTGAAAAAAAATTATGATAAATAGCTTGAATTTATTTGTATTTTTCCTTAATATTAAAAAGTCCTTGAAGAAGAATATAAGGATTTCCGCCTTATATTGAAGGAATTCTCCCTCTGACATTCTCCGAACCAAATTTTGAAAAACCGTAAAACTAAAAATTCGATTTAAACAGCCTAAATGTCAGACCAAAAATGAAAAAAAATTCAAAGGAAAAACTGTCTTAGGAAATGCGTTTTATAAGTTTGATATACATACTAGTATATATTTATACATATATATTGTAGCATTGTTTTATCTCTGAAAAATAAGGTAAATTGAAAATTCATCACTGTATAAATTGGTACTTTTAGTTCTGGTGTGCAAGAGGGAAATTTATCCAGGAAGGATGAATTGTTCAATGAGATCACAGACTGGATGGAGGAGAAAAATTTAACATTCAGGAATGCAGAAACTGAAGGCAAATATTTTGCACAGGTACTATTTAAAGCAATTGCCAAACTTAATATTGTAAATGTTAGATTTTTTAAAATTAGATCATAAATGTAAACATTAAACATGTTTTTTAAAAACAGAATTCTTGAGAAACTGCCACATAATTGACCTTAACTATTACCATGACTTTGTTCAGGTGTTGATTTCTATCATGCTTGACTAATCCAGCAAGTTTGAGTGAGCAGGTGACTTAAAATTTGTGGAGAAGGGGGAGGGGGGGGGGGTAAGGCACTGGCATATCTGTTTTACTTTTTTTCTTCATGGTTATTAGCAATTTCTTTCGATGTTGGAGACTCTGAAAATATGTCATTTAAAGGTCAGAGAGAATATAATACATTCTTGAGTTATTACGGTATTATAAAATTTTTGTTTCTCAATCATTCCATTTCTTCACATTTGGGAACCTGGCAGCAAATTTAATATCCAAGCAAATTTGGTTCATATTTTTGTCTTCATTTTTCAGCAACATGTCATAGAATATTCAGGTACTAAATGTATAGTACTAGTAGAAATGCATGCATATATTTATGCTTTTGTGATTTGTACAAATGTATGCTTATAGCCTAATACATGTACACGTAATGTTTTTCCTTTTGTAGTAGACTTAACCATGACTCTCTTTATATATCATTAACTAGTATGCACCATATTTATCTAACTTTAAGCATGTAAATGGCTTTGTTTCTTGCACTTTTTGTAGTATGGAAAAGGACCAATTTTTTCACTAAAAACCTATACTGTATGTAGTACATGTAATATGTTTATACACAGTTTCATTTCTACGTTTTCATACTTTTGATATGGATATTATTAAATTTAATTTCTAACATGTCAGAGATGGATGATTAGAAATTTTCAGTTGTAACAAATTCATATTTGTATGTTACTCTTTTTGATTTTTTCATGTTAAAGCATCAGGGTGTCAAAAATACAACTTTGTACTTTCAGGTCTTGACAAATGCTCTGTGGTATGTCACAAACCAACATCACGTCATAAACGAGAGATCCAGGAGAGAGAAATCTGTATTGGGGATCCCACCAACCTTTGACAAGTTCAAAAACTACAATGAGATCAGGAGGAAGAAGCAAAAGCTAGATAACCTTGAAGCCGAACAGTTGAAAACTCATTCAAATACTTTATTAAGTTTGTGTTGTAAGCATTATATGAAAAGTTCAATCGCATGGGAACAGGCTTATATTGAGATCAGAAATTTGTCAGAAAGTTTTCTGTCATACAGCACATATCTGGGAGAACAAAACAGGAAAGTGCAACTTAACCATAATCTAAACCATCCAGTTAGAGAGGTATCAGAAAATACTGGAGTGTTGTACATTGCCAAAAGCATATTTGGGGTCCGGCCAGAATACAAAGTCATTGATAAGGTGCTTGCTTTAGCAGACTTTAATGAGCCAATATTATTTGATGAACAGAAACATTTGTCGAGTCCCTTTCAGAACTATATGCAGAGACTTAGGTATTTTGAAAATTTACAACTGTCTGTCAATGTTGACATGTACAAATACAGTCCTGGTGGATCTGTTCTTACTATACACTGTCTGGTTAAAGTTCAGGAGAACAGAACAGAAAGTGAAAAGTGTTCACAAATTGCATCAAATCTCTTGAAAATAAAACCGAAACTTCCTGAATACCACACTCGGCAAATGAAAAGGAATTTCAAGGAAAAGGTCAACAATGTAGCTGTTGTTCAACCAAGTCTTTTAGATGCTATATACAAAGACTTAACACTAGATGCTTCGACCGAGTCACACCCAGACACCTTGCAGAGGATACGTATGATGTTTATGGGGGAAACGGGACTAGTACCAGATCTTCGAGTACTTAATCCAGGGAGACCATCAGGACAGTTTGACTTATTTTTTGAGAAGATGGCAGAAGTAATTGAAGAATTTACTGCTGCTGATGACAGAAGACACAACATTGCCCACATGTCAGAGATTTTGTCAATCAAAGATCTTGTAAATCAAACTCAAGAACGTTGTCCAGAGAACACTCCAGTACCATCACTAGCACTTGTGCGTTTGCAGTTCTGCCCAAGAAACCCTTACTCACACACTGCACTTAGCTTTACCTCAAAACTTCCAGTTCAGTTCAAAATTCAAAGGAGACAATTACGTATTACACATCCTGACGACCATTACTGTAATGCTTTGTTCAAATATGAGAGGTCACTTGCTGTGAAGCTAGGAAAAAGTTGTGTGCTTTTCTTCACTGACGATAAAGCCAAAGTACAGATTGGAGAGCCTGATGTTCCCATGTCTACAGGGGTACGTGGAAAGAAATCAGTAGCTTTAGCTTGCACTACACTTGCTGCGGCAGATCATGATCTACATCATAAAGCCAGTTTAACCCCATCTGTGTACATGAGATGCGATATACCAGAGAGTATCGAGGAATCTTTTTACCGAGGAAATGTCACCGTTATTGTAAATGACTCTGCGTTTCAGTCTTCAAATCCAATGAGGCATACAGCAGCTCTTTTGAAACAGATCCAACAGTTAGAGGAAAAGCCGAAAGTTGTGCTCAAATATAGTGATGGGGGAACGGATCACCGTACGACACTGGAACATGTCAAGTTGTCAGCAATTTGCCTGTTTAAAGAATTGGATTTGGATATGTATGTAGCAGCAAGATGTGCCCCAGGACATTCATGGATTAACCCAGCTGAGAGAGTAATGTCCATTTTAAACATAGGACTTCAGAATTGCGCATTGTCTAGACAAAAAGGGACAGAAGAATTTGAGAAAAAACTGTCAAGATGCACCTCCCAAGAAAGCATAAGGGCCATGAAACAGGAAATTTGGGAAGAGTGGGAGGCTTCATTGGAACCAGTGAAGAGGACTGTGGAGAACAGATTTAGAAGGCTTGCATTGAAAGATAAGCCATTTCAGGTTATGGATGTCATAACTGACAATGAAATGGATCATCTATCTAGGCATATAGACCTATTGTTTCCAAATATGGACAAAAACAAACTAGTAAAGAGTCACACAAGCAGAATTGAGGAATATGTTAAGTGGTTAGATCTGCACTGCAGGCAACGGCATTACAGTTTTCAAATTAGAAAATGTGATCAACCGGAGTGTTGTTCCCCTGTGACAACAAGATGCAGCTGGCTACCAGATCCCGTTCTGGATGACACTGGTAATCACTACAAAAGCTTTGAAGATGTGTATACCACTAATACCACTGAAGAGGACAGACCTACCCTAACTCGGAGAGCAGAAACTATCACTGCAAAGAAAAAAGTCCCCAATAAAGGCTCTAGGACGGATCCCATAATTAACATCGTGCCAGAGGACATAAATTTGAGGGGGGAAGCCAGCTTATTTACAGGTCAAAACGCAAGATATACAGTCACCTGTAATGAGTGCGAGAAACCAAGAATTATTTACAGCAAAAGTAAACTGACCGAGAGACAAAAAGTTCAACTTGCACTACTTATGTCAGAGTATGAATACACGTGTGGCAGTCCATTGACACCCCCAGATCATAGCCTTCATGGGAAGTTACTCACCAAATTAAACATTGAATGCAAAAACCCTGTTGAAACCGCATACTATAGTTCTAGTATAGACAGACCAGACATTTGTTACTACTGTGGTGCCTCAGAAGCACCTACTGACATGGAATTAAAAAAACAGTTTAAAACAGTTTTCCCATTGTGTGACACTTGTAGAAATAAGGGTTTTAAGGTTGCCACTTTGCGCCCCTATGGCAAGCACAAGTAGATGCATCAGTAGTGTTGAAACTACTCTGAACAAAGGGTCAAGTGATCTATTTGAACACTAACTGTAGTGTGCCCATCGCCAGTCATTAAGCTTTTCTCTGGTTTAACTCTTTTTCTATATAACACCAAACTTGATAGGTATGATGCACTATTGATAATTCATACAAATTGAAAATCAATATTTTTGTCTCTTTTTCTAGTGCTAAGTATTACTGTAAGATTTACTGTAAACTTTGATATACTTCTATAAAACTTGCAGGGATGGTAAAGCCAAAGAGGGTCAAGGTCACCTTCAATATCAGGTTCACAATTTTTTTAGGTCAAACATCTGACAGGCAACAGACCTGTTCCTTAAGAATCTAGTTGAATCCTCAATGATGAGTTCAGGTGCCCCGAGAGTGTAAGCATCTCCTTCTTGCCAGTAACAGCCATGCACTTTTAATTGGATGAATATTATCCAATGATAATTTTTTGATAATATAAACACTTGAAATTCATATCAAGATGCTATACATTCTTTGCAAATACAGTATCATTTGGTATAAATAATTTTTAGATAAGATAGTCTTTCATAAAAAGGAACACATTAAACTTTTTGTCAGTATCGTTTAATATTAAATTGCTTTGAGACTTTCAAACAGGTATTAATACACTATAAAATATGATGTATGAAATTTTAATGAATTTTAGAACTGCATCACTGTAATACATTGACTTCTAAATCAGATGAATATTATTCAATGGTATAAACATTGGAATTCATATCTAGATGCTATACATTCAAACTTGCAAAGTACAGAATCATAAAATGGTAAATTTAAGAATTGTTGAAATATCTAAGGTAGCCTTTCATGAAAAGGAACATATTCAAATTTTGTCATCTTTCATATTGCTTTTGAGACTTTCAAACATGTATTAATACACTTATATAGTTCAATGAATTAAAGAACTGTTTGAAATGAATGCATTGATTTGTATTTCATGAAGGGATGTTGAGCTCAAATTTATTTTCTTTTCCAAGTCAGTCTGTATGTAAAACTTGAGGTCATTGTGGAATTAAAATCCAAATATTGAATCACACTGAATGTTGAAGTATGACACTGTATTCAAAAAGTTAAATAGGTTCAATGAAATTCAGAAGTTTAGTAGTGGATTATCTTCTATATCTTTATGTGTTCACATTGACAAAGTATAAGTGTTCATATTTAAAATAAAGAAAAACATACAGAAGTCAAACTAGAGGGCACACTTGAAATAGATATGGCTTGTCTGATATCCCTTTGGCATGCCATACCACTGATGAGGATTAAGTATCTAAAAAATTTGCTGGTGTATTAAAATTGATTTGAAATGTTGCTCGAGAAGGTGAACAAATAGGAAATTTCCCATTTAATTTCCTAGTTTATGTGTTCAACACAGCAAAGTGCTATAAAGTGTATACCGGTTATTTATGTACATATGAAATATGTGGCAAAAATGAATAAAAAGTATTCCTGGCAAGGAATGGCAATATTTGTATAAAGAAAGCTAGTGTGAGACCAGGTGATCAAGAGTAACCTTTCGCCGATTTCCTGTTATATCCATCTGTTGTCAAGAGCAATCAAGTCAAACTTCATTACCTTTTCCGACTGGTAGATCTGCCTGTTTGGAGTTTGACAGCTGCTTTCTAATGGTTCATCCAATCATATATTGTAAATATTAAAGCTGGGATACACATCACAAACTGAATATGTTTTCCTACCATATTAAAAAAAAAAAAAAAAAAAAAAAAAAAAAAAAAAAATCCGACCTACCCTACCTATTTTTTTCGTGACTGTTAGCCTAAACACACAATTTTTTTTTTTAGGCCTTATAGTCCGGAAACCATTTTCAATCATCTGAGTCCTGTGACCTTGACCTTTGACCTTTTGACCCCAAAATCAATAGGGCTCATCCTTGACTAATGGTGAGTAAGTGTATGAAGTTTCATTGTTATAGCCTCTTTCGTAGTTGACTTATAGTCCGGAAACCAATTGTTGACGCCCTCCCGCCCGCCCGCCCGCCCGCCCGTCTCACATCAAATTAAGAGCCGAGTTTTGCAACTCGGCTAAAAACGAACGAAAATCATAACTAAATAAAGGTTAATTTTCATTCAGGATTTGGTAAACAAACGCACATGTGTATAGCAGACTACACCTGCCTCCCATTCAAGCTGTCATACACTATTACACGTTGTTAATCATTTGAAAGTGTTCGATTATCCACGTTCAAAATGGTGATTTGAATGGAACATAATATCTATACATGATATCAACCTTGTATTTGCAATGAATGAAATATTAGTGAGTTAGTTTGTTTGGTTTTTTTTGAGAGAGAGATTTTCAACAAGACTGTATACGTGGTTTACTACATGGTTCGTAGTAATCCCACAGTGTGAAGTTCATTCAAGCGATTGGCTGATCATGGTAGCGTGTTCACTTTGACCTTGGTAAACGTCATATTTTTCTACATACTGTATATGCAAATAACAATTTCAGAAGTTTACCGAAATTGTATGTACCAGAGAGTAAAAACGTCTATAAAAACAAAAAATGTGAGAGATAGTTTATGTGAGTAATATATAGATGTTCAAATGGTAGTACTTAAAAGCTATTTACGGTAAAACTTCATTATTGACAGTTTAATCCCTGTTAGACTATATGTACCTTTAAGATCACTTTTGAAATATAATTCTAAACATGGCGAGAAGAAGAAATATTCATAATAATAAAAAAAAAATCCAAAAAAAAATATCCTACCCTATTTTTTTTTTCAGCATGTTATAGGAAACACACATATTTTTTTTTCATGGCCTAAAGGCAACCCCACCCCTCCAACCCGTAGGCTTTATCAGCCACTGTAAATCATTCAACTCATTTGATTATTTTGCCATTTGCTCAAGTGAACTTTTAAAAATGAGTTGAATCTCTGAATTTCTTTCTATTCAATCTCCGTAAACTGTAATTAAGGCCATAATTAAAAAATTGTTTGTTTCCCCTCGCCCCGACCGGGTCAGGAAAAACGCTGCCGAGTCCGATTTTTTTATAGCCAAAAAGTCCGATTTTTTTTTTTTTTTTTTGGTCCAGAAATCGAATCACGGCCATGTCCACTTTCAGTTTCAACGTAACGATACAATATTCTAGATATCCAAATAGAATTGTAAATCAACTCAGCGTTTGAACGCTATAAAGACCCATCGCTCATTTGGAAAGGTCCGCTGAGTGTGGGCCAAAATTCAGGCATATTATCTAAATGCATAAAATCGAGTGAATAAGAAAACTACGACCTGATCATAGTACTGTACGTATTCGGTTATGATTAACCTACGTTTCTCTAGCGGTTGTCGGCGGTCCGTGCTAACTTCTTGCATCGTGAACGTCAGTATCAATAGACTCAATATTACAATGAGTTTTTGATGTTGTTCGTATAATTATTTTTCACTTTCGCTGTTTACATACAATAAACAGACCGAGAAAGAAAAGTATACAAACTTATTTCACCTTCATCATGCACTGGAAAACACCGGCCTTTTATAGTCCGTGACTCTTGGTTGCGCGTGGTCAGTATCTATACAAATTCAATATTTACAAGTCGTAAAAAATAGTCGAGATGTAATCGTTCTATAGCATGCGCGGATCCAGAGGGAGGAGGGGATCTGGACCCCCCCCCCCCCGAGATTTTCTGAGATGGGGTCCAGCTAAATGACCCATTTCTAATTGAAAGGGGTTTAAAAATGCATAAAAAGGCTTTGAAACCTAAAATTTCGGCTCGCTTCGCTTGCCATTTACAAATACTGTGCACAATTATTTTTTCTGCAAAATTCCTTAATCATTTTCATTTTTTTATACTAAAATAATCTTGGGTCTCATGAACTCGTATTTTCAACAGTCCCTTACTTCATAGGATGTAACCTCCCTCATCTTTTTCAAGGTTTTGTCATTTTAAGATATCAAATTATTTGGGAAAATGACTTATCTATTTATTCTCATGAAATATAGACAAAATGTGAATTAATCAAAATTTTCGCAGCTCGCTCCGCTCGCCGATACAAGCTAGGAGTGAAATATTCATTGTTATAAATAATCATCTCAATCGAAGCAAGACAAATTAATATTCATAATCTCGCTTAGCTCGCCAATTCTTCATAAAAATAAACGTGAACGGAAAGCTAACAATACCCGCCCTAAAAAATAAATCCTTAGTGCACACGTTGCCCCCTCCCCATGATGTGCACCGAAATATACCTACATCATAGGTAGACTTGCTACAATTTTGGACCCCTTCTGACCAAAAATGTTGGATCCGCGCATGTATAATGCATCTTTATTCTCGCAGATTTGACGTTGCCGTAAAATGACCCGTTGCGCCGCGCTGAAACACTTGATGCAACTGTTGCGGAAGTATTTATCGTGTATCTTGGGACAATTTGTTTATATAGAGTAGGTTTTACAGGACAAAGTAATTTTCTTTTGAACGTGTTCAATAAAATAAATAGACATTTCATACTTAACCAGCGATAGAAATTCAGACATAACGGATATTTTTTACGGAAAGCAGGCGGCGATTTTTCCCGAAGTAAGAGGCGAGAAATTGCCGTGGCTGCCAGCTCTTAGTCTTTATCATATTATAATTAGAAACACAGAGTATGACTGCGCAGCTGTAAGGAGTCCAGTAATTTGGATTCAAACGACTTTAAACATATTTGATACATGTAGTTCTGGCAGCCAAAAAAAAAAAAAAAATAATAACCCGCCTGCCGAGTCACTTGGAAAAACAGACCCGGGGAGGGGAAACAAACAATTTTTTAATAGTGGCCTAATACAGTATGCTTGAAAGACGGATTGAGAGCCGAGGGGTGGACAGGATGAAAGGCAGAGAGAGGAAGGGTGAGGGAGGGCAAAGGGGGCGGGATGGGGAGGGAGGTGAGGGCAGAGGTAAGGTGACGGGAGGGGAGGAAGGGTGTTGGAAGGGAGAGATACCCCTCCTCCCCCCCCAAGCCGAAGGACAATAAATGTTAACATTTTTGTGGTTGGATAATGCCTGTAGGAAGCACAGGCACATGTAGATAGAGGGTCAATATAATTTATGATGCCCCTTTACAGGTCATACATGTAACACATATTTATTTACCGACATACATGTCATACATGTAACACATTTGTATTTACCGACATACAGGTCATACATGTAACACATATGTATTTACCGACATACATGTCATACATGTAACACATTTGTATTTACCGACATACAGGTCATACATGTAACACATATTTATTTACCGACATACATGTCGTACATGTAACACATTTGTATTTACCGACATACAGGTCATACATGTAACACATATGTATTTACCGACATACATGTCATACATGTAACGCATATGTATTTACCGACATACAGGTCATACATATAACATATTTGTATTTACCGACATACAGGTCATACATGTAACACATATGTATTTACCGACATACAGGTCATACATGTAACACATATGTATTTACCGACATACAGTTCATACATGTAACACATGTTTTTACCGACATACAGGTCATACATGTAACATATGTATTTACCCACATACAGGTCATACATGTAACACATATGTATTTACCGACATACATGTCATACATGTAACACATATGTATTTACCGACATACATGTCATACATGTAACACATGTATTTACCGACATACAGGTCATACATGTAACATATGTATTTACCGACATACAGGTCATAGATGTCACACATATGTATTCACCGACATACATGTCATACATGTAACACATATGTATTTACCGACATACAGGTCATACATGTAACACATATGTATTTACCGACATACAGGTTTTCTTATACCCATTTGCAACATGTGCCTGTGTTTGGAAGCACATGACGTAAAATGTCAATGAAATCGGGAAACAGACTTTCATTCCTATGACACTAAATCTTCATGTTCGCCGAGTTACTGATTGTGGACATAAAGAGATACATTAACTAAGCCTGGTTTACTTACATTATCCATTCTTTACTGTCCTATAGCTGTCTACCGTTCACAATATGACGTTTCACAGTCCTGAACTAATAATTTCCACCAAACGACAATAACGTCACACAGCTTGTCTCTATATATAGATCCTACCAAGAACGAAACTAACAACTTCTTGGAACTAACGATTTCAGAAAACCAGTCTTAAAATAGTCCATACATGTAGCAAATACGTTTTTGACCAGGGGCGGAGACAGGGTGTAGCTTTTAAGGGGGCCTGATGAATATAGAAAAAAATTACAGATTATGGGTAGTTTTGGTCCCATATTGGCTAAGAGCGATATCTGGAGGGGTCAGAGGGGGATGGGGCGGGGACGGGGGCAAAGATTTATAATGATGTGTTGTGAATGTAGATGTTTATGTTTTGAAACTTATGAAAAATATTTATTTAAGGCCATACCAAATTTATTAAATGTTCTTCGGATTTTCTTGTGAAAAAAAAGGGTGCGAGCGAGCGAAAATATAATTATTTTATTTATTTTAAGTATTGCAGTTTTAAAAACTAAAGGTGCGAGCGAGTGAAATATTATATATATATATATATATATATATATATATATATATATATATATATATATATATATATATATATCAATAAACAGTCAATAAGTCTGTCCACAAGTTTCAATAAATTTCACTGTTACATTTCAAATTTAAAAACGGAAGTAAGTTCACTGTTCGCTCTTCTTTTAATTGTACATCATCCAATCTTTTATACGTAATTACTTGCAACGGATGTGGAGAAAACTATATCGGTCAGACGGGCGACACTCTCCGTCACCGCATGACGGTACACAGACAACAAATTCGAGAACCAAAGTATCAATGTACACCAGTGAGTGGACACCTACGAAACTGTGCAAAGGATGTTTTCCCAAATTTCACCGTGTTTCCATTTTATAAATTTCACAAAAAGACGACAGAAATAGAAAGAGAAAATAAAGAAAGTTTGTTTATCAGTAAATTTAATCCTGTTTTGAATGCTTTTCTTAAATGAGAAATCAATCATATTCTTGTATTCATATTATTTAGCAAGTGAACTCTATTTATGAACACTATGTACATATTGCTCAAGTATATTCATCACGCTCAGACGTTTTAAAAATCGCAAAAGCGCAACATAATTTACGCGCATTATTTTCATGACGTCGCATTATATTGTTCTTGTACATTTCAATGTTTCCTTCGTTACAGTAAAGCGCACTCAATATTTTCGCGCTATATGTATTGATGACGTCATAATATATTGTTTGTATATTTGCAAAACTCCTGATGATACCAATGAAACCGGTTGAGTTTTAATTCGGCGTTTGTTATTTTTTTCAATATATATATATATAGGTAACCGCACCATTTCTGATGTTTTCCGTACTCACAAAGGAATCTGGAGACTAGGAAGCCTGGCACGTAGCTGTACGGAAACGATTTTCGAACATTTCCCCTCCTTGACTTTCAGTGCCATGTATTTGCTCCCGACGAAATTTTTTAAACACAAAAAGTATAATTTTCTTCGAAATTTGCACAATCTGAGACTTCTACAAGCTTTAAAATTTGCAGAAATCAAGACCGACCCTAAAAAATTCTTGAGCCAGAAAGAGGGGAGGGCTTGGGTTTTTTGTCCGAGCAAGATTATTTTTTCGCCCTTGACCGGAGCAGTTTTATTTTTGGCAAAGCAGGAGCAACAAAAATTTTTCTTACATTTATAGTTATTTGCAATATTATAGAATGTTTGTGTTTTATCAATAGAAATTCCTAATTTTTACTAAAAACTCTAAAATATCACTTTGCTTTTGTGCAAAAATTTAATTCACTTCTAAATAAAAGAATTTACAATATCATCCTAAGTACATTTTGTACGTAAACAAAATTTATATAATGTACAAGTAAGATGGCCTGAGGGGAGGGTCTTCTAAAAAAAAATTCAAATTTAGAATTGTTAATTGGTGAAAATCTGAAGTTCTCCTTCAAAGCTTGTATATAAAATTAGACTCTATGACTATACATGCATCTATCAATAGTAATACATTATATTGATATTATATTTAAGCCTTTAAGGAAGCCCTTTTTCATAAACGTGCATTCTTTTGATATTTCCAAAAATGAACTTTGCCATCACAGAAATATGTTTTTGATAGAAACTATAGCGTATACTAAATTGGAAATTTTCAAGAAGAAAATGCTATGGTAATTCTTCAAATTCAGATAACTTGTAAGAGCAAGATTATTTATTTTCTAACACGCCATAAACAAATTTATTGTTTTCATCAAAGTTCAGATCAATTTATTTTTACGAAAAAAAAAAAAAAAAACCAAAGCCCCCCCCCCCCCCGAATATTAAATGGACCGCGCCTAAGAATTAATTATAATCATTCGAACACTTTTCACTAATTTACATAACATGTGCATATTGATTGGTTACCCTAGGTTTACACTATGTTCCCGGCGACCACGGCAGCAACAACGGCCAAAAATATGACACGACGTAAGATTATTTGTCAGTTTTTATCTTGATATTCAAGATCTATTAGGTCTTGTTGTGTTTTAGCAAAGTCTGTGTATGCGTGTCGAACCACGGCTCCAACATGCCGAAGATATGACGGAGCACTACGTTTCAACCAACGGCTTATTACGAACGTTTACACGTTTCCTCAAGACCAGCCTCATTCTGATGGGACTAGGATCGTAAGTTACCGAGTCACAGTGTTGCTTCCCGTTCCGCTACGGATGCTTTCCCAAGTTTTGTTTCGGTCTGTAACGTACTGTCAAGTTACCTTGCGTTCGTTCCGATTTGCTATGGCCTCTTAATTAGGTCATCTGCACCGTGTTGACAGTTGAAACATTTGTCCCTTCAGTCCCAGCAATCATGGCTAGTTACGTTTGTCGATATCGTTTCCCTACGTGTTGTCTCACGGTCACCATGATTTGTCCACGTTGGCTCGAAATGTGGCCTCCGTGGCAACATGGTGTACACTCGGGCGGGGGGGGGGGGGGGGTTATAGAGAATACGATACACCTGATTGTTTTAACGCATGATTAGACGATTATAAATGGAAGCCTGTAAGCAGAGTATCCTCATTTCGATGGTTCATGCTCGGTAGTCATGGGCATCAGTTGCACATTCATAATCGATCATCGGTTTTATCGGTAGACAAGCTGATGCGATTTAATCGATAACCATCTTACGAATCGTTTACGTAGACTCTTATCATTATACCAAGAATGTACAAGACACTGAACGCCTGTCATTTTACACTATTTCAGACACCTCAACTTGATTTGGTTGTTCTTTTAATCACATTGCTGAATAGTCCATTATTGATAGCCATAATCGAATTTAAGTACTTTTTGGTACACCAACATCCACCCACCCTGTACCTATACTTTTGCATTCTATAATTGATAAATATGTCTTATGTGTTAGCCCCCCCCCCCAAAAAAAAAAACAAAAAACAAAACATTTTCCATCAATCGACCGACCCTAAGACGCGGTACATTTGATATTCGGGGGAAGGGACGTGAGTCGTGGATGATCTCTATTTATTTTGGTGTCAAAATGTCAAGGTCATTAGACTCTGATAATTGAAAAGTATTTCCATGCCATATTAGAGCCTATTATCGTGAAACTTAAATTCTTTCCAATGAATCAAGAAGTTCCCTCTTGAATTCGAGGTCAAAATATCAAACTCATACGACTCTGATAGTTGAAAATGGTTCCAGGATAATATAAGAATATGTAATGCACCTATCAACCTGAAACGTAGCAGAAATGTTTCCCATCTGTCAAGACCTTATACAGTTTTGTATATTATAAGTCTGCTTGTTCATATTTACATTATATTTTTGTTTATTATAAGTCTGCTTATTTATATTTACATTACAGTTTTGCAGCTCGTCACTTTCCATTTTTGATGCATTGTAACTTATCTTTTATTCTGTTTTTTTTTTTTTTGGCAAAACGATGTGAAAGCATCTGCGTTCCTGCAAACGCATCACTACGTGCCTGGTAATTAACCTTATTTACATAGTGACATTATTCCGTCGAATAAAGTCATGTTAAATGTTTTTATACGGTTGATAATCATGATAATACGTTGATATCTTTTTACTGTAAGTTATCATGATAATTCGTTTATCCCTTATGAAGTCTAATGATATGGCCTTGCCTACTCGACATTGCGACTGAATAACTTCTTTATTGCCTTTGAACATAGAAATTACTAGTTTTAATGTGTCGGAAGGTATGAGAAAGACAAGTTGTTGGTCAGGTATGGTATAGAATCTAAAATAAAGTTGGTATTTAGGTTTGATACAAAGTCGTCGGTATTTGATACAAAGTCGTCGGTATTTGATACAAAGTCGTCGGTATGTATCGGTTGTCCAGTAAGAATTAAGTGGTAGGTATGAGGTGGCAGTCAAGTTTGGTATAAAGTAATGGGTATGAATTGCCAGTAAGGTTTGGTATGAAGTGGTAGGTATGAATTGCCAGTCAGGTTTTGTATGAAGTGGGAGGTGCTGTATTAGTTGGCAGTCAGGTTCGGTATGAAGTGGTAGATAGGAAGTGGTAGTTTTCAGTGGACTCTCTTGTTTGCTTTGGTTCCTGTTTTATCCTGGTTTTGTATGCCCTCGGTTTCTGATTTTCTGAATTATCGAGTTTGTGCTGTAAACAGAGATATGGTAGTTATGAGTTTGTATCCAGGTTTGGAATGTAGTGGTAGGTAGGAAGTGGTAGTGCGCTGTCAGATTTGATATTAAGCGGTAGGTATGGGTTGGTATCCAAATTTGGAATATAGTGGTAGGTGAGTTCGCAATCATATTTGATTTGGCGTGGTACATGTATGTAAGATTTGGTAGTTAAGTATGGTAAGAAGTGGTTTCTATGAGTTTGCTGTCAGGTCTGTTATGGACTTGTATATATGAGTTGGTAGTCAGGTCTGGTATAGACTTGTATATATGAGTTGGAGGTCAGGTCTGGTATGGAATGGTTTATATGAGTTGGTAGTCAGGTCTGGTATAGACTGGTATGTATGAGTTGGTAGTCAAGTCTGGTATGAAGTAGTTTGTACGAGTTGGTAGTCAGGTCTGGTAAGGATTGGTATGCATGAATTGGCAGATAGATTTGGTATGAAGTTGTATGTATGAATGGGTAGTCAGGTTTGGTATGAAAGAAAGGAAGGGATCTAAAAAAAACTTGGCTGCAGCACCAACAGGAACACACGAAACACCCAAAGTGGTATCTATGAATTGGTAGT
Organism: Pinctada imbricata; assembly: GCA_033119305.1. NCBI lineage: Eukaryota > Metazoa > Mollusca > Bivalvia > Pterioida > Pteriidae > Pinctada > Pinctada imbricata. The sequence goes on from VSWD01000001.1 coordinate 56,468,358, forward strand.
CAAGTGTAACATGAAGTGGTATTAATGGGTTGGCAGTCAAGTTGAGTATGAAGTGGTACATATGTTTATGAATTGGCAGTCGGGTTTGATATGGAGTGGTATGTATGAATTGGCAGTCAGGTTTAATATGAAGTGGTATCTATCAATTGGTAGTCAGGTGTTGCATGAAGTGGTATTAATGGGTTGGCAGTCAGGTTGAGTATGAAGTGGTACATATGTTTATGAATTGGCAGTCGGGTTTGATATGGAGTGGGATGTATGAATTGGCAGTCAGGTGTTGCATGAAGTGGAATTAATGGGTTGACAGTCAGTTTGAGTATGGATTGGTGCATATATTTATGAATTGGCAGTCAGGTTTGATAAGTAGTAGTATCTATGAGTTGGTAGTCAGGTGTTGCATGAAGTGGTATAAATGGGTTGGCAGTCAGGTTGAGTATGAGGTTGAGTTGGTATGAAGTGGTATCTATGAATTGGAATTGGAATTAATTGGTTGGCAGTCAGGTTGTGTATGAAGTGGTACATGTATGTATGAATTGTATTAATTATTACTGTCAGGTATGATATATAATGGTAGGTATAAGTAGTACATGTATCTATGAATTGTATTAATTATTTTGCTGTCAGGTATGATATATAATGGTAGGTATAAGTGGTACATGTATGTATGACTTGTATTATTTTACAGTCAGGTATGATATATAGTGGTAGGTATTTCAGTGGTAAATGTATGTATGAATTGTATTATTTTACAGTCAGGAATGATATATTCCTTTTTTATCCTGATTTTGTATGCCTTCGGTTTCTGATTTTCTGGGTTATCGATTTTGTGCTGTAAACAGGGATATGGTCATTATCCATATTTGTCATATAGTGGTAGGTATAAGTGGTACACGTGTCTGGTGCATGGAAATTGGTTTGGAATTTTCTTTACGAAGGTATAGAGTTGGAACCCTTCGACATAATGTATGTATGAATTGTATTATAGTGGTAGGTATAAGATGTACATGTATGTATGAATTGTATTAATTATTTTGCAGTCAGGTATGATATATAGTGGTAGGTATAAGAGGTACATGTATGAATTGTATTAATTATTTTACAGTCAGGTATGATATATAGTGGTAGGTGTAAGTGGTACATGTATGTATGGATTGTATTAATTATTTTGCAGTCAGGTATGGTACATGTATGTATGAATTATATTAATTAGTTTGCAATCAGGTATGTTATATGGGTATGAGCTTGAAGTCAAAGAATCAGGTATGAGCTTGAAGTCAAGGAAACTACAGAGACAAATAATTCAGCATCCTATTTGGACATAATGTTGTCCTACGACACTGATGATCACATGAACACCTCACTCTATGACAAACGTGACGACTTCAATTTCAGCATTACGAACTTTCCTTTTCTGAGTAGCAACATCCCTTCATCGCCTGCTTATGGCGTGTTCATATCTCAGTTAATACGCTATGCCAGAGCAAGTACCAAATATACAGATTTTGTTCTGAGAGCTAGGCGTCTTTCAGATAAGCTTCTCAGTCAGGGATACGTTTGTGACCGACTAACATCGTCACTGAGGAAGTTCTACGGCCGATATGGGGAACTCGTCATACACTATGATATCCCACTATCCAGAATGGTGGATGATATTCTGTCATAGACCATTTGAACCATCCAACAAAAGATTGTACTCTATATCTTCCAAAATGGAAGTAACCGGATGTGACAGTTCTACCGAATTGAAGCGACGGGTGTTGCATGCAAGCAGGAGATGCTTACTCTTCCTGGGCACCTGGTCTCACTCTCATATCGGGAGTTCGCTTCTTTTCATATGGTGGAGGTTCTTTGTTTTTGTTTGCTTTGGTTCCTATTTTGTCCTGGTTTTGTATGCCTTCGGTTTCTGATTTTCTGAATTATCGATTTTGGACTGTAGACAGGGATATGGTCATTATCCATATTTGTCATATAATGGTAGGAATAGACATTACCTCAGAGAGGTCATGTTTTAAGATATTGTTTTCATTTTTAGTGTATGAACATCAACGGCAGGTGCGGCTAGCCAACAGGCGATGCTTACTCCTACTAGACACCTGGCCCCACCTCTAGCTTGCTAGGGGTCCGTCGATGCTCCATGTAGTGCTCTTTTGCTGTGCTGTCGAGATTATCCTCAGAATCTTCTTTATCTCAAGCATGAATTGTATTAATTATTTTGACGTAAAGTATGATATATAGCGGTAGGTATAAGTTGACAGTATACAATTATTGACTTTTGATGAGGTCTACTCGTGACTATACAGACCTGGTCAGGTATTGGTTGACCGCGGCCGAAGGCCGAGGTTCACCAATACCTGACCAGGTCTGTTTAGTCACGAGTAGACCGAAATCAAAAGTCAATAACTGCTTTATTAAATTATCAAGGTTTTATTATTGTACTAATTTATCTAAATCATTTAAAAAATTATCATTTGCATTGTAATGATACGCGAAGTATAAGATCTAACACTACAAAAACCAACGCACGCGCTGGTCCCGCACGCGCTAATCCCGAATAGACCGCTTTGGAGTAATAATTCCTGATCATTTAAACATAGGTAATCACAGATTACAAAGCTCACCTCGTGACAGCAAAATTCAATTCAAACATATTTCTTAGTACATGTATATTGGCTTTTAAAGGCAAAACCACTCAAGCAGAAAAAGTAGGTCAAGGTCATTTTATGAAAGTTTGATCAAAGATACATCCAATATGCAAATTTGGTACATGTAGCAGTTATACTTTGCTCAATATTGGCTTTATAGAGCAAAATCACTCAAGCCGAAAAAGTAGGTCAAGATCATTTTATGAAAGATTGATCAAAGATACATCCAATATGCAAGTTTGGTACATGTATCACTTATACTTTGCTCAATATTGGCTTTTAAAGGCAAAATCACTCAAGCGGAAAAAGTAGGTCGAGGTCATTTTATGAAAGTTTGATCAAAGATACATCTAATATGCAAGTTTGGAACATGTAGCACTTATACTTTGCTCAATATTGGCTTTTAAAGGCAAAATCACTCAAGCGGAAAAAGTAGGTCAAGGTCATTTTATGAAAGTTTGATCAAAGATACATCCAATATGCAAGTTTGGTACATGTAGCACTTATACTTTGCTCAATATTGGCTTTTAAAAGCGAAATTACTCAAGTGGAAAAAGTAGGTCAGATGCTGCATCCGATGCATGGGTCCATCTCGGCATCCAAAGATGAATCACTTGTGCAAGTTTGGTTACTGTAGCATTAGTACTTTGTTAGATACTGAGCTACCCCAAACTTCTTATCCAAATCACTCAAGCGTAAAATGTAGGTCAGATGCTGCATCCCATGCATGGGTTCACCTCAGCATCCAAAGATGAATCACTTATGCAAGTTTGGTTACTGTAGCATCAGTACTTTGTCAGATACTGAGCTACCCCAAACTTCTTAACCAAGTCACTCAAGCGGAAAATGTAGGTCAGATGCTGCATCCGATGCATGGGTTCACCTCAGCATCCAAAGATGAATCACTTGTGCAAGTTTGGTTACTGTAGCAACAGTACTTTGTCAGATACTGAGCTACCCCAAACTTCTTAACCAAGTCACTCTCCACTCAAGCGGAAAATGTAGGTCAGATGCTGCATCCGATGCATGGGTTCACATCAGCATCCAAAGATGAATCACTTGTGCCAGTTTGGTTACTGTAGCATTAGTACTTTGTCAGATACTGAGCTACCCCAAACTTCTTAACCAAGTCACTCAAGCGGAAAATGTAGGTCAGATGCTGCATCCCATGCATGGGTTCACCTCAGCATCCAAAGATGAATCACTTGTGCAAGTTTGGTTACTGTAGCATCAGTACTTTGTCAGATACTGAGCTACCCCAAACTTCTTAACCAAGTCACTCAAGCAGAAAATGTAGGTCAGATGCTGCATACGATGCATGGGTTCACCTCAGCATCCAAAGATGAATCACTTGTGCCAGTTTGGTTACTGTAGCATTAGTACTTTGTCAGATACTGAGCTACCCCAAACTTCCTAACCGGACGAGGACGCGGACACGGACGCGGACACGGACGCGGACGCGGACGCGTGGGGTTATAGCATAAGCTCACTCAACTTCGTCGAGGTGAGCTAATAATATATATTACAATGCGTTAAATTTCTACATTTTCTTCTGAAATCTTCCATTTTCAACAAGGTGACATCCGTTTTCCTGTTATGTAAATTTGTTTACGAATAGATTGTGATTAAGATTAAATTTTCAATAAAGGGGTAGGGCCACGTAGCCCGATATTGGCCCTAATTTTGAACATTGTACTTCATAGAATTTTTAACCTCAATTTACATTTTGAAACACTCTCTACTCAATCACGAATCTATCTTTTGTCTACATTGCGTTTATCGATAGCTTTTGGCCCTTCGAAAACACCAAAATTGGTCATATTCCGCGAAATTGATGCAAAAACTACATATTTCTATAAAATTAGCAATGGCCGCATGCATTAACTAGGATGAAAAAAATATATTTGAAAGATTATCATTATATCCTTTTGTCATAAACATTTTATCTCAGTTAACGCATGCGGCCACATTGAATTCTTCCACAAAAGACGAAATTTCAAGCAATTTTTGCCATATTCTGTCAATAACGTCAAAATGACGTCACTTCATGACGTCATTATAATTAAATGGCACTATGTTTGGTGATATTTTTCTTTTCATTAAAAGCGGTGAACATTCCTGTATTTTCATGAGAGATATCAAGTATTCCCCATGAAAATTATTTTTAACGAAAAATCGAGGGCCGGTTTAGGGGTATCGTGGCCCTACCCCTTTTGTGCAAAATTTTAATATAATACATTGGGTAATAATGCTTTTACATCATTTTGAATGTAAGAGTTTTTGCTGCCAATTTCAACAGGATAACGTCAAAATGACGTCATGGTTTGCTCAGGAATGAAACTCAAAATTTTCTAAAGATGGCATCATTTCTTCAAATGACGTCGGAATTTGTTCAAACTTCATAAGGAGGGCATATTTTATATATCAATCAATGTTTTAAATATTTAAAGGGTGTTACGTCCGTACTCTTCATAGGAACAGATAAAACAAATAATGCCGCCGCCATCTTGGTGTTCAAACGTATGGTATTACGTAGCAGGTAATATTAGTAAGTCAGATGTGGTAAGAAGTGGTTCGTGTTGTTAGTCAAAATTTTAACTTTAGATTTATGAGCGATCTATATATTTATTCTGGTCAAGAATAGACGTGTATTCGGAGAACACTTCAACAGAATTTTTTCAACGCTTGCCACATTGTTATGATATGGTGCACGGACAAATACAAAAAATTCTTTTTAAGTGTTCTCCAAATATACGTCTATTCTTGACCAGAATAAATTACCATCATATAATTTATAACAATGACCATATGATAGGCCTAAAATAAATTCATATAAAGTAGATTTAGACAGTATTTGCTTGGTTCAATGAAAGGTATTCCCGTGGAACATATCATTTGTGTATCACATGATACCCCACGGTGTATTATATCATCGCTTTTAGTGAAAACTGTAATGTTAACGGGAAGATAAACACAGGCGTCAAAAGCATTTGCTAGTTATATGAAAAATCTCATTTGGTTTAAGGCTTCTTTCTTATGCAGTTATGATACTCAAGGCATGGATAATTTTACCATGTATATTTCGTGTATTCGTACACGTATTTGCCTTTATCTTATATTACCATTATTTATATGTTATATTACGTGTATTTGTACATGTATATGTCTTTATCTTATATTACCATTATTTATATGTTATATTACGTGTATTCGTACATGTATTTGCCTTTATCTTATATTACCATTATTTATATGTTATATTACGTGTATTCGTACATGTATTTGCCTTTATCTTATATTATCATTATTTATATTTTATATTACGTGTATTCGTACATGTATTTGCCTTTATCTTATATTACCATTATTTATATGTTCTATTTCGTGTATTTGTACATGTATTTGCCTTTATCTTATATTGCCATAATTTATATGTTATATTTCGTGTATTTGTACATGTATTTGCCTTTATATCATATTTCGTTTATTCGTACATGTATTTGCCTTTATCTTATATTACCATTATTTATATGTTATATTACGTGTATTCGTACATGTATTTGCCTTTATCTTATATTGCCATAATTTATATGTTATATTACGTGTATTTGTACATGCATTTGCCTTTATCTTATATTGCCATAATTCATATGTTATATTTCGTGTATTTGTACATGTATTTGCCTTTATATCATATTTCGTGTATTCGTACATGTATTTGCCTTTATCTTATATTATCATTATTTATATGTTATATTACGTGTATTCGTACATGTATTTGCCTTTATCTTATATTACCATTATTTATATGTTCTATTTCGTGTATTTGTACATGTATTTGCCTTTATCTTATATTACCATTATTTATATGTTATATTACGTGTATTTGTACATGTATTTGCCTTTATCTTATATAACCATTATTTATATGTTCTATTTCGTGTATTTGTACATGTATTTGCCTTTATATCATATTTCGTGTATTCGTACATGTATTTGCCTTTATCTTATATTATCATTATTTATATGTTATATTACGTGTATTCGTACATGTATTTGCCTTTATCTTATATTACCATTATTTATATGTTATATTTCGTGTATTTGTACATGTATTTGCCTTTATCTTACATAACCATTATTTATATGTTATATTTCGTGTATTTGTACATGTATTTGCTTTTATATCATATTACCAATATTAAATATTTCGTGTATTCGTACTTGAATTTGCCTTTACATTAACATAATTCATATGTTATATTCTTTTTTTGTTAAGTTTCTGTTTGCATATGTTCACTGTAAGTTTTGATCATAAATATGGCTTATAGAAAACCAATGATATTGAAATAAATTTATATATACATACCACAAAATTCGTATCCGCTAATCTGTTCTATATTTGATTCATCTGAAAATAAACAGTCAACAATAAGTATTTATTTTGACAGTTTTTACACTCTTTGATGAAATGCTTATCATTGTGCGTTATTAGGTGACATATGAGTAGATTTAGAGTTATAACCTTATTATTTGAAATTCATAGAATCGAAACAAAAACCGTGATATCATCATTTTAATTGCTTTGCTAGCTTATCTTTATTTAGGATTCAAAAAAATTGTGATCCTACTTCCTTGAATAAATATCGTTATTGCTTATTTTTCACCTGATATCCAATATAAATCTCATAAATTTACCCAGACAACCCTTTTATTACCACTGACATCCCATATAACTGTTATATTTACACCCCATATACACTTATATGCATATCCTGATTTTACTTCGGTATTCCATATATCTGTCATATTGTCTATTGTCAAATATATTTACCAAGATATCCCTTTACTGTACCCAAAATATCCCATATCCGTTATTATAACAAAAATATCCAATATATTAGCAATGTATCCTCTATACTGTGAAACGAGAATATTTAGCGCAAACATATTTTAGCGCATTGAGGGATGAGAACATTTTGGCGCAAATTTAATTTAGCGCATTGACACCATCTGGTCAATAACCCCACTATCCCATATATTTACCAAGATATTCCGTATATTTGTCCACCAAGTCCTGTCTGCCAATCCCTTGAAATCCTTCCAAAAGAATCCTGAGTTGTTCTGAAGCTTGTCGTTCCTTGTTTTTCTGCCTCCATAATACAAATGCTTTCCAGTTCTTGGTAACTTGATTGAATCCACGATCAAAATCAATCTGCTCCAATTCAGCGTTCACCAATCCCAGCTCGATGAATAGTAGCTGCCATTCTGCCCCTATTTCTGAGGCAAGATTTTTTAGAAACTTCTCTGAAATATAACAATGACTTTCTGTTACTTCAATTTAGATGACAAATACGGATAATGACCATATATTCATAGAGATATGACCTTTTGACGATAACACCTTAGATATTATGAGTTAAAACAAAGTAATGAAATAGTAGTCAAAGCAATGGAAATAGTATTAAAAGTAATGGAAATAGTAGTCAAAGTAATAAAGATAGTAGTCAAAGTAATGGAAATAGTAGTCAAAGTAATGAAAATAGTAGTCAAAGTAATAAAGATAGTAGTCAAAGTAATGGAGATAGTAGTCAAAGTAATGGAGATAGTAGTCAAAGTAATGGAGATAGTAGTCAAAGTAATGGAGATAGTAGTCAAAGTAATGGAGATAGTAGTCAAAGTAATGGAGATAGTAGTCATAGTAATGGAGATAGTAGTCAAAGTAATGGAGATAGTAGTCAAAGTAATAGAAATAGTAGTCAAAGTAATGGAAAAAGTAGTCAAAGTAATGATGATAGTAGTCAAAATAATGGAAATAGTAGTCAAAGTTATGGAAATAGTAGTCATATAAATTGAAAAAGTAGTTAATGTAATGGAAATAGTAATTAAAGTAATGGAGATAGTAGTTTAAGTAATGGAAATTGTAGTCAAAGTAATGGAAATAGTAGTCAAAGTAATGGAAATAGTAGTCAAAGTAATGGAAATAGTAGTCAAAGTAATGGAAATAGTAATCATATTAATTGAAATAGTAGTTAAAGTAATGGAAATAGTAGTCAAAGTAATGGAAATAGTAGTCAAAGTAATGGAAATAGTAGTCAAAGTAATGGAAATAGTAGTCAAAGTAATGGAAATAGTAATCAAAGTAATGGAAATAGTAGTCAAAGTAATAAAGATAGTAGTCATAGGAATAGAGATAGTAGTCAAAGAAATGAAGATAGTAGTCAAAGAAATGAACATGGTAGTCTAAGAAATGAAGATAGAAGTCAAAGTAATGGAAATAGTAGTCAAAGTAATGGAAATTGTAGTCAAAAAAATGGAAATATTAGTCAAAGAAATAAAGATAGTAGTCAAAGTAATGGAAATAGTAGTCAAAGTAATGAAAAAAGTAGTCAAAGTAATGGAGATTGTAGTCAAAGTTATGGAAATAGTAGTCAAAGTAATGGAAATAGTAGTCATATTAATTGAAATAGTAGTTAAAGTAATGGAGATAGAAGTCAAAGTAATGGAAATAGTAGTCAAAGTAATGAAAACAGTAGTCAAAGTAATAATAAAGATAGTAGTCAAAGTAATGGAGATAGTAGTCAAAGAAATGAAGATAGTAGTCAAAGAAATGGAAATAGTAGTCAAAGTAATGGAAACAGTAGTCAAAGTAATGGAAATAGTAGTCATATTAATTGAAATAGTAGTTAAAGTAATGGGAATAGTTGTTAAAGTAATGGAAATTGTAGTCAAAGTAATGGAAATAGTAGTCATATTAATTGAAATAGTAGTTAAAGTAATGGGAATAGTTGTTAAAGTAATGGAAATTGTAGTCAAAGTAATGGAAATAGTAGTCAAAGTAATGGAGATAGTAGTCAAAGTAATGGAAATAGTAATCAAAGTAATGGAAATAGTAGTCAAAATAATAAAGATAGTAGTCATATTAATAGAGATAGTAGTCAAAGAAATGAAGATAGTAGTCAAAGAAATGAAGATAGTAGTCTAAGAAATGAAGATAGTAGTCAAAGTAATGGAAATAGTAGTCAAAGTAATGGAAATAGTAGAGAAAGTATTGGAAATAGTAGTCAAAGTAATAAAGATAGTAGTCAAAGTAATGGAAATAGTAGTCAAAGTAATGAAAATAGTAGTCAAAGTAATGGAGATAGTAGTCAAAGTAATGGAGATAGTAGTCAAAGTAATGGAGATAGAAGTCAAAGTAATGGAAATAGTAGTCAAAGTAATGGAAACATTAGTCAAAGTAATGGAGATAGTAGTCAAAGAAATGGAAATAGTAGTCAAAGTAATGGAAATAGTAGTCATATTAATTGAAATAGTAGTTAAAGTAATAAAGATAGTAGTCATAGTAATAGAGATAGTAGTCAAATAAATGAAGAAAGTAGTCAAAGAAATGAATATAGTAGTCTAAGAAATGAAGATAGTAGTCAAAGTAATAAAGATAGTAGTCAAAGAAATGGAAATAGTAGTCAAAGTAATGGAAATAGTAGTCAAAGTAATGGAAATAGTTGTCAAAGTAATGGAAATAGTAGTCAAAGTAATGGAAATAGTAGTCAAAGAAATGGAAATAGTAGTCATATTAATTGAAATAGTAGTTGAAGTAATGGAAATAGTAGTTAAAGTAATGGTATTAGTAGTCAAAGTAATGGAAATAGTAGTCAAAGTATTAAAGATAGTAGTCATAGTAATAGAGATAGTAGTCAAAGAAATGAAGATAGTAGTCAAAGAAATGAAGATAGTAGTCAAAGTAATGGAGATAGTAGTCAAAGTAATGGAGATAGTAGTCAAAGTAATAGAAATAGTAGTCAAAGTAATGGAAAAAGTAGTCAAAGTAATGATGATAGTAGTCAAAATAATGGAAATAGTAGTCAGAGTTATGGAAATAGTAGTCATATAAATTGAAAAAGTAGTTTATGTAATGGAAATAGTAGTTAAAGTAATGGAGATAGTAGTTAAAGTAATGGAAATTGTAGTCAAAGTAATGGAAATAGTAGTCAAAGTAATGGAAGTAGTAGTCAAAGTAATGGAAATAGTAGTCATAGTAATGGAAATAGTAATCAAAGTAATGGAAATAGTAGTCAAAGTAATAAAGATAGTAGTCATAGGAATGGAGATAGTAGTCAAAGAAATGAAGATAGTAGTCAAAGAAATGAACATGGTAGTCTAAGAAATGAAGATAGAAGTCAAAGTAATGGAAATAGTAGTCAAAGTAATGGAAATTGTAGTCAAAAAAATGGAAATATTAGTCAAAGAAATAAAGATAGTAGTCAAAGTAATGGAAATAGTAGTCAAAGTAATGAAAAAAGTAGTCAAAGTAATGAAAAAAGTAGTCAAAGTAATGGAGATTGTAGTCAAAGTTATGGAAATAGTAGTCAAAGTAATGGAAAAAGTAGTCATATTAATTGAAATAGTAGTTAAAGTAATGGAGATAGAAGTCAAAGTAATGGAAATAGTAGTCAAAGTAATGAAAACAGTAGTCAAAGTAATAATAAAGATAGTAGTCAAAGTAATGGAGATAGTAGTCAAAGAAGTGAAGATAGTAGTCAAAGAAATGGAAATAGTAGTCAAAGTAATGGAAATAGTAGTCAAAGTAATGGAAATAGTAGTAATATTAATTGAAATAGTAGTTAAAGTAATGGGAATAGTTGTTAAAGTAATGGAAATTGTAGTCAAAGTAATGGAAATAGTAGTCATATTAATTGAAATAGTAGTTAAAGTAATGGGAATAGTTGTTAAAGTAATGGAAATTGTAGTCAAAGTAATGGAAATAGTAGTCAAAGTAATGGAGATAGTAGTCAAAGTAATGGAAATAGTAATCAAAGTAATGGAAATAGTAGTCAAAATAATAAAGATAGTAGTCATATTAATAGAGATAGTAGTCAAAGAAATGAAGATAGTAGTCAAAGAAATGAAACTATAGTCTAAGAAATGAAGATAGTAGTCAAAGTAATGGAAATAGTAGTCAAAGTAATGGAAATAGTAGAGAAAGTATTGGAAATAGTAGTCAAAGTAATAAAGATAGTAGTCAAAGTAATGGAAATAGTAGTCAAAGTAATGAAAATAGTAGTCAAAGTAATGGAGATAGTAGTCAAAGTAATGGAGATAGTAGTCAAAGTAATGGAGATAGAAGTCAAAGTAATGGAAATAGTAGTCAAAGTAATGGAAACATTAGTCAAAGTAATGGAGATAGTAGTCAAAGAAATGGAAATAGTAGTCAAAGTAATGGAAATAGTAGTCGTATTAATTGAAATAGTAGTTAAAGTAATGGAAATAGTAGTCAAAGTAATGGAAATAGTAGTCATACTAATTGAAATTGTAGTCAATGTAATGGAAACAGTAATCAAAGTAATGGAAATAGTAGTCAAAGTAATAAAGATAGTAGTCATAGTAATAGAGATAGTAGTCAAATAAATGAAGAAAGTAGTCAAAGAAATGAATATAGTAGTCTAAGAAATGAAGATAGTAGTCAAAGTAATAAAGATAGTAGTCAAAGAAATGGAAATAGTAGTCAAAGAAATAGGGGAATGTAGTCAAAGTAATGGAGATAGTAGTCATAGTAATGGAAATAGTAGTCAAAACTAATGGAAATAATAGTCAAAGTAATGGAAAAAGTAGTCATATTAATTGAAATAGTAGTCAAAGAAATGGAAATAGTAGTCATATTAATTGAAATAGTAGTCAAAGAAATGGAAATAGTAGTCATATTAATTGAAATAGTAGTTGAAGTAATGGAAATAGTAGTTAAAGTAATGGTATTAGTAGTCAAAGTAATGGAAATAGTAGTCAAAGTATTAAAGATAGTAGTCATAGTAATAGAGATAGTAGTCAAAGAAATGAAGATAGTAGTCAAAGAAATGAAGATAGTAGTCAAAATGACTGAAATAGTAGTCAAAGTAATGGAAATAGTAGTCAAAGTAATGGAAATAGTAGTCAAAGTAATGGAAATAGTAGTCGAAGTAATTGAAATAGTAGTCAAAGTAATGGAAATAGTAGTCAAAGTAATAAAGATAGTAGGCAAAGTAATGGAAATAGTAGTCAAAGTAATGAAAAAAGTAGTCAAAGTAATGAAAAAAGTAGTCAAAGTAATGGAGATTGTAGTCAAAGTTATGGAAATAGTAGTCAAAGTAATGGAAAAAGTAGTCATATTAATTGAAATAGTAGTTAAAGTAATGGAGATAGAAGTCAAAGTAATGGAAATAGTAGTCAAAGTAATGAAAACAGTAGTCAAAGTAATAATAAAGATAGTAGTCAAAGTAATGGAGATAGTAGTCAAAGAAGTGAAGATAGTAGTCAAAGAAATGGAAATAGTAGTCAAAGTAATGGAAATAGTAGTCAAAGTAATGGAAATAGTAGTAATATTAATTGAAATAGTAGTTAAAGTAATGGGAATAGTTGTTAAAGTAATGGAAATTGTAGTCAAAGTAATGGAAATAGTAGTCATATTAATTGAAATAGTAGTTAAAGTAATGGGAATAGTTGTTAAAGTAATGGAAATTGTAGTCAAAGTAATGGAAATAGTAGTCAAAGTAATGGAGATAGTAGTCAAAGTAATGGAAATAGTAATCAAAGTAATGGAAATAGTAGTCAAAATAATAAAGATAGTAGTCATATTAATAGAGATAGTAGTCAAAGAAATGAAGATAGTAGTCAAAGAAATGAAACTATAGTCTAAGAAATGAAGATAGTAGTCAAAGTAATGGAAATAGTAGTCAAAGTAATGGAAATAGTAGAGAAAGTATTGGAAATAGTAGTCAAAGTAATAAAGATAGTAGTCAAAGTAATGGAAATAGTAGTCAAAGTAATGAAAATAGTAGTCAAAGTAATGGAGATAGTAGTCAAAGTAATGGAGATAGTAGTCAAAGTAATGGAGATAGAAGTCAAAGTAATGGAAATAGTAGTCAAAGTAATGGAAACATTAGTCAAAGTAATGGAGATAGTAGTCAAAGAAATGGAAATAGTAGTCAAAGTAATGGAAATAGTAGTCGTATTAATTGAAATAGTAGTTAAAGTAATGGAAATAGTAGTCAAAGTAATGGAAATAGTAGTCATACTAATTGAAATTGTAGTCAATGTAATGGAAACAGTAATCAAAGTAATGGAAATAGTAGTCAAAGTAATAAAGATAGTAGTCATAGTAATAGAGATAGTAGTCAAATAAATGAAGAAAGTAGTCAAAGAAATGAATATAGTAGTCTAAGAAATGAAGATAGTAGTCAAAGTAATAAAGATAGTAGTCAAAGAAATGGAAATAGTAGTCAAAGAAATAGGGGAATGTAGTCAAAGTAATGGAGATAGTAGTCATAGTAATGGAAATAGTAGTCAAAATAATGGAAATAATAGTCAAAGTAATGGAAAAAGTAGTCATATTAATTGAAATAGTAGTCAAAGAAATGGAAATAGTAGTCATATTAATTGAAATAGTAGTCAAAGAAATGGAAATAGTAGTCATATTAATTGAAATAGTAGTTGAAGTAATGGAAATAGTAGTTAAAGTAATGGTATTAGTAGTCAAAGTAATGGAAATAGTAGTCAAAGTATTAAAGATAGTAGTCATAGTAATAGAGATAGTAGTCAAAGAAATGAAGATAGTAGTCAAAGAAATGAAGATAGTAGTCAAAATGACTGAAATAGTAGTCAAAGTAATGGAAATAGTAGTCAAAGTAATGGAAATAGTAGTCAAAGTAATGGAAATAGTAGTCGAAGTAATTGAAATAGTAGTCAAAGTAATGGAAATAGTAGTCAAAGTAATAAAGATAGTAGGCAAAGTAATGGAAATAGTAGTCAAAGTAATAAAGATAGTAGTCAAAGTAATGGAAATAGTAGTCAAAGTAATGAAAATAGTAGTCAAAGTAATAAAGATAGTAGTCAAAGTAATGGAGATAGTAGTCAAAGTAATGGAGATAGTAGTCAAAGTAATGGAAATAGTAGTCAAAGTAATGGAGATAGTAGTCAAAGTAATGGAAAAAGTAGTCAAAGTAATGGAGATAGTAGTAAAAAAAATGGAAATAGTAGTCAAAGTTATGGAAATAGTAGTCATATTAATTGAAATAGTAGTTAAAGTAATGGAAATAGTAGTTAAAGTAATGGAAATAGTAGTTAAAGTAATGGAAATTGTAGTCAAAGTAATGGAAATAGTAATTAAAGTAATGGAAATAGTAGTCAAAGTAATGGAAATAGTAATCATATTAATTGAAACAGTAGTTAAAGTAATGGAAATAGTAGTCAAAGTAATGGAAATAGTAGTCAAAGTAATGGAAATAGTAATCAAAGTAATGGAAATAGTAGTCAAAGTAATAAAGATAGTAGTCATAGTAATAGAGATAGTAGTCAAAGAAATGAAGATAGTAGTCAAAGAAAATAAGATAGTAGTCTAAGAAATGAAGATAGTAGTCAAAGTAATGGAAATAGTAGTCAAAGTAATGAAAATAGTAGACAAAGTAATGTAAATAGTAGTCAAAGTAATGGAGATAGTAGTCAAAGTAATGGGAATAGTAGTCAAAGTAATGGAAATAGTAGTTATATTAATTGAAATAGTAGTTAAAGTAATGAAAAAAGTAGTTAAAGTAATGGAAATTGTAGTCAAAGTAATGGAAATAGTAGTCAAAGTAATGGAAATAGTAGTCAAAGTAATGGAAATAGTAGTCAAAGTAATAAAGAAAGTAGTCATAGTAATAGAGATACTAGTCAAAGAAATGAAGAAAGTGGTCAAAGAAATTAATATAGTAGTCTAAGTAATGAAGATAGTAGTCAAAGTAATAAAGATAGTAGTCAAAGAAATGGAAATAGTAGTCAAAGTAATGGAAATAGTAGTTAAAGTAATGGAAATAGTAGTCAAAGTAATGGAAATAGTAGTCAAAGAAATGGAGAATGTAGTCAAAGTAATGGAGATAGTAGTCATAGTAATGGAAATAGTAGTCAAATAATGGAAATAATAGTCAAAGTAATGGAAATAGTAGTCATATTAATTGAAACAGTTGTCAAAGTAATGGAAATAGTAGTCATATTAATTGAAATAGTAGTCAAAGAAATGGAAATAGTAGTCATATTAATTGAAATAGTAGTTGAAGTAATGGAAATAGTATTTAAAGTAATGGTAGTAGTAGTCAAAGTAATAAAGATAGTAGTCATAGTAATAGAGATAGTAGTCAAAGAAATGAAGATAGTAGTCAAAGAAATGAAGATAGTAGTCAAAGTAATGGACATAGTAGTCAAAGTAATGGAAATAGTAGTCAAAGTAATGGAAATAGTAGTCAAAGTAATGAAAATAGTAGTCAAAGTAATGGAAATAGTAGTCGAAGTAATTGAAATAGTAGTCAAAGTAATGGAAATAGTAGTCATGGAAATAGTAGTCAAAGTAATGGAAATAGTAGTCATATTAATTGAAATATTAGTTAATAGAAGTTAAAGTAATGGAAATAGTAGTTAAAGTAATGGAAATAGTAGTTAAAGTAATGGAAAAAGTAGTTAAAGTAATGGAAATAGTAGTCATATTAATTGAAATATTAGTTAATAGAAGTTAAAGTAATGGAAATAGTAGTTAAAGTAATGGAAATAGTAGTTAAAGTAATGGAAAAAGTAGTCATAGTAATGGAAATAGTAGTAGTCAAAGTAATGAAAATAGGAAAAGGGAATGAAAATGTAGTCAATGTCATGAAAATAGGAAAAAGGGATGAAAATAGATATTATATTTGTAAACAAGGGTATGAATAATGATCCGCAAATATGTTTAACACTATTTGTAGAATGACGCAAAAGGATACCAAAACGGTCCAGTAGAATTATTAGCCATATTAATACGGAATCATGTTTAATATAAATTTCGAAGCAGAATACTTCTAGGAAATATTGCATGGCAAATGATGAGAAGCTCAGAAACGAAATGGACAATCAATCTGTATGGTTAAAATAATTTCTTACCTGAAAGTACCATGTGCTTGTTAAATGCACTTCGTATCTCATTGTGACTCTGTGGCTGAGACGTTGATGGCAAGGGGACATCTTGACCTCGATCAAAATCCCGTGACGTTGTTGGTGTTACCATTGTTACATCTCGACCGTGATCAAAATCCCGTGACGTTGTTGGTGTTCCCATTGTTTCATCTCCACCGTGATCATAATCCCGTGACGTTGTTGGTGCCATCATTGTTACATTTCGACTCTCATCATGACTCTGTGGTACAGATGTCCGGTCACCTCTTGAGAAACATTTCCCCATCTTGATTTGTAGAGTAAACAACTAACGACCTTGAGTACTGTGAACAAGGTATATTTGTTTTATTAGAAAAAAAATCTGTGTTCCTTTTCAGTAATAAAATGTCTTGATGTTTTTAATAAAAATTGTGGCGATTTCAATTTCCTCCCTACATTTGATTCCCTTATTTAATTCTGCAGATAATATATTGCTTTACGTTGATTCCCTTATTTAACTCTGCATATGATAAACTGCTCTTCGTTGATTCCCTTATTTAACTCTGCAAATGATATATTACTTTACGTTGATTCCCTTATTTAAGTCTACATATGATAGATTGCCTTACGTTGATTCCTTACTTAACTCTGCATATGATTGATTGCTTTACGCAAAATATTTTAAATATGATAACGTTTAGAGTTACATTATGATACATTTCTAAATAAAATGGAAGAATAACATACATTACACACATAAATCACATTCATAATTAGATTACATTATAAAAAAGGTTTGAATCAATGTTTTTTACCGTTTAAGATGATCGGTCAAGTAGTTTCTCACGTAAATGTTTAAAGTTGTGTTTTGCTTTGTTCATATAAAGATTTATCTTCGTCGTCTGTACTAAGGTCCTGTGGATGGATTCTACAAGCGAGTCTGTTCCAAAGATGGCGGTGATATTTTTCTGATCGTTCTTCCTTGTTGAAGCACGAGTTGTGCAAAGTTAAATAAGACTAGCCTATGATATATCTAGGTTATATAGACGGCGGAGGGATTCCCCTTACTTTCTTCCTCGTTACGGCACGAGGTCACAATGCTGATGTTATACTATTGACAAGGACCTTTTTCCTATCATGTCAACGTTTCATTCTGTATACTTTTACGGATTAATGATGTATTGATTCGCAATCATGTATGTTACAACTAACGTTTATAACATCTAACGTTTATTGCATATGACGTATATTATATCTTAAGTTTATTACATCTAACGTATATTTCTTTTTTTCAAAGAATAAGACGAGTAAGAGAAAACTAACGCAAAACATAACTTGACAACTAACGCAAAACATAACAAGACAGCTAACGCAAAAGATAACAAGACAACTTATGCAAAAAATAACAAGAGAAATTACGCAAAACATAACAAGACACTTACGCAAAACATAAGAAGACAACTAACACAAAACATAACAAGACAACTTACGCAAAACATAACAAGACAACGCAAATCATAACAAGACAATTAACGCAAAACATAACAAGAGAACTTACGCAAAACATAACAAGACAACTTACGCAAAACATAACAAGACAACTTACGCAAAACATAACAAGACAACTTACGCAAAACATAACAAGATAACTTACGCAAAACATAACAAGACAATTACGCAAAACATAACAAGATAACTTACGCAAAACATAACAAGACAATTACGCAAAACATAACAAGACAACTAACACAAAACAAGACAACCAACGCAAAACATAACAAGACAACGCAAATCATAACAAGACAACTAACGCAAATTATAACAAGACAACTCACGCAAAACATAACTAGAGACGTAACGCAAATCATAAGAAGACAACTTATGAAAAACATAACAAGACAACTAACGCAAAACAAATGAAACAGATCTAAAGCATGAAACACACGGCGTTTTAATATCTTAATTTGACTACCTTCCTATATTTTAATTCCCATCTTTACAAGTCGCATCTAAGGTTTATTACATATAACGTATATTATATCTAACGTTTATTAAATCTAACGTATGAATTATGATTCCCGGAAATTGACTAATGTGATTCTTTCTTGATCGGTTTAATTAAAACATGCCACGGAATTGTATCTATAGAAATCTAGAGTCGTACATACCTCACAAAACAGATACTCTTACGAGAAATTAAAAAAATATTAACTACAGAGAGCCATTAAAGCTGAGCTCCCAGGATTTAAACGCAAGTGACGTAATATTTTTTGGGGGACGGAGATTGTTAGAAACAGACTCTAACGATCTCCGTCCCATGCCATAAAAAAGGTGTGTTCTCATTTCGCCTTAACTGAGAATTTCAGGTAGAAAAAAAAAATTCCCATTTCGCCTTAGTGGGTTTTCGTAACTGCCGTTAAGGCGAAATGGGAACTAATAAAAACACTTTTATTATCGATATTTAGTTGAATAAACAATGAATTCGATGCTCTAATCTATAACAAGTATTACTTTCCAAAACAGTTCTGGAAATATTAACATTTATTTCGTCTTGCAAAAGTTTAATGGAAAGAAAAAAGATATTTTGAAACAATATATCTGTTCGTTTCATTCCGTTTCTATTCGTTCCATTCCGTATTCCATTGCGTTTCATTACGTGTCCAAAATTGTGCTTATATCAATTCATCGGGACAAAACGTTATACTCGCATACCAAAATTAGTTTCATCCCAGTATCTCTACAAATGGCGAAACATCTGGAAAAGTAAAGTGTGACAGACAGACGGACTGGTACATAGACGGACGGAGTGGAAAGTATAGAAAACGGCTCTGTCAGAAGAGAAATAATCAAAGCTTATATGCAGTAATTTATTGTCAGGGCACTCGATCGTTAAAAATTCGGCAGAAATTCTGATGAATTTCTCTTAAATAGATAAAAAAAAAATCCCCATCATATTCAGTTGCTTTGATAAAAACAAACCCTAAAATTGGAGAGGAACTTGTAAGTTTGATAACTTGTTTACAACCAATTAGGTTTTAAATGCAATAAAATTAATATGTTTAAAAAAAACCCCTTAAAATTACAGATTATTACGCTTAAAAAGACTCGATTTATTCGATAAATCAATCAAAGTCTGAACAGTGAAAATCATTATTCCTCAGGATAAAGTCTATATCGATTAATTTGTTTTTTGTCCCATTCCATTTCTTAGTAATTTGTCGTTGATACCCATCCCCAAAGCGGAGAATGTCCATATCTAGGCCTTACCAAAGAATTGGAGAACGTTGATACCCAGATTTTAACTCTTTTTCACAATGCAATACACGGTGCAAAGCTTAATTGAGAAGTATGATAAAAAATGAAATGCAATAATAAAAAAAACTGGGAGCTTATGACTGATATAGTTTAACTGTTTTTGGGAACCGCTATTGAAAGGGGGGGGGGGCGAAGTCTGCATTTTTGGAGGCATTCTCCAAGTCCACTGAGTTGGATGGTCAGCCTAATGGAGGGTATTGGTGGTACAGTGCGGAGAATGTTGAAAGCCGACTGGCTATTTCTCGTGTCTGCGAGTCCCCTAGTTCATAGTAGACGGCATCTAAACTCTGAATCGTACCTTGTTTGATTGCTTCTTTATTCATTCATGTAACTTTTATATGATTATATTGTGGGGGTCCTTAAACATGCAAATTAATTCAAATCTAAATTGAAGAAGAAATATGGAAAAATTCATTTTTTTTTGTGCAAAAATATTAATGTTAAGATAAGAAAGATTTAAGATTAAAAGCCAATTTGCAGTTAAAAGGCAAGGAGTTGTTAAATTAATGCCTAATTGATGGCAATTAAGACTTAATTAAAATTTAATTACACCTCCCTGGTTCCCATTTCGCATTACGAAAATTCCCATTTCGCCTTAGTACTTTTCCACATAAAATTTACCTGAAATTCATAGTTAAGGCGAAATGGGAATAAACCATAAAAACAAGCTATAGCGACCTTTAACACCTCTTGACGTATGCATACTAATGAAGGTACGACCTAAATTCCATGTACATCGCTCTAGTCTCGGTATATAAGACGAGCTTCAAACCCACATTCCGTGACATTCAGTGATTAGAAATCTGAAAGGCAAGAACACCTGAAACGAGAAATGTAGTCAATTGATTAAATGTTGTATAATCAAATATTTGGTAAATATAATAAAACTAAAACGAATAGTTTTATAATTCACAGTGAAAAAGTATTCATAACATCATGTAACCGCAAGTACAGGCACAATACAAAACAAGCAACTTCTCATGCGTCTGAAACTTTTCAATGTAGGCCTTGTTTCTGCAAATAATCAGCAACATTTTACATGTAACAGCATGTTCAGTAATACCAAATGTAAATGCCAACCTCCAACGTTTAACCCCCCCCCCCCATTCGACCTTCTTCATCATGACAAATATGGATAATGACCATATCCCTGTTTACAGCACAAAATCGATAATTCAGAAAATCAAAAACCGAAGGCATACAAAATCAGGATAAAACAGGAACCAAAGCAAACAAACAAAAACCTCCACCATATGAAAAAAAAGCGAACTCCCGATATGAGAGTGAGACCAGGTGCCCAGGAAGAGTAAGCATCTCCTGCTTGCATGCAACACCCGTCGCTTCAATTCGGTAGAACTGTCACATCCGGTTACTTCCATTTTGGAAGATATAGAGTACAATCTTTGGTTGGATGGTTCAAATGGTCTATGACAGAATATCATCCACCATTCTGGATAATGGGACATCATAGTGTATGACGAGTTCCCCATATCGACCGTAGAACTTCCTCAGTGACGATGTTAGTCGGTCACAAACATATCCCAGACTGAGAAGCTTATCTGAAAGACGCCTAGCTCTCAGAACAAAATCCGTATATTTGGTACTTGCTCTGGCATAGCGTATCAACTGAGATATGAACACGCCATAAGCAGGCGATGAAGGGATGTTGCTACTCAGAAAAGGAAAGTTTGTAATGCTGAAATTGAAGTCGTCACGTTTGTCATAGAGTGAGGTGTTCATGTGACCATCAGTGTCGTAGGACAACATTATGTCCAAATAGGATGCTGAATTATTTGTCTCTGTAGTTTCTTTGACTTCAAGCTCCGAAGGATAGATACTGCTCAGGTAATCCGCGAATTTTGGATTATTGATGGACAACACATCGTCTATGTATCTGTAAGTGAAGTTGAAGTCAGAAGCTAAGTATCTTTTCCCTTCAGAGACCAAAGATTGAATGAATTCAGCTTCGTACGAGTACAGGAAAATGTCGGCAAGGAGTGGGGCACAATTGGTCCCCATTGGAATTCCGATAATTTGCTGGAAGACCATCTTCGGACTCATTACTCCAACAAGTACTGAATAATGTATTTCCATTTCACACTAGCATAGAGATTAGCTTTTATTTTTTGATAAATAGGGAAAACCCGCTACATCTTACCTTGTTGAACATGTAGGCAAGTTCGATCAATTTCGATTGATCGTTTCTTCAACGCATTCTAAATTTCTTTTTATCAAAATTTCATGAAATTTCTAAAAAGTGGGTCATGTAGTATCATATCCCACCCATCCTGCTACGTCTTTCGGTACACTTTTTCGACATAGTAACTTTCATACTTTTTTGGCATATTACATTGTTTAGATTTAGGATCACTGATGAGAGTTATGTACCCGAAACGTGCATGTCTGGTCCACGTTGCCAATTTATCTGTTCTTAAATGATGCTATTCAATTTGAAGACGTTTACATTTCAAAGATTCAGAATTAAAAGTTAGAAAAAGACTTTATTGACAAAAAGAATCAATCTAAATTTTGACATTCTATAACACTGAAATGGTTCAGTTTTTCCTCACCTGAGCTCAAGTGAGCTATTGTCATTGCGGGTCGTCCGCCCGTCCATCGTTAACTTTTAACATTTTCGATATCTCCTCTTCAACCGCTGCACAGAATTTCACGAAACAATTTACAGGAAAACCATCAGTACTCAAGACCCTCTATCAACTTTTTGTTTTTCGTGCCGATTGGTCAACAAATATGGCCGCCTAGGACTCTGATTGGCGTACGTGTTTTCGACTTCTCCTCTGCAATCGCTGCACATTTCAGAAACTGATGCACAGAATTTCTCAAAATCTTACAGGAAGCAAGTACTCAAGGGCCCCCACCAAATCGTTCTTTGTCTGCATATCAGGTGAGCGGTGTGGCCTCCGTGGGCGTCTTGTTTCAATAATTTGATATTTCTTTTACCAACAGCCAAATCGATGTATACATCTGCAATACGCAGCACATTTAAGGCCTTCCATAGAAATGACGTAGAAGTTTTTTCCGCCAAATAACGTAACGTCATATGACGTCATGGACCCCGTGTCGTCAGGTTAGGTAGCAACAGACTTATTAGCTTTCGTTATCGTTGATACCTTTATTTACTAGATAAAATTGCATTTATACAAAAAACAAAACGTATTGCTTCATCACTGACACATCACCGGGTCAATATACTTTTGAGAAAACCCCTAATCTATATCTGTACTCTGTGACCCCGTACATCGAAGAATGCGATCTGCGTTACTTAGAAGCTTGAGGTGACGAACAGGTGCGAATCAACAGTTTACAGAGCGGGTAACACGAATAAAAAGGCTGATTTTGGTAAGTATAAGCGATATCAAACTTCAATAACTGGTGCTGTATGAAGGAAGTATCTTAGAATTAGTACAATTACATCATGGAATCAATTTATTCATAGAAATAAAAGGAAACTCCTTGGATTACCAAGAGACATGTGTGAAATGTATGTGTAAATGACAGAATTTCAACGCGTTTTACTTAAGTTACACTGTTACTGCAAAGCTGAGTAGTAGCTAAACTTTACGTGAATAGTTTAGACACTTGTAGATTATGATATCAGGTCGTACGAAAGTTAAATGATGAGGAAAAAAGGGTGAATGTGATATCATACTAATGTGCCCATGCCATGTATATGTTGTTTTCATAACATGTACCTATAAAAATGTTTACATCTGAGTACACTTGTAGTTGTACAGTAAGTTATACTTGCAGTAGTATGTGCACCGAAATATCGAAATATTCAAATACCAATTATTAATTTTTTTTTCTTCAGAATGATAACTAAATCTAGAATGGATTTCACACCAGCTGCTGCATGAAAAGAAATATTATCACACACAGTGAAAGTTTCAGAAACACATGCATGTATCTTAGCCACACGGTACTGTTCATTTTGGATATTTTTGCAGGTACAGAATTTTTAAATTTATGTGTAGAGTAACATTTGTTTTGCCTATTAAGAATATTATAATGATTTAAAAAAGAAGTCAAATAAAATAAATGCATTTACTATCTATAGTGAATAATCTAAAACTATAGCCATACCAGGCTTATTTAGCTATTCATGAAATAATAACATATCACTGCGAATTCTTTGTAATTTATGTCGCTAGGACATACATGTATATTACATAACTATTAAACTTGTAAAAATATGAATTTTGAGTCCAAGCTGTACCATACACTTTGGATTTTAAAAGCTAGATTTATATAGTCAATATTTTTTTTCTATTTCAGATCCTTGCCTTGAAGAGTGAATGCTTGAATAATAACTTTGAACAACCACACACATTACAGATGAAGAAATGTTACTTTGAATATATAATAAAGAAAATTAATAAAATTCTCCTAAAATTGATCTGTACTAGACTTCATGCTCAAATCTCCAAGAGTGGGGAGAGGGGGGGGGTAAATTGCTTTTGTTTTGATAGTTTGTCTGCCTGAAGCATTTAGCCGAGCATGAGAGGGCTTTCAAGGTCAACATGTACACAAATCTCTATGTGCATGGCAAGAGCAGATACGAAGATTTGAAATTTAAGCTTGACTTTGCTTTCAAAAGATACATGTAGCTACTGACACCTGCATGGTATGTAACAAAGACACGTAAATAAATTATTGTTGTACTTGCAGATTATCTCGTACAAGGTGGCTGTTAAGGAGAAGTCTCATAATACCAGTTATTAAAATGTCGATCACTCTTATGGTGTTAGGGAAAAAAAATGACATATAATCTCAAGCTCCTGGCAAGAGTTATTCACGCACCATTAATTTGTTCAAGCTTTACAGTTATTTTATTTGATATCTGCAATGCAGAAAAAAATAAGATTGGGTCATCGGTCAAATAACAAATTTGAAATACTGAAAATATTCAACAAATTTGCTTAATGCTTACATCAAATTTGTCATAGGAAAGTCGTTTATCTAAATTTTGGTGGATCACTTTGTCTGTTGTCCCTCCCCCCTCCCCCCCCATCATGTCACGAAAATATCGGGAGTTATGAAACAAGGTAGGATTGCTACTCGACCATTCCGAGGCACATTTATTGATCATATACGTACAAATGTTTGTAACGACAAGGATCCGATATTATAATAAAGTAGTAACCTTTCAAATATTTTGAAAGGCGAATGGAGGGAAACATGATTGCTGCATGAAATCCGGCTATAGATTTGACCCCAAAAAATCTCTGAATTTTGCATCTGCTGTAAATAATAATCCTGTCTGGACGACTATCAAATAAATTCATGATCTGAAAATGCTAAAAAAAGGAGAGAAAACAAAACCACCCAAAACAAAGCCGTTACACATACACTGAAAAGTCCTCCAGCCCGACCCACCCCCTTTCCCGGCCCCATACATGTATATCAATGACCGCTCATAAAATTTCTGTCAAACACGCTACCATGTATTTCGTCGATCTCATGAAGAATTTATAAGTACTAATTCACTTTCAGGGGACATGGAATTCAAATAAAACATATGAAATCTAATTAAATAAAATCGAGCAGAAGATTCCCAATGTCAGTGCAGCATGGGCGATGAATAGAAACTCGAGGTCACGCTTTACTTTCAATTTTCATCAACTTTTGCATGCAATTGCAAGTTGTCAATTATAAGTGCTTTTCAATGTCAATGTCAGCTACGCTTTTACATGGGTTGTGTTTTTATTTATTTATTTTTCTTATAGAAAATATACACTGAAATTGTTTAAAAAAAGAAAAAGAAAAGAAACAGTGCCTTTGCGTCTTCTGACACATTGAAATTAAATTTAAAATCAGTATGAAAGTATACCTAAATTTTAATATTAATATGACAATGGACATCATCCACGGAATTTGCCGATTCCTCTATTTGCAATCTAGATCAAATTTTGTTTTGTTTTGTTTTTCTGCTGGGAAACAAACATCAGTTTTATTATTTTTTTACCCTTATTTTTTCCCCGATGTCTAGAAAAAATAATATTGGATCTAGAACTACCCGGTGTTGTCCAGAGACCATAGGACTATAAGGTCTCGTTTCTTAAAATAAGAAACCAGAGAATCCATAAAATAAAGAAATTTTGGTATAAACAGTGAAGAATTTATGTATGTTATCGATCCCATTGCGGTCAAAGGCGTCATAAGTCGAACAAGGTTTTTTTTTTTCTGTCACGGTAATGATTATTAAAGGGACGTATAATGTATGTAAGTAAATATTACGAGTTAATATAATCAATCCATGCAATTCTAATGCATGTCCGATATTATACAGCATCATGTTAATCTCATGTATATTGGGTTCATGGGTTAGTACGGTAACCGGCAAGACCGACACCCCGGCGTGGCGCCCTCCACCCCACCCTTTTTTTCCGCGATTCACCCCTCAATATACAAAAAGTGAAATGAAACTTTAACAGAATTAAATAAATATTGCATTTTTTCATAAGTTGAAATGAAAATTTTATTCAAATTAACATTTATTTAAAAAATTAAAACGGAATTTACAGAGAGCGCGATTACGTCCCTTGAATAAATCTGATTCCACAGAACGTTTATTTGGTAAACGAACGAACTACCGATAAGCACCTGTCAGAAAAAACTGCAACGGCGCAAGATGTTACCGTACATAAATTTAAGTGAAATTTGACACACATTTCAAGAGATAGGTGTTCTTCAATAATTCAACTGGGGGAAACGTTTACATTCTATATTTTCTTTTAAATTTTCTGCCATTCGTGCCAGTGTCGATAATATTTTATGAAATGGGTATATTTTTCTCGATTTTTCAAGTAGTCGTTCTTTATCAAAGATTTCCCCAGCAAGAAATAGGTAAATGAAACCCCCCTTTGTAGTATGGTATCAATATTTTGTTTGAATGATAAGGTTTCACCTTGCGCCATCTGATTTTGTATGACCAATGTTGATCTACGAAAATATACGTGTCACGTGACAACCCGGCGTTCGGGGAGCATATATCAGTAATTAACAGATAAATTATGATATAGCATCTATACTGATACATAAACTATTTCATTCCATCTTATTTGGACAATTTAATAATTCCTTGAAAAAAGCTATCAAAACTGACATCAAATTTTGTCAATGACGTCATGGAAGGCCTTAAATGTGCTGCGTAAACGTCTTATTAGTAAAATGATGCCTTGGTAAGATGATTTTAAGGCCTGCAGATAATCGGTTTTCTGTTTTCATAAGAATGTACTAGTTTGTGGAAAAGTAGTAGATGAAATAAGTAATCCTTTTGAAAACTCTCTAGATCCGACTACGGAAAGCATATTGCATCTTCATACAATTATGATGCTATTGAGATGCATTTATACCGTATGTAAATAGCATGAGACTAAAAAGAGAAATCGGGCATGAGAAGTCATCTGAAAAAAACATTGGCTAGCGAAATGAAACTATGCCATTTTTTTCTCAAAATTAGTTGTGTGTGCGCTCCCCCCCCCCCGAATCCCATACTTGACAATATAACAAGATTGAATTTGAGAAAATACGCTTTATTTGTCCCTGTACATTGCTTGTGACTATTCCATTCTTTTATATACACGTACATCTTACTATGAAATCAGAACTTGGTCTCTTTTTTACCTATGTATTTCTATCACACTTTATTACACGTAGTTTTCAAAATACAATAATGCTGCTCTCATGAAAGGGGTAAGTCAATACATTACATTTGTACATAATGAATTGAAAAACAAAAAAAAAATGTAAAGAATACAAAGAATATGAAAACTCAGAAAAAGAGAAAGTGCAATGGCAAGGTATTTGTTTACCTGGTAACTTTCTGATATATGTATGTAACAAACCATCGAATCTAGTTAATGGATCATTGAGGAATTTTAAAATATTTTTCGAATAATTCAAAATATGCTCATTATGAAAATTCCCCTTCTCCATTTTAACAAAAAAAAATGAACGAACACTCTCAAACCTGTTTATACCGGAAGTGACAAGGCTAAGGAGAAATGGAGGGATTCATTTGTTTATCAAGTAAGATAGTAAAATACATATTGCAATTTCAGGTTGAAAAATCCATAATATTTCCTTGACATTTCTTCACATGGGGAATGAAAAGTTGGGATTCACATAAGCGGATCCAGAATTTTACTGTTTGAACAAAAAAGAAAACAAAATACAATGTACAGAAGCACTTTTTATTGAATCAAAAAATAGGAGTTCTAGCCCTCCCCCAATGTCTCATATACCTGATTGTTTTTGTTTCAGTAAATTTCAACAGAAACTATCCTGCCCCCCCCCCTTCCGATTATTGTTTAGGTTGGTTTGATTACAGCTGACTAGAACTCCTTTTTTGAACATTTCAAGAAAACGGAAACTATGCGATCTGTGTGGCTGTAATAAATGAAATAAGTAAAAGTCAGAAAACTCGCGTGTTTATGCGAGTTTGGGGGGAGGTTTGTTGGGGTAAATTTGACATATTGAGAGAGGTTGGCATTTACATTTGTTACCAATGTACAGGTACATGCTGTTAAAATGTTCCTAATTATTTGCAGACGCATGTGAAGTGTGCTTCTGGGGGGTGTTGATTTGTATTGTGCCTGTAATTGCGGGCCCATGATAGAACGACTACTTTTTCACTCTAAATTATGAAAATATTCGATTTAGTTTTTATTACATTTACCAAATGTTAATTTTAACATCATTTAATCAATTGACTACATTTCTCGTTTCAGGTGTTCTTGCCTTTCAGATTTCTTATCACTGAATGTCACGGTATGTTGGTTTGACGCTCGTCTTATATACCGGGACTAGAGCGATGTACATGGATTTTAGGTCCTACCTTCATTAGTATGCATACGTCAAGAGGTGTTAAAGGTCGCTATAGCTTGTTTCTATGGCATGGGACGGAGACAGTTAGAGTCTGTATCTAACAATCTCCGTCCCCCCCCCCCCAAAAAAAAATATTACGTCACTTGCGTTTAAATCCTGGGAGCTCAGCTTTAACATAAATATGGCTGTGCCTGGTAGACAAAAATGTACCAATGATGAGAATTTACTATCCGAAAAACGTGTCTGGTTCATAAAAAATTGGTGTTTTAAGTTGTGTCTGGTTCATTAGAATTGGTTAAGTTGCTCAAGAAGGTTACGAGATAGAACTCTTCACTTTTTCTACGAATGAATTGATTGAACGTTTGAGGTAAGGTACATATATCTGACTATGTACCAATGTTAAATGTCTTCAAGTTGAATAGCATCATTTAAGAACGGTTCAAAGAGCAGTATGAACCAGACATGCACCAGACATGCAAGTGTCGGATACATAACCCTCGTCAGTGATCCTGAATCTAAACTAAAAGAGTGTGAAAGTTATTTTGTCCAAAAATGTATCGAAAGACGTAGCAGGATGGGTGGGATAAGATGCTACAGGATCTATGTTTTAGAAATGTCAAAAACTATGACAACACAAATTTTCGAATGCGTTGAAGAACTTGGCTATATGCCAATCTTATATTGTTTGCGTGAATTCGATGGTGGATTATTTAAAAAAAATGAAATTAAATAGATAAACGGAAAAAATATTGCACACCAAAATGCGAAGGAATGTATGATTATACCGACTGTTTTATTGTTTGCCAATATTAAGAACAATTTTCTTGCTTGAATGTTCATATTTTGTTCCGGGAACACTAGGTTTAAAACTCAAGTACCAATATACATTATTTCCGTAGAACAGGAAAAAGTATTAAGAGATGATTTTGGAATCAACATAGTAAATTTCCCCTGGCGTGACGATGACGTTACCAGACTACCGTCATACTGTATTAACATATCACAGTTCATCCGGTAGGATAGAGCGTGCACTAATGTTTTGGATTTTCATAGTTGACATTTACATATAACCAAGAACCTTTTAGGTCAAGGTTTACGCTTTCATAAACTAGTCAAGACGTTTTAGAAATTTTACAAGAAATTACAGGCAGCTTCTTGTCGGACCTATTCAAGCAACATAGTATATTACTTTGGGTATTTCACAACCTACATTTTATGGTGACATAATAAACAAAATTAGAAGGATCAAATGCAGACAGCATAATCATCTAAAATGCGTGAGAATCATCAAACGCCTTCTATACCAAACGGACACTCAGCATGAAGCCAAGTTCGATCAACTTCGGTTTTTTTTTTTAAATTTCTAAAACGTGGCTCTTGTAGCGTCATATCCCACCCATCCTTCTACATCTGTCGGTATTTTTTTACATAATAATTTTCACCCTCTTTGGCCATATTTCATTGTTTAGATTGAGGATCACTGAGGAGGGTTGAGTATCCGAAACGTGCATGTCTGGTCCATGCTGCAAATTTATCCGTTTATAAATGATGCTATTGAACTTGAAGACGTTTAAACTGGTAATGGACCAATCTACAGCCTTGTACCAGCGCATCCTTAAGACTTGCACTCTGACCGATTGTGACGACGGGCCGTCATTCACTTCGGGTGTTTTGCTGTTGGTGCTGCAACCGGAACTTGTTAGATATTCCCTCCTATCTTTCTCTTCTCTTCAAATGGTAGATACCTCTTTTTTATTTTCGTGCTTAAACATCGACGGCGGGTGCGGCTAGCCAACAGGGGATGCTTACTCCTCCCGGGCACCTGGTCCCACCTCTGGCTTGCTGTGGGTCCGTCGATGTTCTATTTTGTGCTCTATTGGGAGTGCTGTTGAGATTATCGTCGGGATCTTCTTTAACTCATTTGTGTCACACTTATGTCCTTTGCCGTGTGGAGCTCGTAAAAAAGTTCCCCGCGAGGGGTTTGAACGTAAGTGTTTTGAATATTTATGTTCCTGACATTGTCGCCATAGCACTTTCTATATAGACAATGTCAGACAGTGCATGCGTTTCATATATTGTTTTAATTTCGTGCTTAAACATCGACGGCGGGTGCGGCTAGACAACAGGGGATGCTTACTCCTCCCAGGCACCTGGTCCCACCTCTGGCTTGCTAGGGGTCCGTCGATGTTCTATTTTGTGCACTATTGGGAGTGCTGTTGAGATTATCGTCGGGATCTTCTTCAACTCATTTGTGTCACACTTATGCCCTTTGCCGTGTGGAGCTCGTAAAAAAGTTCCCCGCGATGTTCCTGACATTGTCGCCATAGCACTCTCTATATAGACAACGTCAGACAGTGCATGCGTTTCATATATTGTTTTTATTTTCATGCTTAAACATCGACGGCGGGTGCGGCTAGCCAACAGGGGATGCTTACTCCTCCCGGGCACCTTGTCCCACCTCTGGCTTGCTAGGGGTCCGTCGATGTTCTATTTTGTGCTCTATTGGGAGTGCTGTTGAGATTATCGTCGGGATCTTCTTTAACTCATTTAGAGAAGACATGACCCCGACCATCTGTCCTCTATGAATAACAAATATGGATAATGACCATATACCTGTTTAAAGCACAAAATCGATAATTCAGAAAATCAGAAACGAAAGGCATACAAAATCAGGATAAAACAGGAACCAAAGCAGACAAACAAAAACCTCCACCATATGAAAAGAAGCGAACTCCCGATATGGAAGTGAGACCAGGTGCCAAGGAAGAGTTAGCATCTCCTGCTTGCATGCAACATCCGCCGCTTCAATTCGGTAGAACTGTCACATCCGGAAACTTCTATTTCGGAAGACAAAGAGTACAATCTTTGGTTGGATGGTTCAAATGGTCTATGACAGAATATCATCCACCATTCTGGAGAGTGGGACATCATAGTGTATGACGAGTTCCCCATATAGACCGTAGAAGTGACAGTGAAATGTCAGTCGGACTCCTCGGGTGATAACATATATGAGCTCGCTACAGCCGGCAGAGCACGGAATGTATTACGTACGCTCTATTTTTATATCCATTTACATATTCATCTGTGATGCTTGGGCCCCTGTGTTTTGCGGTCTTGTTTGTGTGTGGTCGACTGACAGTGAGGAGGTTGTTTTACACCATTATTGTACGTTCTTCCAGACCTCTGGATAATCTGAAAAGTGGGAGGGTTGTGGGTACGTAATCCAGGAAAACCACACCTTCTGCTTTTTCCATGGCAGTTTGCCGCCCTAAGTCGGCACCGGTTGCCCATTGGTCTCGTTGGTTTAAATGTAGTCCTTCGTGTTTGATGTTTTTGTCTTGTGCGTTGACGTTCCTTGTTCCTCATACGTCTCTGTCTGTGCCTGTCTGCTTTGTTTTTTTGCATTGGGTGTTTTGGGGTTTTGCTGTGGGTGCTGCAACCTGGTGTTTTTGGAGATTTTTATTTCTGTTCCTTTGCCTTAGGTCTGGGTTTATCCTGGTTTTGTATGCCCTTTGTTAGATGATTTTACGATAAACGATTTTGTATTTCTTGAAAGGGATATTGTCTTTCATATTTGTCATCATATGTATAGAGGGAGGTCAAGATCATAGATCAACGGAACTCCATGAACTACAGGCACAGGTTTGCATATATGACATCAGGATTTTAAGTTCATATGTGAAAGCTCTTTAAAAATAGATATTCTTTACTTAGAAATAGGGATTTGTGGCAGGCCCCTGTCTATATTTATGTGAGTACATGGATACTCATGCCGTGTTAGAAGATGTTTTGCCTCTCTTAGTTTTTTTATTCATTATGTCACGTGAAAGGTATTGTTTAACGTATTCAAATTCAATAGCATAATTTATAAACAGAAAAATTTGTACCGTGTACCAGGCATGTGTTAAGTGCCCGCTATAATATACTCTGTTGCATGTAAAGGTCTAGATTTCAAAAGAAGATGTGAGTAATTTATGTAAACTTTCAAGAAAGTATGTACTAGTTAACCTTGACCTTATGATATCTTAGTAATTTCTAAATCTGATCTGTAAAAATCCAAATGAATGAAATGTTTTAGACAATCTGATGTTTTATCGCTCGTTGAGGAGGGATTTTTCTACAATCAAAGAAAAAAAGGGGTGAGTAGTTTATATGCAAAATTTGTACTTAAAGCGCTTGGATATAAAAGACAAACAAAAAATGTCATTCGATATATATTATGGGTGTATTCCGATCAATTTTACAACAGTACCAATCGATTTGACAATATCACAATAGTTCTTATTTCTAATTTAGGTTTTGTTGATTTCAAACTGTAAAGAACAATTATTTCCTTGTAGGTCTCTCTTTAATCCATATATTGTATGACTGTTTAGTTCGGTCAAAATCTATGCACAAACTAGCACGAGGCGGATAAATGTTTTAAAGTATTCTTTCCGTTTAACGAAAGCACGTAACTGTATTTGAAAAGGATATTGAACAAATCGTGAGAAAATTTGAACTGAAGCATTGTACATTACTTATTATGTACAAAAGGTTTGCTTCATTGTCCACGTTTGTTTATTCCAGGACGAAAATCCGTTTCCTTGCCCGTGGTAAAAACATACGTATAAAGAAGACGGCTGCTTTTAGTAAAACCGGACCATAATACTGCTCTCTATGTATCATGTAGGTCATGATCTAATTATAGTATACTGTTTAGCGTATTAAATGTCCAGAATACTGCTCTCCGTCTAAGTATCGCATCGGTCATGATCTAGTGGTAGTAAACTGCTTTTTTTGTAGTTCCTGACAAGAATACTGCTCTCTGTCTATGTAACATATCAGCCATGATATATTTGTGGTATACTACATTCAGTAATACCCGACTAGAATAAAACCTTTCTATGTCCGGTATCGGTCATGATCTATAATGATATCCTGATTTTAGTTTTACCTGACCAGAATACTGATCTCTGTCTTTGTACCGTATTGGCCATGATCTTTTTATGATAAACTGATTTTAGTTTCACCTGACAAGAATACTGATCTCTGTGTTTGAACCGTATTGGCCATGATCTAGTTATGATATACTGATTTTAGTTTTACTTGACTAGAATACTGATCTTTGTATTTGTACCGTATTTGCCATGATCTAGTTATGATATAGTGATTTTAGTTTTACCTGACTAGAATACTGATCTCTGTCTTTGTGCCGTATTCGCCATGATCTAGGTATGGTACATTGATTTCAGTTTTACCTGACCAGAATACTGATCTCTGTATTTGTACTGTATTGGCCATGATCTTGTTATGATATACTGATTTTAGTTTTACCTGACCAGAATACTGATATCTGTTTTTGTACCGTATTGGCCATGATCTAGTTATGATAAACTGATTTTAGTTTCACCTGATCAGAATACTGATCTCTGTATTTGTACCGTATCGGCTATGATCTAGTTGTGGTATACTGATTTTAGTATTACCTGACCAGTATAATGCAGTCTACGTGCGGTATCGGACATGAAATGACCGACAAAGTTTACGGCAAATAATAGGGTGATCGGCTGCTTTATGAATATTTGTACTGATTTAATTTTTACACTAGCTGCTTTATGAATATTTGTACTGATTTAATTTTTACACTAGCTGCTTTATGAATATTTGTACTGATTTAATTTTTACACTAGCTGCTTTATGAATATTTGTACTGATTTAATTTTTACACTAGCTGCTTTATGATTATTTGTACTGACATAATTTTTACACTAGCTGCTTTATGAATATTTCTACTGATTTAATTTTTACGCTAGCTGCTTTATGAATATTTGTACTGATTTAATTTTTACACTAGCTGCTTTATGAATATTTGTACTGATTTAATTTTTTTTACACTAGCTGTTTTATGATTATTTATACTGATATAATTTTTACACTAGCTGCTTTATGAATATTTGTACTGATTAAATTTTTACACTAGCTGCTTTATGAATATTTGTACTAATTTAATTTTTACACTAGCTGCTTTATGAATATTTCTACTGATTTAATTTTCACGCTAGCTGCTTTATGAATATTTGTACTGATTTAATTTTTACACTAGCTGCTTTATGAATATTTGTACTGATTTAATTTTTTTACACTAGCTGTTTTATGATTATTAATACTGATATAATTTTTACACTAGCTGCTTTATGAATATTTGTACTGATTTAATTTTTACACTAGCTGCTTTATGAATATTTGTACTAATTTAATTTTTACACTAGCTGCTTTATGAATATTTGTACTGATTTAATTTTTACACTAGCTACTTTATGAATATTTGTACTGATTTAATTTTTACACTAGCTGCTTTATGAATATTTGTACTGATTTAATTTTTACACTAGCTGCTTTATGAATATTTGTACTGATTTAATTTTTACACTAGCTGCTTTATGAATATTTGTACTGATTTAATTTTTACACTAGCTGCTTTATGAATATTTGTACTGATTTAATTTTTACGCTAGCTGCTTTATGAATATTTGTACTGATTTAATTTTTACACTAGCTGCTTTATGATTATTTGTACTGATTTAATTTTTATACTAGCTGCTCTATGATTATTTGTACTGATTTAATTTTTACACTAGCTGCTTTATGATTATTTGTACTGATTTAATTTTAACACTAGCTGCTTTATGAATATTTGTACTGATTTAATTTTTACACTAGCTGCTTTATGATTATTTGTACTGATTTAATTTTTACACCGGCTGCTTTATGAATATTTGTACTGATTTAATTTTTACACTAGCTGATTTTAAACATAACGGTTTTAGTAAAATAAAAACAAGACAAAACAAAACAAAACAACTCAACAATTTTCCGCTTTTCAGAAATCAAAAATATTTATAATTCCTTCTTAGAATCTACATGTCATGGTCACAAACTCGTTTCTCAGAAAGCTATGAACCAAAAATGGGCTTATCTATTTGCATCTTACGCGGAAGATTTTACTTGAGAGTTGGTTTCCGTATAAAAATTAACAACGCCTTTACAATGCGACACAGTATAATAACAAACCTTAGAAGTCATGGAGTAAATATTATATTCTCAATTGAAAGGTCACCTTAATAATCTACCCACAATATATGTATTATTATTTTCAAATACACCGCCGTACTTACGATCAAATGACTTATTTATAAAAGGGGTAAAGATTAAATGATGATAATGAACTTTGTCTGTATCTGTTAGCCTTGTTTTCTTTTGAGACAGTTCATTTTTTTTTAAGAATTTATTATCCTTTCAATTTTCATATTTCGAATTTGATTGCAGGTATGACGGTTTACTTAGAATTATCGACTCTAGCATCACTGATAGGACATTACTTGTTAAAATGCGCATATGTTGAACTATAACATATAGCTATTTCAATGCCGACTATAAGCACTAAATCGGTACCTAACTACGTGCTCACAGAGGATAGCCTCGTCCAGCTTCAATATGTTTGCTGTCCTAAGCTGATTCTTGTTGTTACTAACTCGGCTTTGATTTTCATTTGGATTGGATATTTGCAAATATCATACAATTTATTATAACATCAGTTCATAAATGTCAATATTCAATTACTTTAAATTATATGAAATGTTTATCAGTTTTTGAATAATGAACAAACTTTGCCGAATTTGGACTGCCATGGTCACGTTGTGGTGATCAATATAATGGAATGATCTATTCTGGGCGTATTCCGATCAAGTATACAACAAGTACGAAGAGAATGAACGATGTCACATAAGTTCTTATTTCTAATTTACGTTTTCATGATTTGAAATTGTAAAGTACAATTATTTCCTTGTAAGTATACATATTTTATGCCTGTTTAAGTCGGTCAAAATCTACGTGCAAACTATCACGATGCTGATGGCTGTATACAAGTATTCTTTCCGTTTTATGAAAGTATGTCACTGTATTTGAATAGGGTTATGAACAAATTATGTAAAAATTCCAGTTCAATCAACGTGAGTAGCTTATTATAGAAAAGAAGCACGTTTAATTGTCAACGTCAATAAACAGAAACAAAAACCCATTTCATGAGCCACGTTAAAACAATAGTACAAATGATACGTTATTGCTATATATTTGGAATGATCATTTATATAGATTTAATATATTTTATCAATTCTTATTAATTCCTGTGCTTAGGGCAATAATTATTTTCGAAATATTTCCTTGACTCATTGTCTGGGACAAAATGGTCTAGTTATTGTCAACAACATTTAGCATGTTTAGTGATATATAATTAACAAAATAATTATCGAAAATGTGTTAGAATCAGCAAATGCTTTTTATATCGATGTTATCATTCTGTCATTAGATGGACACTTAGCTTTGTACTGGACCAAAATGCAGCCTTGTATTAGCGTATTCATAAGAATTGAACTCTGGCTGACTGAAGACAGGACTTCATGTCGATGACAAATATGGATAATGACCACATCCCTGTATACAGCACAAAATCGATAATTCAGGAAATCAGAAACCGAAGGCATACAAAATCAGGATAAAACAGGAACCAAAGCAAACAATCAAAAAGCTCCACCATATGAAAAGAAGCGAACTATCGATATGGGAGTGAGACCAGGTGCCCAGGAAGAGTAAGCATCTCCTGCTTGCATGCAACACCCGTCGCTTCAATTCGGTAGATCTGTCACATCCGGTAACTTCCATTTTGGAAGACATAGAGTACAATCTTTGGTTGGATGGTTCAAATGATCTTTGACAGAATATCATCCTCCATTCTGGAGAGTAAGACATCATAGTGTATGACGAGTTCCCCATATCGTCCCTAGAACTTCCTCAGTGACGATGTAAGTCGGTCACAAACATATCCCTGACTGAGAAGCTTGTCTCTGTCCAAATCTCTTTAGAGAAGACAGGGGTCCGAACATCTGTCCTTAATCTCAGTCGGACTCCTCGGTTGTTTATATGCACGTGCAACAGCCGGAAGAGCACGAAACGAACGCCCTCTTTTTGTATACCCATCCATGTGTGTTTCTTGCGTCATGCTCTCTGTATTGTCATCTTACAATGAGGAGGTTCTTTTTTCATAATTAATCTTTCTTCGAGACATCGGAGAAATTGAAAAAAGTGGAAGGGTTGATCGCACATCATCCGGATAACTACACCGTCTTCTACTGGCGTGACAGGTAACCGTCCTTAGTCGGAACCGATTGCTCGCTGGTATCGATTAATTGTGTAATCATATGTGTTTGATGTCTCTAAATGATAAGGTGTTCCTTCCATACATGGACATAGACGGCAAGTGCAGGCAAACAGGGGATGCTTTCTCCTCCCGGTCACCTGGTCTCACCTCTAGCCTACTAAGGAGATTGTCTTTAGGATCTTCTTTATCTCATTTGTACCTTTTGCGTCTCTTTCTGTGCGCGTATGCTCTGTGTTTTTGCAAAAGCTGTTTTTGGGTTTTGCTGTGAGTGCTGCAACCGAATGTCGTTGGAGATAACCTACTTTCTCTGAACAGAATGCTGCTCACTGTTGCGGAAGTCAGACACCTGTTTTATGAGACACTATCAAAATACCTAATCAATGCCTCTTCCCGAACGAACCAAGGTATTATAAACAGTATTATGTATCTTAAAATTAAAGTAAATTAACGTCAAAGATTACCCATCAAATATTCAGTCTCAATGTCGAAAATTAAAGCAACATCATAAGAACTTTGATTGAAAAAGCTGTTAATAATAAACAAAATTCCAAAGTGAGACCAGGTGCCCGGGGAGAGTCAGTGTCTAATGTATGCATGTAAATTCCGTCACAACACCTCCGTGAAATCTTTCCAAATTCTGTGATAGTCTTGATGCAGTTAAAGATGTCATGTTTTATGATGTTGGAAAATGCTTGCCCTTTTTGTTACAGCTTTTAAAAATGTAAACAAATCAAAGAACATTTGCACATAGGCTTTTTTTAACATATATATACTAATCTGTTTCGGAATAAATCGGTAAGAACTTAAACACTTTCACGATATGGTTGAAAGTATTTTTTCCGCTTTCATTAGATATTTTAGTATGTTCGGAGAAGACTCTTCCCTAACGGATGTACATTCAAATGGATTACTCGTAGTAAAGTCTATTAATACAAAACGGAATTTATTTCTTGATACAACACTTTACATTGACCATAACGAGGCAATCCAGTGAAGCACGATTTTAGGGCGTGCGATTCTTAAACAATAGTGCAAATATCTGACAGGGACTAAAATATATCTGAATGTATTGTACTTGACTAATTTAAATATATATCATCTGTCAGCATTTACACTGGAAAGGTCGGAAGAGAAGGGGGTGGAAGTGGGGCCATTTCATGGTCCTGGAATTATTTCCAGCCCGAGGATTATTCTCCCCTTCAATCTCGATCCGGAAATGTGTTCCAAAGTCTTCCTGCCCCCCCCCCCCTTAAAATCAAATTGTTGCTCCCTAATAAATGTATTGGAGAAGACATTTCATTGCATGAAAGATTGTTTTGAAGACATATTCAGGAAATAACCCGTTGCTTTGGGAATAATTATGTATCAGATCAAATAAGCCAACTTTGAGTCCTTGGATACGAGCATCGAAGGTGAATCCATCCGAAAAAAAAAATCTAAAATAAATTTTGGACTCTGCTTTATCATATATGTAAAACTAATTGTGTATTAAAGCTCATTTCCTTTTTAGAAAAGGCTGCGAAAACAGTAAGAAATACTCATTCTTATATGGCAAAATTATTATAGCAACCATCATCAATTTTTTTACTTGTATTCTAATAAATGCTTTTACATTGAATTTGAACTTCCTTGGACTTAAAATAATCTTTTTATAATAATAATAATAATAATAATAATAATAATAATCAAAAAATAAGAAAAAAATATATACCACGGTAAAATATGTTCCCAATGACCTTTTCATTGTTTTTGAAAGAGCTCATTTTGTTAGATATATCCCAACGATTGTCATTTTTTCATAATGACGCAATAATCATCAAAATAACTCTGAAGTTGCAAAATAAGTAATATTATAGACCATAGATACCGGAACAAAGATGGGAGAGGGTCTCCAACCTGACCCTGTTGCAGCACCAACACCAAAATACCCGCTT
This sequence comes from Pinctada imbricata, assembly GCA_033119305.1. NCBI lineage: Eukaryota > Metazoa > Mollusca > Bivalvia > Pterioida > Pteriidae > Pinctada > Pinctada imbricata. The sequence goes on from VSWD01000001.1 coordinate 56,508,197, forward strand.
CGAAAACAATGGAGGGAATCTCCAACAACACCAGGCTGCAGCACCAACGTCAAAATATCCAATGCAAAAACACAGAGCAGAGAGGCAAAGGGAAGAGACGCAAAGGGACAAGGAATATCAACGCACAACACAGAAATATCAAACACAAAGGACTACACATAAACTAACGAGACAAATGGGCAACCGGTGCCGACTTAGGACGGCCGTCTGCCACTGAAATAGCAGAAGGTATGGTTATCCCGGATTACGTGCGCACAACCTTCCCACTTTCCCGATTTCTCAGAGGTCTCGAACATCGAAATCACGAAGACGAGCATCTTGAGAGAAATACGACATATAAAAATCAAACATAAAAGAATACACATAAACCAACGAGATCAATGGTGCCAACTTCAGACTGCCATTTGCTGCATCAAACCGGTTGATCTTGAGTGTTCTCATTATATAAAATAAATTATGTCCTTTCCTTTATATATTTTCATTTCCATGCTTTATAAACATCGACGGCGGGTGCGGCTAGCCAACAGGGGATGCTTACTCCTCCCGGGCACCTGGTCCCACCTCCGGCTTGCTGGGGGTCCGTCCATGTTTAATTTCGTGCTCTATTGTGAGTGTTGTTGAGATTATCGTCAGGATCTTCTTTAACTCATTTGTGTCACACTTATGCCCTTTGCCGTGTGGAGCTCGTAAAAAAGTTCCCCGCGAGGGGTTTGACAGTAAGTGTTTTGAATATACTTCCCTGACATTGTCGCCATAGCACTTTCTATATAGACATTACGTCAGACAGTGCATAAATTTTATATATTTTCATTTCCATGCTTTATAAACATCGACGGCGGGTGCGGCTAGCCAACAGGGGATGCTTACTCCTCCCGGGCACCTGGTCCCACCTCCGGCTTGCTGGGGGTCCGTCCATGTTTAATTTCGTGCTCTATTGTGAGTGTTGTTGAGATTATCGTCAGGATCTTCTTTAACTCCTTTCCATATCAGATAAGCATCATAAGAGAAGAAAAATGGAAAATACTAACAGCATTTTGAAATCAATTCTTTTTAACAATGATTTGACACTTTGAAACGTCCTCTACTCAATCACGAATCTATCTTTTGTAAACATTGTGTTTATCAATAGCTTTAAGCCCTTTGAAAACATCAAGATAGGTCATATTCCGCGAAATCGATGCAAAAAAAAAATACATATTTCTATTACATTAGTAATGGCCGCATGCATTAACTAAGATGAAAAAAAATTATATGTCGAAGTTTATCATCATATCATTGTGTTGTAAACGTTTTATCTCAGTTAATGCATGCGGCCACATTGAATTCTTCTACAAAAGACAATATATGCAGCAATTTTTACCAGATTTTATCGATAACGTCAAAATGACGTCACTTCACGACGTCATTACAATTAAATTACACTTTGTTTGTTGATGTTTTTCTTTCTATTCAAAGCGGTGTGTATTTTCATGACAAATCTCAAGTATATCCCATGAAATTTATTTCTAGAGAAGAATCGGGGGCCGATTTAGGGGTCTCGTGGCCGTACCCCTTTAGGTCCTAATGACTAGGATATATAAAAAAAGTAACAAAAATAAATAAAATATTATAGCTTTAAAAAGGCTGAATTCTGTCAATTTTCAATCTAATAGACCGTGTCCATGGTAATCAGATGACATAGTAATATTTCATTTGTCCCTAGATATGTTTTTATATCACAGAAATCGGAGACCAGAAGTACCCTAATTGTTTAACCCTCTAGTGCCCAAACCTATTTATAATTAACGGTGAATCATTCTTCTTTCTATGTGGATGTGTTACCCAAATGTAAGAACAAAACAGAAGAAATTTTTCATAAAATTCCGTCTGTAACAATTTTGGGTATGTATCATATGTGATATATCGTGCATTAGTGGCATTTCTAAAAATTGAAAGGAATGATAGAGTGTCCAATGTTTATAAAGGAAAGGGGATGATCTCCAGCATGACCACCCTGCACCCACGAAGCGAAACAAACCAACAAGAAAGTGATACGTAAATGACATTAGACAAAACTACAAATCACAAAAAAAAATACACGACAATAATCACTTGAACATAACACAATGAAATATGTACAATATACAATTAGATAGATAAAATACATTTTTTTTCAAATTTCATTTTTCAAAGACTTCTATTTCTCGGCTGCCAAATGAATCATATGTGATACAGTCGTTTTCAATAAAGGAGACAAATCCTTTAGAAAGCTTATTCCCTGGTGTAAGAATAAGCAATAAATGCTGATGGAGTTACTCAAAACAAAAAAAAAAGAAAGGAGGGGATCTCAAATAACACTCGGTTGCAGCACCAACAGTAAAACCCGAAACACCCAACGCAAAAACACGAAGGAGACACGCACCGAACGAGAAGGAAATGGTACAATGAACATCAACCACATAGAAATATCAAACAAAAATGACTATACATAAACCAACGAGACCAATGGGCAATCGATGCCGACTGAGGAATTATATTTTTTATATATAGAGAATTGTTAAAAAAGGGTCCCAAATACAGAGAAAGTTTGTCCTATACATGGAACCAAAAATTTCATATTATCATGGACTCTTGTGAGGAAAATGCAATACGTTGGGCAAAGAAAGAGGATGTACAGCTCTAAACCCTTTCCGAATGGATAAAATCCATCAGAGGGTTACTTTTATCTAGAATTAACCGATTAAAATCAACAGTGAACAACAGATTCGAATCTATATTTAAAGACCCTGATGTTATCACAGAGCTTAACTACCTCCAAGAACATTATGTCATCACACCAGCGGACAAAGCCTCAAATAATTACACATTTACTTGCAAAAAGTACTATGTCGACAGTCTAGTTAAAGAGTTGGGTCTAAATTCGACACCTGGAAATCCCACTTACACCCCAACAAACCTTTCTGCCTCTGAAATAATAGATAGCCACAAATCAGCTCTGGTTCCTCAAGATGTTCTACCAAATCTGTATCGATCTTATTCACCAAAGTTTTATCTGAAATCAAATCTGGGCTTCAAAAATATTGTTCGACAGTATATTCTCGCAGTGGTATCAACCAGATATGGATTTTAAAGAATTCGAAGGAACTTTTAGAACATCTTTAACCCACTCATTTTAGTAAAACCCATTCGATCAAAGCCTTTGATTTTTCGACACTTTACTTTACAATTCCACATTCTAAATTGAAAGAAAGACTCCCAACAATTATAAGTAATGCGTTTACAAGTAAGAACGGTAATCGCAAATACAAAATTATTGTTGTGAACTATGAAAAAACCTACTTTGTAAAAGAAAAATCCGATTCTGAAAATAAGTACACTGAAACAGATATTATTCAGATGTTAAACTTTTTGATCGACAACATTTTTGTGGTGTTTGGAGGAAATGTCTTCCAGCAAATTGTCGGAATTCCAATGGGGACCAATTGTGCCCCACTCCTTGCCGACATTTTCCTTTACTCGTACGAAGCTGAATTCATTCAATCTTTGGTCTCTGAAGGGAAAAGATACTTAGCTTCTGACTTCAACTTCACTTACAGATACATAGACGATGTGTTGTCCATCAATAATCAAAAATTCGCGGATTATCTGAGCAGTATATATCCTTCAGAGCTTGAAGTCAAAGAAACTACAGAGACAAATAGTCCAGCATCCTATTTGGACATAATAGTGTCCTACGACACTGATGGTCACAAGGAGACCTCACTCTATTACAAACGTGACGACTTCAATTTCAGCATTACAAACTTTCCCTTTCTGAGTAGCAACATCCCTTCATCGCCAGCTTATGGCGTGTTTATATCTCAGTTGATATGCTATTCCAGAGCAAGTACCAAATATACGGATTTTGTTCTGAGAGCTAGGCGTCTTTCAGATAAACTTCTCAGTCAGGGATATGTTTGTGGCCGACTAACATCGTCACTGAGGAAGTTCTACGGTCGATATGGGGAATTCATCATACACTATGATGTCCCACTCTCCAGAATGGTGAATGATATTCTGTCATAGACCATTTGAACCATCCAACCAAAGATTGTACTCTATGTCTTCCGAAATGGAAGTAACCGGATGTGACATTTCTACCGAATTGAAGCGGCGGGTGTTGCATGCAAGCAGGAGATGCTTACTCTTCCTGGGCACCTGGTCTCACTCCCATATCGGGAGTTCGCTTCTTTTCATATGGTGGAGGTTTTTGTTTGTTTGCTTTGGTTCCTGTTTTATCCTGATTTTGTATGCCTTCGGTTTCTGATTTTCTGAATTAGCGATTTTGTGCTGTATACAGGGATATGGTCATTATCCATATTTGTCATTCTCGAATATTCTGACAAGTGGGTCTGACGATAAAATGCATCTGACAAATAAAATATCCGAAACGTGCATGTCTGGTCCATGCTGCAAATCTATCTGTTCTTAAATGATGCTATTGAATTTGAAGACGTTTAACACTTATATCATCATATCCCATCCTTCCTGCTACATATTTCGGTATTTTTTACATAACTTTGAGTCTTTCCTTATTTCATTATTTAGATTGAGGATCATTGACGAGTGTTATATATAAGAAATGTGTCTTGTTATCGATTACCGTTATATGGTATCTACATTTCGTAACTCATCCGTTTTCCTAGAGCATGTACTGATGTTTTGGATTTTCATAGTAGAAATGTAGTAGTACAACAAAATTGGTACTATAGAAAAAGAAGGGAGGAGATCTCCAACAAGACCCCGTTGCAGCATCAACAGTAAAACACCAAAACACCCGATGCAAAAACACAAAAGACGAGTACAGCACGAGACGGAAAAGAGACACACGGCATGTAAACATCAAACACAAAAGAACATATATTTCAATATTTACATTTACAAATTACCAAGAAACTTTAAGGTCAGGGTTTTCGCTTATACAAACTAGTTAACACTTTCAGGAAATTTTACAAACATTTTTGTCAAGGTCTTTTGAAATTTGGACCATACAAGCAACAGAGTATACTGCTTTGGGTATTTTGCATTCTGTATTTTTTGGTGACATGATTAATAAAATAAGAAGGATCTAGTTATGATAAACTGATTTTAGTTTTACCCGACCGGAATACTGATCTCTGTCCTTGTACCGTATCGGCCATGATTTATTTATGATAAACTGATTTAGTTTTATCTGACCAGAATACTGATCTCTGTCTTTGTACCGTATGGGCCATGATCTAGTTATGATATACTGATTTTAGTTTTACTTGACCAGAATACTGATCTCTGTATTTGTATCGTATTGGCCATAATGTAGGTATGGTATACTGATTTTAGTTTTACTTGACCAGAATACTGATCTCTGTATTTGTACCGTATTGGCAATGATCTAGTTATGATAAACTGATTTTAGTGTTACCTGACCAGAATACTGATCTCTGTATTTGTATCGTATTGGCCATAATGTAGGTATGGTATACTGATTTTAGTTTTACTTGACCAGAATACTGATCTCTGTCTTTGTACCGTATTGGCCATGATCTAGTTATGATAAACTGATTTTAGTTTTACTTGACCAGAATACTGATCTCTGTATTTGTACCGTATTGGCAATGATCTAGTTATGATAAACTGATTTTAGTGTTACCTGACCAGAATACTGATCTCTGTATTTGTATCGTATTGGCCATAATGTAGGTATGGTATACTGATTTTAGTTTTACTTGACCAGAATACTGATCTCTGTCTTTGTACCGTATTGGCCATGATCTAGTTATGATAAACTGATTTTAGTTTTACTTGACCAGAATACTGATCTCTGTATTTGTACCGTATTGGCCATAATGTAGGTATGGTATACTGATTTTAGTTTTACTTGACCAGAATACTGATCTCTGTCTTTGTACCGTATGGGCCATGATCTAGTTATGATAAACTGATTTTAGTTTTACCTGACCAGAATACTGATCTCTGTATGTAAGTGCAAACGTCTTCAAATTGAATAGCATCATTTAAGAACAGATAAATTGGCAACGTGGACCAGACATGCACGTTTCGGGTACTTAACCCTCATCAGTGATCCTAAATCTAAACAATGTAATATGCCAAAAAGTATGAAAGTTACTATGTCGAAAAAGTGTACCTAAAGACGTAGCAGGATGGGTTGGATATGATGCTACAGTACCCACTTTTTAGAAATTTCAAGAAATTTTGATAACAGAAGTTTAGAATGCGTTGAAGAAACGATCAACCGAAATTGATCGAACTTGTATTTGTACCGTATCGGCTATGATCTTGTTGTGGTATACTGTTTTTAGTAATACCTGACCAGAATAATTCAGTCTACGTACGGTATCGGACATGAAGTGACAAAGTAAACGGCAAATAATAAGGTGATCGGCTGCTTTCTGAATATTTGTACTGATTGATTTACTACACTAGCTGCTTGTAAACCTTAAGGTTTAAGTAAAACAAAAAACAAAAACAAAACAAAACAAAACAAAATAACTCAAAAATTTTCCGCTTTTCAGAAATCAAAAATCTTTATAATTTCTTCTTAGAATCTACATGTCAAGGTCACAAACTCGTTTCTCAGAAAGCTATGAACAAATACGGGCTTATCTATTTGCATCTTACCAGGAAGATTTTACTTGAGAGTCGGTTTCCGTATGAAATTGAAAACGCCTTTACAATGCGACACAGTATTATAACAAACCTTAGAAGTCATGAAGTAAATATTATATTCTCAATTTAAAGGTCACCTTAATAGTCTACCCACAATATATGTATTATTATTTTCAAATACACCGCCGTAATTACAATCAAATGACTTATTTATAAAAGGGTTAAAGATTAAATGATGATAATGAACTTTGTCTGTATCTGTTAGCCTTGTTTTCTTTTGAGACAGTTCTTTTTTTAAAGAATTTATTAGCCTTTCAATTTTCATATTTCGACCTTGATTGCAGGTATGATGGTTTACTTAGAATTATCGACTCTAGCATCACTGATAGGACATCACTTGTTGAAATGCGCATATGTTGATTCAGAACTGAAACTATTACATATAGATATTTCAATGCCGATTATAAACACTACATCGGTACCTAACTACGTGCTCATAGAGGATAGCCTCGTCCAGCTTCAATATGTTTGTTGTCTTCAGCTGATTCTTGTTGTTACTAACTTGGCCTTGATTTCCATTTGAATTGGATATGTGCAAATATCATACAAATTTATTATCTCAGCATTTCATAAATATCAATATTCAATTACTTTAAATTATATGGAACGTTTATCAGTTTTTGAATAATGAACACACTTTGCCGAATTTGGACTGCCATGGTCACGTTGTGATGATCAATATAATGGAATGATCTATTCTGGGCGTACTCCGATCACGTATACAACAAGTACGAAGAGAATGAACGATGTCACATAAGTTCTTATTTCTAATTTACGATTTCATGATTTGAAATTGTAAAGTACAATTATTTCCTTGTAAGTATATATATTTTATGCCTGTTTAAGTCGGTCAAAATCTACGTGCAAACTATCACGAGGCTGATGGCTGTATACAAGTATTCTTTCCGTTTTATGAAAGTATGTCACTGTATTTGAATAGGGTTATGAACAAATTATGTCAAAATTTCAGTTCAATCAACGTGAGTAGCTTATTATAGAAAAGAAGCACGTTTAATTGTCAACGTCAATAAACAGAAACAAAAACCCATTTCATGAGCCACGTTAAAACAATAGTACAAATGATACGTTATTACTATATATTTGGAATGTTCATTTATATAGATTTAATATATTTTATCATTTCTTATTAATTCCTGTGCTTAGGGCAATAATTATTTTCGAAATATTTCCTTGACTCATTGTCTGGGACAAAATGGTCTAGTTATTGTCAACAACATTTAGCATGTTTAGTGAGATATAATTAACAAAATAATTATCGAAAATGTGTTAGAATCAGCAAATGCTTTTTATATCGATGTTATCCTTCTGTCATTAGATGGACACTTGGCTTTGTACTGGACCAAAATAGTGGGATATGAAGCTACATACTATGTGTCTGTGGTTAGTCACTCAGCAGCCTTGTATTAGCGTATTCATAAGAATTGAACTCTGGCTGACTGAAGACAGGACTTCATGTCGATGACAAATATGGATAATGACAATATCCCTGTATACAGCACAAAATCGATAATTCAGAAAATCAGAAACCGAAGGCATACAAAATCAGGATAAAACAGGAACCAAAGCAAACAATCAAAAACCTCCACCATATGAAAAGAAGCAAAATATCGATATGGGAGTGAGACCAGGTGCCCAGGAAGAGTAAGCATCTCCTCCTTGCATGCAACACCCGTCGCTTCAATTCGGTAGATCTGTCACATCCGGTAACTTCCATTTTGGAAGACATAGAGTACAATCTTTGGTTGGATGGTTCAAATGGTCTTTGATAGAATATCATCCACCATTCTGGAGAGTAAGACATTATAGTGTATGACGAGTTCCCCATATCGTCCCTAGAACTTCCTCAGTGACGATGTAAGTCGGTCACAAACATATCCCTGACTGGGAAGCTTGTCTCTGTCCAAATCTCTTTAGAGAAGACAGGGGTCAGAACATCTTTCCTTAATCTCAGTCGGACTCTTCGGTTTATATGCACGTGCAACAGCCGGAAGAGCACGAAATGCACGCCCTCTTTTTGTATACCCACCCATCTGTGTGTTTCTTGCGTCATGCTCTCTGTATTGTCATCTTACAATGAGGAGGTTCTTTTTTTCATAATTAATCTTTCTTCGAGACATCGGAGTAATTGAAAAAGTGGAAGGGTTGATCGCACATCATCCGGATAACCACACCATCTTCTACTGGCGTGACAGGTAACCGTCCTTAGTCGGAACCGATTGCTCACTGGTATCGATAGTATGTGTTATCATATGTGTTTGATGTCTCTAAATGATAAGGTGTTCCTTCCATACATGGACATAGACGGCGAGTGCAGGCAAACAGGGGATGCTTTCTCCTCCCGGTCACCTGGTCTCACCTCTAGCCTATTAAGGAGATTGTCTTCTTTCTCTCATTTGTACCTTTTGCGTCTCTTTCTGTGCGCGTATACTCTGTGTTTTTGCAAAAGCTGTTTTGGGGTTTTGCTGTGAGTGCTGCAACCGAATGTCGTTGGAGATCACCTTCTTTCTCTGAACAGAATGCTGCTCACTGTTACGGCAGTCAGATACTTGTTTTATGAGACACTATCAAAATACCTAATCAATGCCTCCTCCCGAACGAACCAAGGTATTGTAAACTGTATTATGTATCTTAAAATTTAAGTGAATTAACATCAAAGATTAACCATCAATTATTCAGTCTCAAAGTCGAGAATTTAAGGCAACATCATAAGAACTTTGATTGGAAAAGCTGTTTATAATAAACAACATTCCACAGTGAGACCAGGTGCCCGGGGAGAGTCAGTGTCTCCTGTATGCATATAAATCCCGTCACACACCTCCGTGAAATCTTTCCAAATCTTTCCAAATTCTGTGATAGTCTTGATGCACACACTGGTATTAATATCAGGTAAAGATGTCATGTCTTATACTGTTGAAAAATGCTTGCCCTTTTTGCAGCTTTTAAAAATGAAAACAAATCAAATAACATTTGCACATAGGCTTTTCTTTAACATATATTCTATTCGGTTTCTGAATAAATTGGTAAGAACTAAAAGTCACACTTTCACGAGATGGTTGAATGTATATAAGTATTTTATCCGCTTTCATTAGATATTTTAGTATGTTCGGAGAAGACTCTTCCCTTAAGGATGTACATTCAAATGGATTACTCATAGTAAAGTTTATTAATACAAAACGGAAATTATTTCTTGATACAACACTTTACATTGACCATAACAAGGCAATCCAGTGAAGCACGATTTTCGGGCGTGTAATTCTTAAACAATAGTGCAAATATCTGACAGGGACTAAAATATATCTGAATGTATTGTACTTGACTAATTTAAATTTGTATCATCTGTCAGCATTTACACTGGAAAGGTCTGAAGAAAAGGGGGTGGAAGTGGGGCCATTTCATGGTCCTGAAATTATTTCCAGCCAGAGGATTAGTCTCCCCTTAAATCTCGATCCGGAAATTTGTTCTAAAGTCTTCCTGCCCCCTCCCCCCCTTAAAATCAAATTGTTGCTCCCTAATAAATGTATTGGAGAAGACATTTCATTGCATCAAAAATTGCTTTGAAGACGTATTCAGGAAATAAGCCGTTGCTTTGGGAACAGTTATGTATCAAATCAAATTAGCTAACTTTGAGTCCTTGGATACGAGCATCGAAGGTGAATCCATCCGAAAAAAAATCTAAAATAAATTTTGGACTCTGTTTATCATATATGTAAAACTAATTGTGTATTAAAGCTCATTTCCTTTTTTAGAAAAGGCTGCGAAAACAGTAAGAAATACTCATTCTTAGATTATATGGCAAAATTATTATAGCAACCATCATCATTTTTTTTTTCTTGTATTCTAATAAATGCTTATACATTGAATTTGAACTTCCTGGGACTTAAAATAATCTTTTCATAATAATCATAATAATAATAATACTAACCAAAAAATAAGAAAAAAATCTATACCACGGTAAAATATGTTCCCAATGACCTTTTCATGGTTTTTGAAAGAGCTCATTTTCTTAAATATATCCCAACGACTGTCATTTGTTCATAATGACGCAATAATCTTCAAAATAACTCTGAAGTTGCAAAATAAGTAATATTATAGACCATAGTTACCGGAACAAAGATGGGAGGGGGTCTCTAACCTGACCCTGTTGCAGCACCAACACCAAAACTCCCGCTTCGAAAACAATGGAGGGAATCTCCAACAACACCAGGCTGCAGGACCTACAGCAAAACGTCAAAACATCCAATGCAAAAACACAGAGCAGAGAGGCAAAGGGAAGAGACGCAAAGGGACAAGGAATATCAACGCACAACACAGAAATATCAAACACAAAGGACTACACATAAACTAACGAGACCAATGGGCAACCGGTGCCGACTTAGGACGGCCGTCTGCCACTGAAATAGCAGAAGGTATGGTTATCCCGGATTACGTGCGCACAACCTTCCCACTTTCCCGATTTCTCAGAGGTCTCGAACATCGAAATCACGAAGACGAGCATCTTGAGAGACATACGACATATAAAAATCAAACATAAAAGAATACACATAAACCAACGAGATCAATGGTGCCAACTTCAGACTGCCATTTGCTGCATCAAACCGGTTGATCTTGAGTGTTCTCATTATATAAAATAAATTATGTCCTTTCCATATCAGATAAGCATCATAAGAGAAGAAAAATGGAAAATACTAACAGCATTTTGAAATCAATTCTTTTTAACAATGATTTGACACTTTGAAACGTCCTCTACTCAATCACGAATCTATCTTTTGTAAACATTGTGTTTATCAATAGCTTTAAGCCCTTTGAAAACATCAAGATAGGTCATATTCCGCGAAATCGATGCAAAAAAAATACATATTTCTATTACATTAGTAATGGCCGCATGCATTAACTAAGATGAAAAAAAATTATATGTGAAAGTTTATCATTATATCATTGTGTTATAAACGTTTTATCTCAGTTAATGCATGCGGCCACAATGAATTCTTCTACAAAAGACAAAATATCCAGCAATTTTTGCCAGATTTTATCGATGTCAAAATGACGTCACTTCACGACGTCATTACAATTAAATTGCACTTTGTTTGTTGATATTTTTCTTTTTATTCAAAGCGGTAACATCTGTGTATTTTCATGACAAATCTCAAGTATATCTCATGAAATTTATTTCTAGAGAAAAATCGAGGGCCGATTTAGGGGTCTCGTGGCCGTATCCCTTTAGGTCCTAATGACTAGGATATATATAAAAAATTATCACAAATAAATAAAATATTATAGCTTTAAAAAGGCTGAATTCTGTCAATTTTCAATCTAATAGACCGTTTCCATGGTAATCAGATGACATAGTAATATTTCATTTGACCCTAGATATGTTTTTATATCATAGAAATCGGAGACCAGAAGTACCCTAATTGTTTAACCCTCTAGTGCCCAAACCTATTTATAATTAACGGTGAATCATTCTTCTTTCCATGTGGATATGTTACCCAAATGTAAGAACAAAACAGAAGAAATTTTTCATAAAATTCCGTCTGTAACAATTTTTGGGTATGTATCATATGTGATATATCGTGCATAAGAGGCATTTCTAAAAATTGAAAGGAATGATAGAGTGTCCAATGTTTATAAAGAAAAGGGGATGATCTCCAGCATGACCACCCTGCACCCACGAAGCGAAACAAACCAACAAGAAAGTGATACGTAAATGACATTAGACAAAACTACAAATCACAAAAAAAATACACGACAATAATCACTTGAACATAACACAATGAAATATGTACAATATACAATTAGATAGATAAAATACATTTTTTTTCAAATTTCATTTTTCAAAGACTTCTATTTCTCGGCTGCCAAATGAATCATATGTGATACAGTCGTTTTCAATAAAGGAGACAAATCCTTTAGAAAGCTTATTCCCTGGTGTAAGAATAAGCAATAAATGCTGATGGAGTTACTCAAAACAAAAAAAAAAAGGAGGGGATCTCAAATAACACTCGGTTGCAGCACCAACAGTAAAACTCGAAACACCCAACGCAAAAACACGAAGGAGACACGCACCGAACGAGAAGGAAATGGTACAATGAACATCAACCACATAGAAATATCAAACAAAAATGACTATACATAAACCAACGAGACCAATGGGCAATCGATGCCGACTGAGGAATTATATTTTTTATATATAGAGAATTGTTAAAAAAGGGTCCCAAATACAGAGAAAGTTTGTCCTATACATGGAACCAAAAATTTCATATTATCATGGACTCTTGTGAGGAAAATGCAATACGTTGGGCAAAGAAAGAGGATGTACAGCTCTAAACCCTTTCCGAATGGATAAAATCCATCAGAGGGTTACTTTTATCTAGAATTAACCGATTAAAATCAACAGTGAACAACAGATTCGAATCTATATTTAAAGACCCTGATGTTATCACAGAGCTTAACTACCTCCAAGAACATTATGTCATCACACCAGCGGACAAAGCCTCAAATAATTACACATTTACTTGCAAAAAGTACTATGTCGACAGTCTAGTTAAAGAGTTGGGTCTAAATTCGACACCTGGAAATCCCACTTACACCCCAACAAACCTTTCTGCCTCTGAAATAATAGATAGCCACAAATCAGCTCTGGTTCCTCAAGATGTTCTACCAAATCTGTATCGATCTTATTCACCAAAGTTTTATCTGAAATCAAATCTGGGCTTCAAAAATATTGTTCGACAGTATATTCTCGCAGTGGTATCAACCAGATATGGATTTTAAAGAATTCGAAGGAACTTTTAGAACATCTTTAACCCACTCATTTTAGTAAAACCCATTCGATCAAAGCCTTTGATTTTTCGACACTTTACTTTACAATTCCACATTCTAAATTGAAAGAAAGACTCCCAAAAATTATAAGTAATGCGTTTACAAGTAAGAACGGTAATCGCAAATACAAAATTATTGTTGTGAACTATGAAAAAACCTACTTTGTAAAAGAAAAATCCGATTCTGAAAATAAGTACACTGAAACAGATATTATTCAGATGTTAAACTTTTTGATCGACAACATTTTTGTGGTGTTTGGAGGAAATGTCTTCCAGCAAATTGTCGGAATTCCAATGGGGACCAATTGTGCCCCACTCCTTGCCGACATTTTCCTTTACTCGTACGAAGCTGAATTCATTCAATATTTGGTCTCTGAAGGGAAAAGATACTTAGCTTCTGACTTCAACTTCACTTACAGATACATAGACGATGTGTTGTCCATCAATAATCAAAAATTCGCGGATTATCTGAGCAGTATATATCCTTCAGAGCTTGAAGTCAAAGAAACTACAGAGACAAATAGTCCAGCATCCTATTTGGACATAATGCTGTCCTACGACACTGATGGTCACAAGGACACCTCACTCTATTACAAACGTGACGACTTCAATTTCAGCATTACAAACTTTCCCTTTCTGAGTAGCAACATCCCTTCATCGCCAGCTTATGGCGTGTTTATATCTCAGTTGATATGCTATTCCAGAGCAAGTACCAAATATACGGATTTTGTTCTGAGAGCTAGGCGTCTTTCAGATAAACTTCTCAGTCAGGGATATGTTTGTGGCCGACTAACATCGTCACTGAGGAAGTTCTACGGTCGATATGGGGAATTCATCATACACTATGATGTCCCACTCTCCAGAATGGTGAATGATATTCTGTCATAGACCATTTGAACCATCCAACCAAAGATTGTACTCTATGTCTTCCGAAATAGAAGTAACCGGATGTGACATTTCTACCGAATTGAAGCGGCGGGTGTTGCATGCAAGCAGGAGATGCTTACTCTTCCTGGGCACCTGGTCTCACTCCCATATCGGGAGTTCGCTTCTTTTCATATGGTGGAGGTTTTTGTTTGTTTGCTTTGGTTCCTGTTTTATCCTGATTTTGTATGCCTTCGGTTTCTGATTTTCTGAATTAGCGATTTTGTGCTGTATACAGGGATATGGTCATTATCCATATTTGTCATTCTCGAATATTCTGACAAGTGGGTCTGACGATAAAATGCATCTGACAAATAAAATATCCGAAACGTGCATGTCTGGTCCATGCTGCAAATCTATCTGTTTTTAAATGATGCTATTGAATATGAAGACGTTTAACACTTATATCATCATATCCCATCCTTCCTGCTACATATTTCGGTATTTTTTACATAACTTTGAGTCTTTCCTTATTTCATTATTTAGATTGAGGATCATTGACGAGTGTTATATATAAGAAATGTGTCTTGTTATCGATTACCGTTATATGGTATCTACATTTCGTAACTCATCCGTTTTCCTAGAGCATGTACTGATGTTTTGGATTTTCATAGTAGAAATGTAGTAGTACAACAAAATTGGTACTATAGAAAAAGAAGGGAGGAGATCTCCAACAAGACCCCGTTGCAGCATCAACAGTAAAACACCAAAACACCCGATGCAAAAACACAAAAGACGAGTACAGCACGAGACGGAAAAGAGACACACGACATGTAAACATCAAACACAAAAGAACATATATTTCAATATTTACATTTACAAATTACCAAGAAACTTTAAGGTCAGGGTTTTCGCTTATACAAACTAGTTAACACTTTCAGGAAATTTTACAAACATTTTTGTCAAGGTCTTTTGAAATTTGGATCATACAAGCAACAGAGTATACTGCTTTGGGTATTTTGCATTCTGTATTTTTTGGTGACATGATTAATAAAATAAGAAGGATCTAGTTATGATAAACTGATTTTAGTTTTACCCGACCGGAATACTGATCTCTGTCCTTGTACCGTATCGGCCATGATTTATTTATGATAAACTGATTTTAGTCTTACCTGACCAGAATACTGATCTCTGTCTTTGTACCGTATGGGCCATGATCTAGTTATGATATACTGATTTTAGTTTTACTTGACCAGAATACTGATCTCTGTATTTGTATCGTATTGGCCATAATGTAGGTATGGTATACTGATTTTAGTTTTACTTGACCAGAATACTGATCTCTGTCTTTGTACCGTATGGGCCATGATCTAGTTATGATATACTGATTTTAGTTTTACCTGACCAGAATACTGATCTCTGTATTTGTACCGTATTGGCCATAATCTAGTTATGGTATACTCATTTTAGTTTTACTTGACCAGAATACTGATCTCTGTCTTTGTGCCGTATTCGCCATGATCTAGTTATGATAAACTGATTTTAGTTTTACCTGACCAGAATACTGATCTCTGTATTTGTACCGTATCGGCTATGATCTTGTTGTGGTATACTGTTTTTAGTAATACCTGACCAGAATAATTCAGTCTACGTACGCTATCGGACATGAAGTGACAGACAAAGTAAACGGCAAATAATAAGGTGATCGGTTGCTTTCTGAATATTTGTACTGATTGATTTTTTACACTAGCTGCTTGTAAACATTAAGGTTTAAGTAAAACAAAAAACAAAAACAAAACAAAACAAAATAACTCAAAAATGTTCCGCTTTTCAGAAATCAAAAATCTTTATACTTTCTTCTTAGAATCTACATGTCAAGGTCACAAACTCGTTTCTCAGAAAGCTATGAACAAACACGGGCTTATCTATTTGCATCTTACCAGGAAGATTTTACTTGAGAGTCAGTTCCCGTATGAAATTGAAAACGCCTTTACAATGCGACACAGTATTATAACAAACCTTAGAAGTCATGAAGTAAATATTATATTCTCAATTTAAAGGTCACCTTAATAGTCTACCCACAATATATGTATTATTATTTTCAAATACACCGCCGTAATTACAATCAAATGACTTATTTATAAAAGGGTTAAAGATTAAATGATGATAATGAACTTTGTCTGTATCTGTTAGCCTTGTTTTCTTTTGAGACAGTTCTTTTTTTAAAGAATTTATTAGCCTTTCAATTTTCATATTTCGACTTTGATTGCAGGTATGATGGTTTACTTAGAATTATCGACTCTAGCATCACTGATAGGACATCACTTGTTGAAATGCGCATATGTTGATTCAGAACTGAAACTATTACATATAGATATTTCAATGCCGATTATAAACACTACATCGGTACCTAACTACGTGCTCATAGAGGATAGCCTCGTCCAGCTTCAATATGTTTGTTGTCTTCAGCTGATTCTTGTTGTTACTAACTCGGCCTTGATTTCCATTTGAATTGGATATTTGCAAATATCATACAAATTTATTATCTCAGCATTTCATAAATATCAATATTCAATTACTTTAAATTATATGGAACGTTTATCAGTTTTTGAATAATGAACAAACTTTGCCGAATTTGGACTGCCATGGTCACGTTGTGGTGATCAATATAATGGAATGATCTATTCTGGGCGTACTCCGATCAAGTAAACAACAAGTACGAAGAGAATGAACGATGTCACATAAGTTCTTATTTCTAATTTACGATTTCATGATTTGAAATTGTAAAGTACAATTATTTCCTTGTAAGTATATATATTTTATGCCTGTTTAAGTCGGTCAAAATTTACGTGCAAACTATCACGAGGCTGATGGCTGTATACAAGTATTTTTTCCGTTTTATGAAAGTATGTCACTGTATTTGAATAGGGTTTTGAACAAATTATGTCAAAATTTCAGTTCAATCAACGTGATTAGCTTATTATAGAAAAGAAGCACGTTTAATTGTCAACGTCAATAAACAGAAACAAAAACCCATTTCATGAGCCACGTTAAAACAATAGTACAAATGATACGTTATTACTATATATTTGGAATGATCATTTATATAGATTTAATATATTTTATCATTTCTTATTAATTCCTGTGCTTAGGGCAATAATTATTTTCGAAATATTCCTTAACTCATTGTCTGGGACAAAAAGGTCTAGTTATTGTCAACAACATTTAGCATGTTTAGTGATATATAATTAACAAAATAATTATCGAAAATGTGTTAGAATCAGCAAATGCTTTTTATATCGATGTTATCCTTCTGTCATTAGATGGACACTTGGCTTTGTACTGGACCAAAATGCAGCCTTGTATTAGCGTATTCATAAGAATTGAACTCTGGCTGACTGAAGACAGGACTTCATGTCGATGACAAATATGGATAATGACAATATCCCTGTCTACAGTACAAAATCGATAATTCAGAAAATCAGAAACCGAAGGCATACAAAATCAAGATAAAACAGGAACCAAAGCAAACAATCAAAAACCTCCACCATATGAAAAGAAGCGAACTTTCGATATGGGAGTGAGACCAGGTGCCCAGGAAGAGTAAGCATCTCCTGCTTGCATGCAACACCCGTCGCTTCAAATCGGTAGATCTGTCACATCCGGTAACTTCCATTTTGGAAGACATAGAGTACAATCTTTGGTTGGATGGTTCAAATGGTCTTTGACAGAATATCATCCACCATTCTGGAGAGTAAGACATTATAGTGTATGACGAGTTCCCCATATCGTCCCTAGAACTTCCTCAGTGACGATGTAAGTCGGTCACAAACATATCCCTGACTGGGAAGCTTGTCTCTGTCCAAATCTCTTTAGAGAAGACAGGGGTCCGAACATCTTTCCTTAATCTCAGTCGGACTCTTCGGTTTATATGCACGTGCAACAGCCGGAAGAGCACGAAATGCACGCCCTCTTTTTGTATACCCACCCATCTGTGTGTTTCTGCATTTTATGGTGACATGATCAACAAAATTAGAAGGATCAAAGGTAGACAGAATTACTATCGAAAATGCGTCAGAATCATCAAACGCCTCTTATACCGTGGATATGATCCTAATGTCACCAGACGGACACTAGGCTTGGTACTTGACCAATCTACAGTCTTGTACCAGCGCATTCTTAATACTTGCACGCTGACTGACTGTGACGACGGGACTCCATGACGGTCCCTGTCCAAACCTCTTTAGAGAAGACAGGGCCCCGACCACCTGTCCTCTCTGAATGTCAGTCGGACTCCTCGGGTGATAACATACATTAGCTCGCTACAGCCGGCAGAGCACAGGTCGTATTACGCATGCCCTCTTTTTATATCAATTTACATATTCATCTGTGTTGCTTGGGCCCCTGCGTTTTGCGCTCTTGTTTGTGTGTGGTCATCTGACAGTGAGGAGGTTGTTTTACACCACAATTGTACGTTCTGCGAGACCTCTGGGTAATCGGAATAGTGGGAGGGTTGTGCGCACGTAATCCAGGATAACCACACCGTCTGCTGATCACGAGGCAGATGGCCGTCCTAAGTCGGCACCGTTTACCCATTGGTCTCGTTGGTTTATGTGTAGTCATTTGTGTTTTATGTTTTTCTGTGATTTGACGTTCATTGTACTACTGCGTCTCTTTCTGCGCGTGCCATTTTTGTGTTTTACAGTGGGTGTTTTGGGAGGTTGCTGTTGATGCTGCAACTAGGTGTTGTTGGAGATCCCCTCCTTTCTTTTATATCTACACTTATTTCGTGTTGCAGTGTGGAGTTGGTAATACAATTCCCCGCGACCCGATGTTTGAAGTGTTTTATTTCCAAATCGTTCTCTAACTTGACTGTGTTGTAGTATCTTCTACGCAGGATCTTAATTCACCTTTCTATCCTCGATTATTTCATTATGGCATTTCTAAGGTCGCCTCGTATAAAATTAAAACCTTTGAGATTACCCTCTGTCACTACAGTCAAGTTACCATCATCGACATTTAACAGTAATCAACTTTTTACCTCACCCAGAGTACATCTATCACCTCTTAAATTTATACCCCGTAGACGTATTACACCTACTACTCCATCTGCAGGCTCTACATTTAACAACAAACACAGAGGGTTCTCAACCATTCGCCAGTGCAATGGAAAGAGATGTTCCATTTGTCCGCTCATCAATTGCAATTCCACGATTACATCTAGTGTTAATGGGCATACGTTTAAGATCGAGATTGATAGCGACGTTGATTGATCGTATCAAGATGTCATTTATGTTATTACATGAAACGCCAGGGGATGTGGCGCCCAATATGTAGGGGAAACAGGCCAGTCCTTAAAATCTCGTTTTCGAAATCATTCATATCAGATAAGAAACTCGCGTCACAAAAAGCACAGAAATTTCCTGTACCATCACTTCTTTAAATATAAACATTCAATTTCGGAAATAAGTATTACTCCAGTTCAGTCTTTCCCAAAATTCAAAAATCTAAGTAAAACTGAAATTAAAAAACGCCGACTGCAGGCTGAACTTGCCTGGATCACTAAATTACAAACTGCGTACCCCCTTGGTTTAAACGATCAAATTTACGGACAAGGAAATATTTCCTCGACCTCGACAAAGATCAATGTCTTTTCAATCCGCCCTTACGCTAAACGAAAGTTTAGGTCACACGGAAAAAGGCGAAACAAAAACCTTAGAAACAGAGCTAGAATACATCGTACCCTCAGAGATCTACTTATAATTGCACGAAACGGCGGCAGACATGAACTGCTTCATGCTCTCTCATCAATACCAGCAGTTCAATTGAAATCTATCTTGGATGAAGCAGAGGTTGCATTCTTAAGAAATACTGATTGATTCAAACTTAATATCATTGTTGCATTCGCACAGAATAAACTTTTTCCTGTCATTAAAAGCATTCCCCTTAGAAGACGATTCATAAAAATTCCATTTATTAACAAAGGTTTCGATCTTCTTAACATCTCTAATATTTTTCGGGATCATCGCGTCCAAAATGCTATTCCTCAATATTTTGAGAATTTTGAACCTCCTCTTATTTGTTACAAGTATAAAAAACCTATTCGAAATTTCGTATTTAACTACAATAAAGTAACATCAGATCCTAAAATTCTTGAATCAAGTCCTACTTCTTGAGAATGTGCAACTTCTGAATACCATTATAAACCAGCTGGCCATATTGTAACAGGTGACTTTTCAATTATCCAGGACAGGCAGCTCCGCAATCTTCTCAAGAAAGGACCTAAGTACAGAATTCCATCCAAGATAGATTTTATCAAACGTCGCGAAGAACTAAAGGAAGCCTTAGATAACTATACAAAAAGATAGTGTAAATCGGAAGGGGTCGAATCACATTCTCTGAATGACTGGAAGAACCTCATATTGGATATTACCGATATTCGAATAGATAACTTCCACAAAAATCCTCATCTTTTCGAAAATCCAAGTTCTAAATCTGAAAGATATTTTAAATCCAAATTACGCAATTTACACGAAAAATATGTCTTCCCTCCTGCAGACAAAGCAGCCAACAACACCATAATCATTTGAAAACGTTACTACATATCAACTTTGGTTTCGGAACTTTCGTCTACAAACACTTATATCAAAAGCAATGAAAGTGTTCCTAACATTTTGAACAAACGCAACAGTGAAATTTCTTCATTCAAGATCCCTATTTCTAAACTGGATCTTCCAACACTATACTGCATACCAAAATTGCACAAGTCTCCTTACAAATTTCGATACATTGCTAATTCTAGCAACTGCTCAACTACAATTTTGTCTAGAAATCTGACGTCAGCACTCACGGTGATAAAGGAACACGTTGCAAAATATTGTGAAACTGTTCTAAACAGGAATGATGTAAACTTATTTTGGTCTATTAAAAATTCAGGGGATGTGATTGACAAAATGAAATCGAGAAATTTTCAAGCCAATTCGATTTCTTCGTACGACTTTTCAAATATGTACACCACGCTTCCTCACGATAAGATTAATGATCAATTGTCCAAACTCATTAAATGGTGCTTTAACCGAGAGGGTAAAACTTATATTTGTACATCTGAATCAGAGGGTTTCTTTTCCAATACAGAATACAAATCATATAAATCATGGACATGTAGTGACCTTTGTATTGCCTTGTCCTTTCTTTTGGACAACATTTATGTAAGATTTGGTGAGAATCTCTACAAGCAGGTTGTAGGGATCCCTATGGGTACTAATTGTGCGCCTCTTATTGCAGATTTATTTTTATTCACATATGAAGAAGAATTTATCCAAAATCTTCAAAAACAAAGAAAACATGATGATGTGAAATGTTTCAATGGTACTTCTAGGTACCTGGATGATATCCTTACTATCGACAATCCTGTTTTTGAAAAGTATGAAAATGTCATTTATCCACAGGAACTGACTCTAAACAAGGCGAACGTCACAAACACAGAAACACCATTTTTCGTCCTGAATATCAAAATTATTAATGGAGAGATTCATACAAGGGTGTATGACAAAAGAGATGACTTTGGATTCAATATAGTAAATTTTCCCTGGCTTGACGGTGATGTTCCTAGATTACCGTCTTATGGTATCTACATTTCGCAGCTCATCCGGTATGCTAGAGCATGTACCGATGTTTTGGATTTTCATGATAGAAATTTACATATAACAAAGAAACTTTTAGCTCAAGGTTTTCGCTTTCACAAACTTGTCAAGACATTCTGGAAATTTTACAAAAATTATTGTCAACTACTTTTGAAATTCGGACCCATACAAGCAACAGAGTATATTACTTTGGGTATTTCGCAACCTGCATTTTATGGTGACATGATCAACAAAATTAGAAGGATCAAAGGTAGACAGAATTACTATCGGAAATGCGTCAGAATCATCAAACGCCTCTTATACCGTGGATATGATCCTAATGTCACCAGACGGACACTAGGCTTGGTACTTGACCAATCTACAGTCTTGTACCAGCGCATTCTTAATACTTGCACGCTGACTGACTGTGACGACGGGACTCCATGACGGGCCCTGTCCAAACCTCTTTAGAGAAGACAGGGCCCCGACCACCTGTCCTCTCTGAATGTCAGTCGGACTCCTCGGGTGATAACATACATTAGCTCGTTACAGCCGGCAGAGCACAGGTCGTATTACGCATGCCCTCTTTTTATATCAATTTACATATTCATCTGTGTTGCTTGGGCCCCTGCGTTTTGCGGTCTTGTTTGTGTGTGGTCATCTGACAGTGAGGAGGTTGTTTTACACCACAATTGTACGTTCTTCGAGACCTCTGGGTAATCGGAATAGTGGGAGGGTTGTGCGCACGTAATCCAGGATAACCACACCGTCTGCTGCTCACGAGGCAGATGGCCGTCCTAAGTCGGTACCGTTTACCCATTGGTCTCGTTGGTTTATGTGTAGTCATTTGTGTTTTATGTTTTTCTGTGATTTGACGTTCATTGTACTACTGCGTCTCTTTCTGCGCGTGTCATTTTTGTGTTTTACAGTGGGTGTTTTGGGAGGTTGCTGTTGATGCTGCAACTAGGTGTTGTTGGAGATCCCCTCCTTTCTTTTATATCTACACTTATTTCGTGTTGCAGTGTGGAGTTGGTAATACAATTCCCCACGACCCGATGTTTGAAGTGTTTTATTTCCAAATCGTTCTCTAACTTGACTGTGTTGTAGTATCTTCTACGCAGGATCTTAATTCACCTTTCTATCCTCGATTATTTCATTATGGCATTTCTAAGGTCGCCTCGTATAAAATTAAAACCTTTGAGATTACCCTCTGTCACTACAGTGACGTTACCATCATCGACATTTAACAGTAATCAACTTTTTACCTCACCCAGAGTACATCTATCACCTCTTAAATTTATACCCCGTAGACGTATTACACCTACTACTCCATCTGCAGGCTCTACATTTAACAACAAACACATAGGGTTCTCAACCATTCGCCAGTGCAATGGAAAGAGATGTTCCATTTGTCCGCTCATCAATTGCAATTCCACGATTACATCTAGTGTTAATGGGCATACGTTTAAGATCGAGATTGATAGCGACGTTGATTGATCGTATCAAGATGTCATTTATGTTATTACATGAAACGCCAGGGGATGTGGCGCCCAATATGTAGGGGAAACAGGCCAGTCCTTAAAATCTCGTTTTCGAAATCATTCATATCAGATAAGAAACTCGCGTCACAAAAAGCACAGAAATTTCCTGTACCATCACTTCTTTAAATATAAACATTCAATTTCGGAAATAAGTATTACTCCAGTTCAGTCTTTCCCAAAATTCAAAAATCTAAGTAAAACTGAAATTAAAAAACGCCGACTGCAGGCTGAACTTGCCTGGATCACTAAATTACAAACTGCGTACCCCCTTGGTTTAAACGATCAAATTTACGGACAAGGAAATATTTCCTCGACCTCGACAAAGATCAATGTCTTTTCAATCCGCCCTGACGCTAAACGAAAGTTTAGGTCACACGGAAAAAGGCGAAACAAAAACCTTAGAAACAGAGCTAGAATACATCGTACCCTCAGAGATCTAATTATAATTGCACGAAACGGCGGCAGACATGAACTGCTTCATGCTCTCTCATCAATACCAGCAGTTCAATTGAAATCTATCTTGGATGAAGCAGAGGTTGCATTCTTAAGAAATACTGATTGATTCAAACTTAATATCATTGTTGCATTCGCACAGAATAAACTTTTTCCTGTCATTAAAAACATTCCCCTTAGAAGACGATTCATAAAAATTCCATTTATTAACAAAGGTTTCGATCTTCTTAACATCTCTAATATTTTTCGGGATCATCGCGTCCAAAGTGCTATTCCTCAATATTTTGAGAATTTTGAACCTCCTCTTATTTGTTACAAGTATAAAAAACCTATTCGAAATTTCGTATTTAACTACAATAAAGTAACATCAGATCCTAAAATTCTTGAATCAAGTCCTACTTCTTGAGAATGTGCAACTTCTGAATACCTTTATAAACCAGCTGGCCATATTGTAACAGGTGACTTTTCAATTATCCAGGACAGGCAGCTCCGCAATCTTCTCAAGAAAGGACCTAAGTACAGAATTCCATCCAAGATAGATTTTATCAAATGTCGCGAAGAACTAAAGGAAGCCTTAGATAACTATACAAAAAGATAGTGTAAATCGGAAGGGGTCGAATCACATTCTCTGAATGACTGGAAGAACCTCATATTGGATATTACCGATATTCGAATAGATAACTTCCACAAAAATCCTCATCTTTTCGAAAATCCAAGTTCTAAATCTGAAAGATATTTTAAATCCAAATTACGCAATTTACACGAAAAATATGTCTTCGCTCCTGCAGACAAAGCAGCCAACAACACCATAATCATTTGAAAACGTTACTACATATCAACTTTGGTTTCGGAACTTTCGTCTACAAACACTTATATCAAAAGCAATGAAAGTGTTCCTAACATTTTGAACAAACACAACAGTGAAATTTCTTCATTCAAGATCCCTATTTCTAAACTGGATCTTCCAACACTATACTGCATACCAAAATTGCACAAGTATCCTTACAAATTTCGATACATTGCTAATTCTAGCAACTGCTCAACTACAATTTTGTCTAGAAATCTGACGTCAGCACTCACGGTGATAAAGGAACACGTTGCAAAATATTGTGAAACTGTTCTAAACAGGAATGATGTAAACTTATTTTGGTCTATTAAAAATTCAGGGGATGTGATTGACAAAATGAAATCGAGAAATTTTCAAGCCAATTCGATTTCTTCGTACGACTTTTCAAATATGTACACCACGCTTCCTCACGATAAGATTAATGATCAATTGTCCAAACTCATTAAATGGTGCTTTAACCGAGAGGGTAAAACTTATATTTGTACATCTAAATCAAAGGGTTTCTTTTCCAATACAGAATACAAATCATATAAATCATGGACATGTAGTGACCTTTGTATTGCCTTGTCCTTTCTTTTGGACAACATTTATGTAAGATTTGGTGAGAATCTCTACAAGCAGGTTGTAGGGATCCCTATGGGTACTAATTGTGCGCCTCTTATTGCAGATTTATTTTTATTCACGCATGAAAAAGAATTTATCCAAAATCTTCAAAAACAAAGAAAACATGATGATGTGAAATGTTTCAATGGTACTTCTAGGTACCTGGATGATATCCTTACTATCGACAATCCTGTTTTTGAAAAGTATAAAAATGTCATTTATCCACAGGAACTGACTCTAAACAAGGCGAACGTCACAAACACAGAAACACCATTTTTGGACCTGAATATCAAAATTATTAATGGAGAGATTCATACAAGGGTGTATGACAAAAGAGATGACTTTGGATTCAATATAGTAAATTTTCCCTGGCTTGACGGTGATGTTCCTAGATTACCGTCTTATGGTATCTACATTTCGCAGCTCATCCGGTATGCTAGAGCATGTACCGATGTTTTGGATTTTCATGATAGAAATTTACAAATAACAAAGAAACTTTTAGGTCAAGGTTTTCGCTTTCACAAACTTGTCAAGACATTCTGGAAATTTTACAAAAATTATTGTCAACTACTTTTGAAATTCGGACCCATACAAGCAACAGAGTATATTACTTTGGGTATTTCGCAACCTGCATTTTATGGTGACATGATCAACAAAATTAGAAGGATCAAAGGTAGACAGAATTACTATCGAAAATGCGTCAGAATCATCAAACGCCTCTTATACCGTGGATATGATCCTAATGTCACCAGACGGACACTAGGCTTTGTACTTGACCAATCTACAGTCTTGTACCAGCGCATTCTTAATACTTGCACGCTGACTGACTGTGACGACGGGACTCCATGACGGGCCCTGTCCAAACCTCTTTAGAGAAGACAGGGCCCCGACCACCTGTCCTCTCTGAATGTCAGTCGGACTCCTCGGGTGATAACATACATTAGCTCGCTACAGCCGGCAGAGCACAGGTCGTATTACGCATGCCCTCTTTTTATATCAATTTACATATTCATCTGTGTTGCTTGGGCCCCTGCGTTTTGCGGTCTTGTTTGTGTGTGGTCATCTGACAGTGAGGAGGTTGTTTAACACCACAATTGTACGTTCTTCGAGACCTCTGGGTAATCGGAATAGTGGGAGGGTTGTGCGCACGTAATCCAGGATAACCACACCGTCTGCTACTCACGAGGCAGATGGCCGTCCTAAGTCGGCACCGTTTACCCATTGGTCTCGTTGGTTTATGTGTAGTCATTTGTGTTTTATGTTTTTCTGTGATTTGACGTTCATTGTACTACTGCGTCTCTTTCAGCGCGTGTCATTTTTGTGTTTTACAGTGGGTGTTTTGGGAGGTTGCTGTTGATGCTGCAACTAGGTGTTGTTGGAGATCCCCTCCTTTCTTTCTTGCGTCATGCTCTCTGTATTGTCATCTTACAATGAGGAGGTTCTTTTTTTCATAATTAATCTTTCTTCGAGACATCGGAGTAATTGAAAAAGTGGAAGGGTTGATCGCACATCATCCGGATAACCACACCATCTTCTACTGGCGTGACAGGTAACCGTCCTTAGTCGGAACCGATTGCTCACTGGTATCGATTGTTTGTGTAATCATATGTGTTTGATGTCTCTAAATGATAAGGTGTTCCTTCCATACATGGACATAGACGGCGAGTGCAGGCAAACAGGGGATGCTTTCTCCTCCCGGTCACCTGGTCTCACCTCTAGCCTACTAGAGAGATTATATTCAGGATCTTCTTTATCTCAATTGTACCTTTTGCGTCTCTTTCTGTGCGCGTATGCTCTGTGTTTTTGCAAAAGCTGTTTTTGGGTTTTGCTGTGAGTGCTGCAACCGAATGTCGTTGGAGATCACCTACTTTCTCTGAACAGAAAGCTGCTCACTGTTACGGAAGTCAGATACCTGTTTTATGAGACACTATCAAAATACCTAATCAATGCCTCTTCCCGAAAGAAACAAGGTACTATAAACAGTATTATGTATCTTAAAATTAAAGTAAATTAACATCAAAGATTACCCATCAATTATTCAGTCTCAAAGTTGAAAATTAAGTCAACATCATAAGAACTTTGATTGAAAAAGCTGTTTATAATAAACAACATTGTAAAGTGAGACCAGGTGCCCGGGGAGAGTCAGTGTCTCATGTATGCATGTAAATTCCGTCACAACACCTCCGTGAAATCTTTCCAAATTCTGTGATAGTCGTGATGCGGGTAAAGATGTCATGTTTTATGATGTTGGAAAATGCTTGCCCTTTTTGTTACAGCTTTTAAAAATGTAAACAAATCAAAGAACATTTGCATAAAGGCTTTTATTTAACATATATACTAATCTGTTTCGGAATAAATCGGTTAGAACTTAAAGTAACACTTTCACGAGATGGTTGAAAGTATATAAGTATTTTTT
The DNA here is from genome assembly GCA_033119305.1 of Pinctada imbricata. Classification (NCBI taxonomy): domain Eukaryota; kingdom Metazoa; phylum Mollusca; class Bivalvia; order Pterioida; family Pteriidae; genus Pinctada; species Pinctada imbricata. Next base: position 56,536,066 of record VSWD01000001.1, read on the forward strand.
CCGCTTTCATTAGATACTTAAGTATGTTCGGAGAAGGCTCTACCCTAAAGTATGTACATTCAAATGAATAATTTGTAGTAAAGTTTATTAATACAAAACGGAAATTATTTCTTAATATAACAATTTACATTGACCATAACAAGGCAATCCAGTGAATCATGCTCTTAGGGCGTGTTATTCTTATACAATAGTGCAAATATCTGACAAGGACTAAAATATATCTGAATGTATTGTACTTGACTAATTTAAATATGTATCATCTGTCAGCATTTGCATTGGAAAGGTCGGAAGAAGGGGTGGAAGGGGGGCAATTTCAATCCGGAATTTTTTCCAAGGTCTTCCTGCCCCCCTCCCCCTAAAATCAAATGGATGCTCCCTTATAAATGTATTGAAGTAAACATTTAATTGCATGAAAGACTGTTTTGTAGACATAAGCAGGAAATAGCTCGTTGCTTTGGAAACAATTATGTATCAGTTCACATTAGCCAACTTTGAGTCCTTGGATACGAGCATCGAAGCTGAAGCCATCTGAAAAAAAAATTAATCTAAAATAAATTTTGGACTCTGCTTTATCATGTACATGTATGTAAAACACATTGTGTATTAACGCTTATATCGTTTTTAAGGCTACGAAAATAGTAAGAAGTACTCATTCTTGTATTATATGGCAAAATTACTATCGCAACCACCATCATTTATTTTGTATTCTAATAAAGGCTTACACATCGAATTTGAGCTTTATGGGACTCAAAATAACCTTTTAATGATAATAATAATACTAACCAAAAAAAAAAAAGAAAATTTACTACGGCAAAATATGTTCAAATGACCTTTTCATGGCTTTTGAAAGAGCTCTTTTTGTTAGTTATATCCCAACGATTATAATCTGTTTATAATGACGCAATAATCTTCAACATTACTCTGAAGTTGCAAAATAAGTAATATTATAGACCAAAGTTACCGGAACAAAGAAGGGACGGGTCTCTTACCTGACCCTGTTGCAGCACCAACACCAAAGCACCCGCTTCGAAAACAAAGGGGGGATCTCCAACTACACTAGGCTGCAGCACCCACAGCAAAACCTTAAAACACCCAATGCAAAAGCACAGAACAGAGAAGCACATGAAGATAAGCAAAAGGGACAACGAACGTCAACGCGCAACACTGTAAAATGAAACACAAAGGACTACACATAAACCAACGAGACCAATGGGCAACCAGTGCCGACTTAGGTGGCTGTCTGCCACTAAAATAGCAGAAGGTATGATTATCCCTGATTACGTGCGCACAACCCTCCCACTTTTCCGATTATTTAGAGGTCTCGAAGATCGAAAATACGAAGACGAGCATAGTAAGATACATACGACATTTAAAAATCAAACACACAAGAGTACACATAAACCAACGAGACCAATGGGTAACCGGTGCCGTATTCGGACTGTCATTTGCTGCAACAAACCGGTTGATCTTCAGTGTTCTCATTATATAAATAAATTTCATTTCCCTATCATATAACCATCGTAAGAGAAGGAAAACGGAAAATACGCAACCAGTGAACTTATTTACAAATTTAGGTCCTAGGATATATATAAAATATCACAAATTAATAAAATATTACAGAGCTTAAAAAGACTGAATTTTTAATTTAATAGGCCGTTTCCATGGTAACCAGATGACATAGTTATATTTCATTTGTCACTATAGATAAGTGTAAAATATCATATAAATCGGAGAGCAGAAGTACCGAAATTGTTTAACCCTCTAATACCCAAATCTATTTAACCACATAAAGATATCAAACATAAATGACTATACATAAACCAACGAGACAAATAGGCAATCGATGCCGACTAAGGACGGCCATCTGCAAAGTACAGACCAGCAAACCTGCCTACTCCTCCCGGGCACCTGGTCCTACCTCTAGCTTGCTAGGGGTCCGTCGATGCCTAATTCGGTGCTCTATTGTGAATGCTGTTGAGAATATCGTCAGGATCTTCTTTAGTGTCACACTTATGCCCTTTCTCGTGTGGATCTCTTAAAAAAGTTCCCCGCGA